>ML662479.1:3336402-3604748 GCA_007570785.1 Antilocapra americana
CACTTCTCCTATTCTTACAGGAGCAAGGACACAGCGAGACTGACAAAGAAGACAGCCATATGAAGACAGAGGCAGAAACTGGACCTACCAGCCAAGGAGTGACAAGGAAGCTGGCAGCCACCAGCACCCCTGTCCCTCCCTCAGACCCTCCAAGAGGAGACGGTCCTGCTGACACCTCGATCTTGGACTTCTAGCCGTCAGAACTGCGGGAGGATCAATGCTGCTGCTTTACGTCCCCCAGTTTAAGGTGACTCGTCGTGACAGCTCTGGCAAACGGAGGCAGACGCCACCACGGAGGCGACGCGGGTGTTGGAACCGCCTGACAGAGGTCTTAAAGCGCTCATCACAAAACGCTTCAGTGAACAGTTACGAACATATTTGAAACAAGTGAAAATATGAGAAAGTCTCAGCACAGAAATGGAAAATAATTTTTAAAATAAAAATTTAAAAACGGAGAAGCAAAATGATCAAAATAAAAACCTCAGTGGACAGGCTTACGAGAAGAATGCAGAGGACCGAAAGAGTGAATGTGAAGAGAGAACAATTAAAATGAACAAATCAGAACAACAGAGAAAATACACAGACACAAGAACAGAGACTCAGGAATCTGCGGCACAAGAGCAAAATATCTATATTCATGTTATCTGAGTTCCAGAAAAAGAGGAGGAAATGGGTGGGACTGAAAAAGTCTTCAAAGAAATAATGGCTAAAAAGTTCCTTAATTTGGCAAAAGACACAAATTTACAGGTTCAAGAAGCTGAGTAAACCTTAAACAGGATATACTAAAAGAAACCCATATCACAAGCAAATTTATGAAAACCCTTTGGTTGAAAAAGAAAAAAGCAAAAGAAAAAGAAATCTCGATAGCAGTGAGAGAAATGAAGCCTTATCCAAAGGGGAAAAGGCGACTCACCCCAGAGCGGGTTTCCCTCCAGAACCACAGAGGCCAGGAGCAGTGGCGGCATCTCCAAGGCCGAAGGAAGAGCCGCCCGTTCAGAGTTTTATAGCCAGTGAAAACTCCCGCAGGAATGGAGGGAAAAGCAAGAGTTTTGGAATGACTAGAAGCTAAGAGAATCTGTCACCAGTAGAACAATGCTAAAAGAATAGCTAAAGGGAGTTTTATAAACAGAAAGGGAATGATAAAAGAAAGAATCTCAGAACACAGAGAAATCACAAAGAACACAGTGGACTTTTCCCTCTTGAAATCTCCAAATTATGCTTGATGGTTAAAGCGAAAATCATAACACTGATGTGATTCTCCATGATTGCTTTATCATAATAGGGGAGGATAAAGGAATGTTAAAAATAAGTAAAATTTCTACATTTGCTCAGTCTGCTAAAATATAGACACCACTAGACTGTTAAATACTTTGTATATATAACACAATACCTAGAGCAACAACGAACAAATCTATAAAAGGGATGTCTTCATCAAAGGCACTATAACAAAACAGCAATAGCAAAAAAATGGTTATGTAGCCTATAAGAAAGCAAGAAAAAGAAAATGGCAACCTGATTTCCAACTTTCAGTCCCCATCCTCCCAAGTTATCACTCCCATCATCCCAAGAAGAAAAAACACTGAGCAAACTGAGCAACAACTCCTCCTAGATCCCTCACAGAACCGAGGTCACAGGGCAAACCTCTGCTTTGAAGTCTGGAGAGACAGGTGGATACAGAGGACAACTTATGGGGAACAGAAGCTCCTGGAGAATGTAAATGCCTGGGGGCCCAGTTTTGGGAGTCCCCCAATCACACAAGTTTCATCTTTTATTTACACCCAGAACATTCACTTCGCAGACACACAGGCCTATTCTCAAAGAAAACTTCCAGACCCTCTCTGATCTAGGGTAAGGGCAATTACACAACGGGAGCCAACTCTAGCCTCCCCATCTCACATACGTTGAGGGGAAAACAGCTGGTAAACACTTCTGAAGGTTGCAGTCCGTGGACGCAGATCCCCTGAAAAACAAAAAGCAACCAAAACCCAAACAGAAAAAGGCCCGAGATTTAATCATAAGATGACGGGATGTCTCTGCTCCCCAGCGCCTCACCACCACATCAGTAGGGCTCCAGCATAATCACAGTGAATTACAGCTGAGAAACCTGCAAGACACAGCCTCTATTTAAAAAGAAGTTTCCAGGGAAACTCAGAGACGCAGGGAGGAAAAAAGCAAGGACATCAGAGGCAACAGAAGCCTCTGACACTGAAGCTGCTGCAAGCATTAACACAGCCCAACCTCCAGCCAGTAAACAGAAAACCTCACAATGGAAGCAAAAGCCGACTCACTTCAGCTCTTATTGCCTGATACGCTGTGTCTGACTTTCAAAAAAAATTACAGGCATGATAAAAGGCCAGGAAAAAAAAAAAAACTCAGTCTGGAAAGACTTAAAACAAGCGCCAGAATCAAACTCAGGTATGACACAGGTGTTGAAATTACCAGGTTGGGGGTTTTAATAACAATGATGAAGATGCTGAGGGATCTAATGGGAAAAGCAGTAACATGCAACAAAAGACGGGTGATGTAAGCAGAGACTAAATTCATTATTAGCATTTTCATATCTCTGCTTACATCACCGGGAAATGCTCAAAAAAAATCTAGCAGAAATGAAGGATTTTTTTTAAAGATTTTTTGATGTGGACCATTTTTTAAGTCTTTATTGAATTTGTTATAATAAATAGTGCTTCTGTTTTATGTTTTTGCTTTTCTGGCCACGAGGCACGTGGGATCTGAGCCCCCCAACCATGGATCAGACCCACATCCCCTACGTGGGAAAACGAAGCCTTAACCACTGGACCACCAGGGGAGTCTCATGGAAGGTGCTTTTGATGGGCAAGTCAGTAGACTGAACATGGTCGAGGAAAACCACTGAGCTTCAAAAATGTCAGGAGACACTTTCCAAACCAAAATACAAAGAGAAAGATCAATGAGGAGAAATGAGGAACAAAATACCCAACAGTTGGGGGATGATTACAAAAGGTACAAAATTTGTGTAATGGGGACAACAGGAAAAGAGACAGGAAAAATAGAAGGAAGATTTAAAGTAAGAATGACTGAGGATTTTTCAAAATTAATGACATGCAACAAACTACAATTACAGGAGAATACCAAGAAGGACACATACCAAGGCATCTACACCCTCGCAGGCCACACTCAAACTGCAGGAAGTCAGAGACGAAAATCGACAGAGGAAGAAAACACTCTACCTATAGGGAAATAAGCATGAGAATTTACCTCGCAGATCTCTTCACAAACCATGCAAGCCAAAAAGAATGGAGTGAAATGTTTAATGTGTTGAAAGAAAAAAAAAAGACTTCCAGCCTTGAAACTGTATCCAGTGAAGTTATACTTAAAAAATTAAGAAGAAACACATTCTCGAACAAACAAAAAATGAGGAACTTTTTGCCAGTAGACCTACCTTGCCAAGAAATGCTAAGAAGTAATTCTTCAGAGAGAAGTAAAATGCTTTTAAGAGCAGAAACTCAGATCTGCATAAAGAAGGGAAGACGCGTGGAGAAGAAATATGAAGATAAAATTTTAAAATATTTTATTATTCTTAATTGAGCTGATAGATAACTTCAAAATAATAATAGCAACAATGAACTGGGTATTTACAACTAACAGAGAACTGAAATTCATGACATTAATGTTATAACAGAAATTGGGAATACTCTGTTGTAAGGATGTAGTGTAGTATTATCTGAAGGAAGACTTGGACTAGCTGTAAATATATATTGAAACCACTGAAACATTTCTTAAAGGAAATATAATTGACATACTAATAGAGGTGAGTAAACTGAATCACATAAAATGCTTAATTCAAGGTGGCGAAGGCAGGAGAAGCAACAAAGACACCCCCCCCAAAAAAAAAGAGACAGAGAGAGAAGGGGTGTGAATAAAAGACCATTATAAATACAGTAGGGCTTCCCAGGTGACTCAGTGGTAAAAAATCCACCTGCCAAGCAGGAGACGTGGGTTTGACCCCTGGGTTGGGAAGATCCCCTGGAGGAGGAAATGGTGACCCACTCCAGCATACTTGCCTGGAGAATCCCACGGACAGGGGAGCCTGGCGGGTGACCGTCCATGGAGTTACAAAGACTCGGACATGACTCAAAGCAACAACAAAATAAATATGATAGTTACACAACCCAACTCTAAAAAGTTATACTCAGAGAAATCTCATTTCCTATCCCAGTCCCCTAAACCTTTTAAGTAACTGTTTTCATTAACTTTTGCTTTTGTTTCCTATATTGCTTTACAGAGAGAAAAAAAATCAGAATACATACATACATACAAAACTCAGCATATTATAACACTCTTTTGAACTTTGCTTTTTTTACTTAACAATATATTCTGGAAATCACTCTATCAGCTCTTAGGGATTTTCCACATTGTTTTTTCTAGCTGCCTAGTAATCTACTGCATTTCTAATTTATCCAATCCATCTTCTATGGATGGGTAATTAGGCTGTCCCTGATACTTCGGCGTTAGAAAAGAGGCTGCAGTAACTGCCTTGCGTCAAGCCATTCCGTATTTGTGGAGATGCGTCTTCAGGGTGAACTCCTAGAGGGAGGGCTGGTGAGTCAGAGAGGAGATGCTGAGTATTTGGTTGAATGCCGTCCAATTCCCTTCAGGGGCAGTCACTCTGCACCCCACTACACCTTCCCCTGGGGGCTTCCCAGGTAGCTCAGTGGGTAAAGAATCTGCCTGCAGTGGAGCAGATGCAGAAGACGTGGCTTTGATCCCTGGGTTGGGAAGATCCCAGGGAGGAGGGCAGGGCAACCCATTCCCGTATTCTGCCTGGAGAATCCACGGACAGAGGAGTCTGGTGGGCGACAGTCCTTGGGGCCGCAAAGCGTTGGAGACGACTGAGCAGGCATACACACACCCTCCCCTGGAGCGCTACTCCGTTGTTCTTAAATTTTTGTTAAGATGAAAGATAAGAAATGATGCCTCAGTGTAGTTTTAATTTATATATCTTATTAAGGTAAAGCTGAATACCTTTTCATTTGTCTGAAAGAGCTCTTTGTGTATTGACTTTTATGAAGTATGTGGTTACATCTTTTGCTCATTTTTCAGTCAAGTTTGCAGGCTTTCACCCCTCCCTTTAAAAAGCTTTTTATATTTAGGAATATTAACCATTTATCTGTAATATAAGTTATACTCCTGTCCCCTGGTTTCTCATTTGTTGTTTTTCACTTGGCTTATGTTGATTTTTTTAATCATAAAAGATATATTTTTCATGCAGTCAAATATACCAACTTTTTTATTTATTACATCTAGATTTCTCATCATAATTAGAAAGAGTTTCTCCACAGCCAAGTTGTAAAAGAATTCATCCATTAAAAAAAACACTTGTGCAGTTTCACTATTTACATTAGACTTCTAATCCATTTTGAATGTATTCTAGTTTATGACATGAGAAATGGATTAAGTTTTGATTCTATGTCCAAATACATATCACAAAACTGTTTGAAGTCTGTCTTGAGAAAGAAAATACTGTATGATAGCACTTATATGTGAAATCTAAAAAATACAACCAATAGTGACCATAACAAAGAAGAAGTCAACTCATAGAGCTAGAGGATAAATTAGTGGTCACCAGGGGGGAGAAGGGGAGGAGGAAGGGCAATACGAGGGTAGAGGGTTAAGAGGTACAGACAAAAGGTTTGTAGAATAAACCACAAGGATATAGTCTACAGAGAGTATCCCCAATAGTTTATAATAGCTATAAATGGAGTATAACCTTTAAAAATTGTGAATCACTATATTATACACCTGTACCTTATCTATTTTACAGCAACTATACTTGAGAAAAAAAAAAAAAGAAGTCTGCCCTATGCCCCATGATTTGAGATATCACATTTACCACATACTAAATATTCATATGTCCTTGTATCTATTTCTGAACAATTTCCTACTGTTCTTTCTGCCTGTTTATGCACCAAAACAAAACTCTTAGTTATAGAGGCTATATAATGTGTTTTAATACCTGGAAGAGTCATTAGCCTTTATTGTTCTTTCTGTGACTTTCCTATTTCTGCATGTTTATCTTTCTATTTGAGCACTCAAATCAACTTGTGTAGTTGCAGGGGGAAAAAATGGTATTTTTATGAAGGACTGACATCCTCACGACACGGAGCCATCCTGTACAAGAATGAGAAATGTCTTTCCATTTGCTCAAGTTTATTTTTGCAGAAAGATATTGGATCCTTAATTAGAAATTTCACATCTTGTGCTGAGTAGGATAAACACAAATGAATTCACTCAGATGATTCCAGTGAAACTGCAGAGTATTAAGGATAAGCACAAAAAGATTCATAGCTGCCAGGGAGGAGGTACTGACTGCCCACAAAGCAAAGACAATCAGGAAGACTCTCATCAGCAACATCAGAGACCATAGAACTGCTAACCAAAAAAAAAAGTCAGTCTAGAATAATATACCCAGATAAGCTATCATTCAGAGGTGAGGACAAACCAAAGATATTTTCACATATAAAATGATTAAAAGTTTATTTCCACAGATGGCCCCACCCTCACATGAGAAAGCTACTAAAGGACGTACTCCAGAAGAAAGAAAAGAAATGAAAGGTGAAGGAGCAGGACACGGGAGACCAGAGTGAACAACAACATCATCAAGTAATCTGATTGTAGGAAAGGCTACTTTTGTGTTTACAAAAGATAAATATGAACTTCTATAGACTGGTAACATGGAAAATGGGAGGGAAGAGGCTGAATTTGCTAAAGCCCTTTTCTTGCTTGGAAGAAGAAAGGAGGCACTATATACCTTTAGGCTTTTGAGAAAAAGTATCTATGTTTAAGATTTTGTGAGTAACAAAGGATGAACAGAAACATAAGCTGTCATTTCCATTACAGTAAAAGAAACAGAAGAAAATAAAGAAAGCTTACCAGTACATAGAAGAAAGGAAGGGGTAGAAACATGGCAAACAGAAAAAAAATACAAAATCAGATGACAGAATTAAATCCTTATACATCAGTAATCCCAATAGATTTGATTGGGTTAAACTCACATATTAAATATCAGATTGGATTTAAAATAGAGTTATCTGTTGCTTGTAAGCCAATGACTTAAGGTTAAGATCATAAGGTGGCTGTTCATCTTTGTACAGCCTGTAGCTGCTTTTATTCTTCTTATCCCCAGGACAGAATTTTATTTATTTTGGAAAACAGCAACTTGTTAAATAGGCCTATCATTCCGGCCTGTTGACTGGTCTGATTCTGTCCTGCTTCATGACAGGTCCCTCTTGGATCAGCCTTGAATGACTTCAGAAAAAGGCTAAGGAAAGAGTCCTAAGGCAATCCACTCCAGACACCAACTCCCTACTCGTCCTTATTTGGAAACTTTCATTCTCTAAGTTGCAAAGTCACCTGGCCATCTTCTGCTATTTCCCCAGCTAATCCAGATACCTTACTACGCCAGGGCTTTGCCTGCCATGTCCAGAGAGAACTTAATAACAGACTTAACCACATCACCAGTTGTTTTGCTGTAAAGCCCCAAACAGCTTAAACCCCTTTCTTAAACCAGAGAAGGCAAACATCAGCTGACACAGGCTACTGTGTTCCTGCTGCTTAATTAGCTCATCCTGTACTTCAAAAATGCCTCTGATGTCAGCTCTTTTGTTTTCCGTTTAGTCATTGAGAAATGAAGGCTCCAAGTCAAGAAACAGTGTCAGAACAAAAGCCATAGCTGCCACTACCAGTCACTCGGCATGTTTAAGAGGCGCCTTCTTAAAAAGTTCATTGAGAAGTCCGGGCAAAGCACACCAGGGCGCACCTGCCTCTTTCAGCTGATACAGGAATAATTAATTACATGAGCGTAACTTCCACTGGAGGTTAATTTATTTTGGCTGACAGTCACATACACACACAGATATGACTTAACGCCGCAGTAGAGCAGAGCTTTATTTAGAACATTTTATTTATATCTTGGGTGATTTCATTCCTAAGAAATTGAGGGAGAGAAAGAGGAGACGGTGCAGGAATGCGAGAAGGGAAGGTTTCTCAACATTTTTTTTTTTTAAACCAAAGGGGAAGTCGGCCAGTGTCACAACGAAGAGGGGTCAAATGTGTGCTGGGGGCAGGGGAGCCGGGGAGGGTGAGGGCAGGGCTGGTGACTCGGCTGGTCGTCTGCGGGCCTGTCAGGTGTTTACGCGCTTGCTCTCCCCTGAGAGGTCGGCCCGAGGCCGAGGGTGCCACCAGGGCAGGACCGACACAGTGCCTCGGGTGAGCTCACCTCCCCCGGCCCCCACCCCCACACAAATGTGACCCCGCCTCCCTGGGAGCCGGGACAAACCCATCTTTCCAAACAATGGCTAAATTTTGTTGTGGGTTTTGTTATGAGCTAGACACTTCACAAGCATTATCTCATTCCATCCTCACCCCAGTTCTGAGCGGTGGGTACTTTTACTGTCAACATTTATGGACAGGGAAACTGAGGCTCAGAGAGGTTAGGGAACTTGCTCAAAGCTGCACAGCTAGCCAGGGATGGAGCCGGGTTTTGAACCGAGGACTGGAGCTGACTCTCCCAGTCCGTACTTGTCGCCAGCGCACACACTGCCTCACTGTCATCCTTGTTATTACCATCAGGACAAGCGGTCCCAAAACACCCCTGGAAGATCTTGTGGATTCCTGGTGTGTATTTCTGAATACTTGTGCTGGGTATTTAAACTTAGGCGTGGACAGCATCATCACCTGTGGGGGGACAGGGGAACTTCAGCAGACCCTCTGCTTCCCTGCCACATACAGAGAACAAAGTAAGCCTGAAAGGAAGCTGTCTTTAACAGTCACCTTGCAAGCCCCCTCCTCATCGGCAGTGGTTGTCACCATCAGCCACAGACTTAACTCTCCTGGGGCACTGGTCACAGTGGGGCGTCGGCTCAGGCTCCTGGGAGCCCGAGCCGCCAGCTTGTAATACTAATATCACCATCACCGTGAATACTCTCCACTCGTTCATCGCTCACTGCAGTCAGGACTTGCGTTCAGACCACCGGCCCCCCTCCCCGCCTTCGCCTCCACCACTAACTAGCTTTGCACCCTGGGGACAAGTCATGTCCCTTCTCTGAACTTCATTTTCTCTTGGGCACAACGAGGCCAGCGAGGCCCATTTAAAAGCGCATATTCGTTTGGTCATGCCTTTATATGCATGAGGTCTTCATATGCATGGCTTCATTCACTCTCACAAGAGCCCTGTTAGGCAGACACTCTCAGGACGCCCACCCTCAGACAGAGAAACAGAAACTCACAGAGGGGACTGTAACCTACACAGGCCACAGCTTATTAAACGGTCCAGGAGGGATTGAAATTAACTTCGGGGTGACTTCAAGCCCAAGCTTTTAGTCATCACACACCTCACATCACCCGGATCACAGGCTCCACAGGCGGCCCTCTCCTAGGCAGGCTGAGGAGAGAGGTCAACCCCTGCAGACGGAGGGTCACCAAAACTAACAGTCCTCTGATTTTAAAATAGGCGCCTATTTTAAAGCAAAACAAAGCTGAAACCTGTTCCGCCAGACTGCCCGGTTTCCTTCCACAATAGCGATCTTAATGAAATCTCGAGTTCATTTAACTCCATCTGAGAGCCTGTGAAAGGAAAATCCAGGTTCCCAGCCCGGTCCGGAGGGCATTGGGTCCCCAGACACTTCGAAGCCCAGGTGTCTCAGCAAAACCTGGCCCTGGCTTCACAGCAGGTAATCCTTCTGCTCCGGCTGCCAGGAACGGGAAACAGTCCTTAAAGGGAAGCAAGACGGTGCTGCCTCGGAGCCTTGAGCAGAGCCCTGAGGGTGGCGGAGGGCTGTGGGGAAGGGCCTGCTGCAGCTTCCGGCTGCCTGGGTTGAAACCCCAGCTCGGTAACGACGCTCCTGGGCCTCAGTCTCCTGCTCTGTAAAATGGGAAAAATGAGACGACCCCTGCAGGGTTGATGCTTGGATCTGACGAAATCAGTCCTGCCATGCCACTAAGCAAGGAGGTCACAGCCGTCAGCTATTCCGGCTCTCCAAATGTGAGTTTCGGAATCCAGAAAGTGAAAGTGTCAGTGGCTCAGCCGCGTCTGACTCTTTACGATCCTATGGACTGTGGCCTGCCAGGCTCCTCGGTCTGCGGAATTCTCAAGGCAAGAATACTGGAGTGAGTTGCCATCTCCTTCTCCAGGGGATCATCCCAACCCAGGGATCTCCCACATTGCAGGTGGATTCTTTACTATCTGAGTCACCGGAAAACAAACAAACAAAAAAACACCTGTGACCGGCAGCTATGAGGTGGCTGCCACTCCCTGTGATGAGGACTGAAGAAACCAAGATGTGAAGACCAAATCGCAGGATGCTGGCCCCAGATAGCTCAGAGGCGTACGAAAGGAGTGAGTTCAGTGAGCCCAGACTCTTGCATCTTCCCACGCACAGAAACGTGCCAACTTCCTTAACTTGGGATCCCTGGTCTTCTTTAACGAACAGTAATCTTCTGATGCTCAGACTACCTGCCCCGTGCTGCAAACTTCTGCATAAGCTGGCCCCTCGCCCCACCTCCTGGGACAGCTCTCTCAGGCATCACTGGAGCTACCGTCTCCCAGGCATGGAGTCCTACAGATTCACACCAGATGAAACATAGCTCTCAACGTCTAGGTTGCGACTACTTTTTCAAATCGACGTGTAAGTGTTTCCAGCAGCACCTGGCACATAGTCACACCCATGGGACTTTCAGCAGTTACACTATTTATCATAATAATGATCACAATGAATATTAGTTTTGTTGTCAAATGGAAGTAGATTTCAACCCTCCACATCCTGTGGCAACCCAGCTCCTGGATATATTTTTACAGGCAGATTTGCACAGTCAAGAAGACTTAAGTCAACAGACTTGAGATTTGCAAGTCTGTTGTTGGGGGTTTGCAACAGAACCTGGTGGGGGACGGGGATGGGGGGAGGGTCAGCATCTGCTGTTGAGGACAGAGCTGGTGGGGGCTTAGGGTGAAAGAGGTTAGGAGCGGGGCAGAGCCGGGGGTCCCCTCCTGACAAAGGGGCCTGAGATGGGGTCACCAATGCAGACTTCAGGAGGAGACTTCCTCAAACGCCAGGGCAGCTTCTCACTTAGCCCTTGCTTCCTACTGCGAACCTTCCAGAATTTGAGGGACCACCTCAACTAGGGGGATAGGGTAGAAGGGAAGGTTCTAGAAGGGGTAGGCCCAGAGGACCATCAGAGGGTTTCAGGCAAAGACGACAGTATTCTAAACTATTCAAACACTGTGAAAGTGTTTTAGGTGACCCCCCAAGAGGCGGCAAAGCTGAATTTTACCCGAGTCCTATACTCTGCGAAAACAGCAGGGTTAAGAAATTCCCCCACCCTCTCGTGTTCTGAAAACAGCTCACTGAAAAGAAACACCGTCCCCCAGTACGACCTGGATAAGACTCAAGGGTGCAACCAGGAGGCCGGACTCAGACCCTCTCTGCACAGATCCCCATCTTCTGCTTCAGATGATTCGCCGGGCTGCTTGTCCAGCTGATCAGGCGGAACAAAGCCTGCTAACAGAGCTTGCGCTCGCTCTCTCCCCTGGGTGCGGGTCCCTGGATTCTGGCCACCCTTGGCACGTGAGGCGGGAGAACCTGCGAAGGCCACCTCCCCTGCTGAGAGCAGCCTGGCCTCGGGGGAGACATTCTCTGACCTGCTGCCTCCCTCTTCCTCCCACTCCCGTTAGCGTGACCTCCCACACAAGGCCTCTCCCTAGCCTTGCTCTTTTAAAGTATTTATTTACTCGGCTGTGCCAGGTTGTAATCCTGGCATGTGAACCCTTCTGGGGCACGAGGGGTCTAGCTCCCTGACTGGGGATCAAACCTGGGCCCTCAGCATTGGGAACACAGAATCTCAGCCACTGGATCACCAAGGAAACCCCACTTACTCTTTTCCATAAGAGAAAAACCTTGCGATGCTAACAGACCTGTGGTCAGTGTTCCCCAAACTGCAAGGGTCCCCGTGCCCCACCTCCCTGCTCACAACGATCCCACCATATAAAATCTTGCCATAAGAAATCTAGGCGTGTTTCTTATTGGACAGAGATGGAAACCTCAGCGTGGGATCTCCGAAGAGTTATGGCCTTCTGGATGGCTGAGGCCTTTCTCTGTTCCAAGCGGCTTTCTCCATCTTTAAGACACAGAGGACCCCCGCCCGCGGCCCCATCTCCACGGAGGAGTCGAGTTTGCACGGTGCCTCTGGGAGGTGGGCACCTGCTCATCTCTCCTCTCCTGGAGCACCCCCTCCTTTTCCACGTGGCTCCTCCGTCCTCTCTCTGCCTCCTCCTGTCTCAGCTACCCCAGGACATCAGCCAGAACTCGGTGAGCAGGCCGCCCACATGCCCCACGGCCTTGCATCCTGGCCCAGGGCAGCTGCCAGCTTCCCTGTGCGTTTCCTGCTACAGGGAATCCCATCGGGTCTTCCATCAACTTCTGTCACCCTCTGTGTTGGCTGCCCAAGGTCAAGTCCCTACATCTGGCCCCACCTGCCCAGCCAGGTGAGGTCACGTGAGCAGGGCAGCCGGAGACATCCTCTTCAGAGGGGGCGCAGGTGGGGCCAGCGGTCCCGCCCCTCAAGGAGGCTTCGAGAAAGCTGACAGGCCTCTTGGCAACTAAAATGAACTCTTCTTTAAATGCAAGTGTGAACCTAACCTCAGCTGCTTTATTTGCTCACTTCTCTACCTTCCCAGGATATCACTCTATTTTTTTTTTTCTATTTTACATAATGCATGGAGAATAACTTAATGTGACTTTGCACAGCACTGACTCCCCTACAAAAATCTGCAGTTTGACCACCAGCCCCAGTAAGAGGAGATCTGTCCACTGCCTTGCTCAGTCTGGAGTAATTTTTTGTTCTATGTTAAAAAAAAAAAAATTCTCTACATTTTTGCTGGTGCTGCAACAAACAGAAACCCTTTTTTCTTTTTTTAGTTTCAACGGCTCAGGATGCTACACCGTGCATGGGTATGGAGGAGAACGGCTCGTTGTGCTGGCAGAGCAGTCTGCTGAATAATATAAAGGCAGCCGCCAGAGTGAGCCTCGAGGCTGAGCCGCGTGGAGGGGCCGCCCTGGAGGGACCAGATCAGAGAGTCCCAATTAGGGGCTGGCGAACAATGGGAAGCACCGCGTCCAGGACTGACCGCTGATAAGCACGTTCGGGATAATTAAGATGTCAGGGCTCCCTGGTTCCTCCGGATTGATCATCCGGCCTGGGAGGCAACACTTGTCCACTGGTCAGTTCCTGCTGATAAGAAACTCTGCCTGACAGTTACTGAGGTCTTTGATAAATAAAATATATAGGAAAACAGATGAATTATTACTTAATAAATTCAGTGTTGTTGGGGAAGCTTTCAGAGCGCACAGGTCCTAGGCTGGCAGACAGTGGGTCACAGCCAACGGTTGGGCATCTTCCTTGGGTCTGCACAAGATTTGGGGATTTGTTTGACTCATTTACAATGTTAGAAAACAGAGGTCACACACATACACTCTCTCTCTCTCTCTCTCTCTCTCCCTCTCCCCTCAAATTCAGACCTGTGCCTTCGCTTGCACACTGGCCACGTGTCCAGGTGGGGGTCAGCGAGTGGCTGAGGCTAAGTACCAGCCACTGCTCACGGATAGGGCTCGTGGGCACCACCCCTCCCTACGCTGGCGACCACAAAGCAGGTACCTGTGCCACGTCCTCTGTCTCCCTCTCATCTGGGGAGAAGAGGAGCTAGAACATGTTAGGGTTCATATCGGGGTGGGCTGCTTTCTTGTTTGTTCTGCTCCTGTTTTTGACCCCCTGGCCTTTTCAGGTGAGGGGTCAGCGCACAGTGACATCTGGCCCAACACTCGTTTCCTAGATACAGACTCATTAGACCGCCGATGGCCCAACACTCGTTTCCTAGATACAGACTCATTAGACCGCCGCCACGCTCAGTCATTTGCGGACTGCCCGCGATGGCGCTCACGTTCCAGCGGCAGAGACAAGCAGCGGCGCGGGGCCTGCCTGGCCCCCAGAGCCTGGGGTATCTACAATCTGACCTCACAGACAAAGCGTGCTGCCTCTGCTCTTGGCACCTGAGCTTCTGGCCCTTGCGGAAGTGAGTCACCCCGCTGTCTGCTTAACCTTGGGCAAATGACTTAAATTCTGAGCTTCAGGGGCCCCATCTCCAAAATGGAGCAGTATGAGATTCTGTCCCACAGGATAGCTGGGGGTTAAATGAGATGAAGAACGCCTGGCACACAGTGTGGGCAGGCTGTTCAGTGTATGGCATCTACTGTTATCAGTCAAAACACTGGTTCTCAAAGGATAAAACTAACAAAAGTTACTCCATGTTTATTTAGTGTTGAGAGAACTGACGTGGGAGTTTCAGGACACTCCAGAGACTTCATCTTCCTCCGAAAACCAAAGAGCTCCAGGCGCCTCTTGGCTGAGTCAGTGGTGGAGGGCAATACCATCTACAGCACAGCTTAGTTTCAGAGAGAAGTGTACTCAGGAAACCTCCTGGGGGCACCAGGCTGGCAAGAATGTGCCTCCAGGGGCTACATGTCTGTAGTTCCATGTCCCAAGTTTGTGCAAAACTGTAGAGAAACTTCTAAGAAAGTGGGCACCCTGCCAGCCTTACCCAGAGCCTCAGGTGGATCCATCACACCTTCATGCCCACACACCAGGAAAGCCGGTCCCAGGAAGGAAGGGAGTGGGGACAACTGCCGGAGGTGGGGCGTCACTCCTGGCAGAGGGTCGTGACTGTGGAGCAACAACATGATCGCACGGAGGGGCTCCTGTCCTTTAGCCTGGCTCGAGCGCTCAGTTCTGAGCCGGGTCTGACTCTTCGTGACCCCATGGACTGCAGCCTGCCAGGCTCCTCTGTCCCAGGCAAGAACACTGGAGTGGGTTGCCACTTCCTTCTCCACTATTAGCCTAGGCTGAGGTCACAATTCCTGGGCCCAGAGCCAGGAAAAGGACTGCCTTACACATCTATTCTCTGCCACAGGCAAGTTGGATGACTCGTGCTCACCCTCACCTTGGACCCTCAAAGAATCTGCTGGGGTTGGCACCTTTGCCAACTTCACCTGACGGGAAGGGGAAACTGAGGCTCAGTGGGACTAAGGAACCTGCCCCAGATCACACAGACACCAGGTGGCAGAGCTGAGACGCAGACACTGGGGGTCCACAGCCTCTGCCCGCCTGGGACAGGGCCCAAGAACCCATGGGGCCCAGACCATCCCGGCCGATGATACTGGGGCCACTCGGGGGTAGCCCGATCCCACGCCCCAAGTACGGGTGACCATCCTGAACGCTGACCCCTACCCACTTAGGGTCCCCTTTGTGACTTGTTCCTTCCCTCCCAGTTTCAGCCCTTTTTTCCCTTTTGTGGTCGTCTTCCTGGAAACGGTGCTTGCAGACACCACCCCTGTCCCAGCCACGAACCTTACTACATTCGATTATCCTGGTTTATTAGGCTCTTTAAAGCTACTTTACTGCCCTCTCCTTGCCATGACCCTAGTCTTCATCTTTCCTCTCGCTTTCTCCTGGGTTATTGATCGTCAAGAGAAGGTTGCCACGGACTTGAAAGCAACAGGGAACTAGGCAAGAGAAGGCTGATTTCTGGCTGTCAAGTTTGCTTTCACCAACATTAAACTGATAGATGGAGGGCCTCCACTAATTTTCCTGTCTCTTCTCAAGCTACATCTTACCAGACCCTAGTTTCAGAAATAACCAATCGTTATAACAAAATTCTCTAGTAGCATCAGAGACTCCAGTGTACTTTCATATACACGCACATCTTAGTTAACTCTCAGAACAGTTCTGGATGGCAGGCAGAGTTTTATTATGTTAATAGCCATTTTGCAAAGAAAGAACAGAAAGGTCATCTCACACCTGAACTTCCTGCTCAGGATGAAGGTGAGTGGCCCACGCCTGCCAGGTTTTCCTCCTCACAACTGACGACGCCTGGTCATGACAGAGCAAAGCAGCCTAAGAAGCGTCTCTGCCTGGGTCCTACCTGCAACAACACAGCAGTGGGGTTCACATCCCCACTTCTCCCGTCCCCCTGTCAGGGCAGCGGGGCTGAGAGGCAGGCAGGCGCACCAGCCGGCCTCCACTTCCACTGCTCAGGTGCCTGCAGAGCCGAGGGGAGGCGAGCTGCTGCCACCCCAGCTGCAGCCAGGACGCACGGGGGGCTCGGCTGGGAACGGGGCACACGGCCTGTCCAGCCCTCATGCTACCTCTCGAAGAGGAGACTGCCTGCTCCAGAGAAAAATGGAATGGGATCCAGGGCCTCGTAATATAATGCTCCCAACGACCAAGACGGAACAGAAAAGTCACCCTTCTTACCAAGGACCAGGAAAATCACAACTTGGGTGAAAAAAAAGACAGTTGACAGGGATCATACAGAAATGAATGGGAGGTTGGAATAGTCGAGAATCTAAGAGCAGCCATCGCAAAAACGCTCAACAGGCAATTACACATTCTTTTGAAACAAAATAGAAGCTCTCGGTAAAGAAATAGGAGCTATTTTTTTTAAGCCAAATGGAAATTTAAAAACTGAAAAATACAATAACCAGGAAAAAACCTCATAGAATGAGCTCAGAAGAAGAGCGGAGATGACAAAGGATAGAATCAGCAAACTTGAGGTTAGAGCAATAAAATTTCCTAGTCTTAATACAAACATAAAATAACTTGAAAAAGGAAACATTCTCAGGGACCTTGAGACAGCGAAAAAGGATAAATATTCATAGCTTCTGAGTCCCAAAAGAAGAAAAAGGGGGACTGAAAAATTATCCAAAGAAATAATGGCTGAAAACTCCCCAAATTTGGAGAAAGACAATAAACTACAGATTCAAAGAGCTGACTAATCTCAAATAGGATAAGTGTAAAGAAATACACACAAAAATTAGACATCTACAAATTAAGACAAAGAAAAAATATTAAAAACATTGAGAAACAACACATTACTTACATGGGACATCAATTTGAATGACAGCAGATTTCTCATCTCAAACTACGGAAGCAGAAAGTTTTTCAACATTTTTCAAGAGCTATAGAAAGAGCTGTCAACTGCGAGTTCTATATTTGGTAAAAATATCCTTCAGAAACCAAGGAAAAGAGAGAGTCTCATATGAAAGCAAACCAAGAGAATTTATTGTTGGCAAACATATCCTTAAAGATTAGGTAAAAGAAGTGATATAAACAGAAGCTTTTTAAAATAGAACTTCTGTTTCTTTACTGAGAATTTCTGTTTTTTCATTTGTTTCAAGAAAGCTTGGTACTTTAGAAAGGGAAAAAAAAGAAGTTTGGAATGAGTAGAAATAGGGATAAATATAAAAGACTATTACTTCTCATGACTATCTTAAATTGTATTTAATAACTGAAGCAAAATATAACATCTGATGTGACTTTCATATATGTAAGAAATACTTAAGACAATTATATATATAGTCGTACATGTATATACACATATTGTATATATGTGTGTTAATACATGTACTTTTTTTTTTCTTAAATGAGGCAGTAATAGAGACCTAAGTGAAAGTAAGCTTACACTGTACCCAAGTGGTAAAGCAACAATACTAGTAGACTGCAAAAAGTTGTGTTTATAAAAGCGGAATCCCTACAAAAATCAGTAATTCTACACAATCTCTCCCAGAAAATAGGAAAGTAACACTTTAAGCTTATTTTATTATAGCCTCATAAAATAGGGCTAATATTACCCTGACACCAAAACTAGATAAAGGTAGGTAAAAGAAAGACAAATACAAGCCAGTATCTCTCATGTACTTAGATTAAAAAATCATCAACAGAAATTTTCGCAAATTGATTTCAATAATATATAAAAAAGAATTTTATACTATAACAAAATGGAATTTTATTCTAGGAGGCAAGTCTGGTTCAATATTCGAAAGTGAATGTAATCTCTCTTGCTACTGCTGCTGCTAAGTCACTTCAGCCGTATCCGACTCTGTGCGACCCCATAGACGCCAGCCCACCAGGCTCCTCTGCCCCTGGGATTCTCTAGGCAAGAATACTGGAGTGGGTTGCCATTTCCTTCTCCCAATATCCCATACTGACAAGCTATGGAAGAAAAATCATATGATCTTAACAATTTATGCAACCCCCCCCAACTACATTTGGCAAAATCCAACATGCATTCATTACAAAAGCTCTCTGGAAACTAGGACTAGAGGAACTTCCTCAACTTGATAAAAAGCATAGACCAAAAACTTTCAGCTAACACTGTATTTAATGGTAAAATACTAAATGTTTTCCCCCTAAGACTGGAAACAAAAGAAAGACATCCTCTCTTGCCACTTTATTCAACATAGTACTAGAAGTTCTAGCCAGTACAATAAGGCAAGAAAAGGAAATAAAAGTTATATAGCTTGGATGAGAATAAATGAAACTGTCACCATTTACAAACGGCCTGACTGCCTGTACAGAGAATTCTAAGGAGTCTATCAAGAGACTGGTAGAACTAATAAAGAGTTCAGCAATGTTGCAGGGCGAAAGATCGACTTCCGAAAATTGACCACTTTTCAACATAGTAACAATGAACTGTCAAAAATGAAACTGAAAACATTGATGCTTCAGAGAAAATAAATACTTTGGTATAAATCTAACAAAACATGTACAGCATCTGTATCTTGAATGTTACAAAACAGTAACAAAAACAAGTTTAAAAACACCTAAATAAATGGAGAAATATGCCACATTCATAGTTGGAAGATTCAATATAGTGAAGATGTCAATTCTTCCCAAATTGATCTATAGGTTTAACACAAATGCCATCAAAATCCCAGCAAGATTTTTTTTTTACAGATAAGATTATTCTAAAGTTTCTGGGGCAAAGCACAAGACTTCAAACAGCAAAAACATTCTTGAAAAAGATTAAACTGGGAGAAATTTTTCTAGTATTGAGGCTTACTATATAGTTACCCCTGGGATAGGAAATGACAGCCTGCTGCGGTACTCTGGCCTGGGAAATCCCATGGACAGAGGAGCCTGGCAGGCTACAGTCCATGGGGTTGCAAAGAGCTGGACATGACTAAGCACACAGCATGCATATATAGTCACAGTGATCAAAACAGTGTAGTTCTGCCAGAGGGGTCAGACACATAGGTCAGAGAAATCAAATAGAGGACTAGAGACAAACTCACACAAATATTCACTGATTTTAGAAAAAAGAGGAAGAGCAATTCAACAGAAGGGCAGTCGGTTCAACAGACAGTACCGGAGCCAACTGTGCTCTTGCTCAGTCGCTCAGTCATGTCTGACTCTTCTGTGACCCCATGGGCTGCAGCCCGCCAGGCTCCTCTGTCCATGGGATTCTCCAGGCAAAACTACTGGGGTGGGGTGCCATTTCTGTCTCCAAGAGCAACTGGTTGCCTGTAAATAACAACCACCATAAAATGAACCTCTATCTAAGTCTCACACTTTATACAAAATTAACTCAAAATGGGCCATGGACTTAAACTACAATTACAGTTAATGATTAAACAATGCAGGGGATTCCCTGGTGGCTCAGTGGTAAAGAAACCTCCTGCTAATGCGGGAGACACAGGTTCAATCCCTGGATCAGGAAGATCCCCTGGAGAAGGAACAAGCAACCCACTTCAGTATTGTTGCCTGGGAAATCCCACGGACAGAAGAGCCTGGTGGGCTACAGTCCATGGGGTCGCAAAGAATTGGACACCACTGAAGTGACTTAGCGTGCACATTCAACAATGTAGGACTAGGGCGCCAGCCCTCCACCCAGTTGAAAAATCCGTGATAATTTACTTATAGACGGCCCTGAATCCAGGAGTTATCTCCGTACCCACGGTTTTGTCATCCAAGGGCTGAACCAACTGAGGATGTGTAAGCCTATAGTCTTCACTATTGAAAAACATTGCTTGTAAGTGGACCCGTGTGGCTCCAACCTGTGTTAGCCAAGGTGAGCTGTATACAATTCTTAGAATTAAAACAGGAGAAAGCCTTGACAATATAGGGCTAGAAGAAGAGCTTCTTGAAAGCACACTTAATAGAAGGAACATCTGGTTAATTGGATCTCATCAAAATTAAAAACTTTGCTCCATGAAAGACCCTGTTAAGAGGATGGAAAGACAAGCTATGGACAAGGAGAAAATATTTACAAACCACATATCGACCAAGGACTTAGGTCTAGAATATAAAAAAGACCTCACAAAATTCACAGTAAATAAATACTCCAATTAGAAAACTGGCAAAAAGCATGAACAAACATTTCACCACAGAGGACACACAGAAGACAAATAAGAAATGGGGAAAGAGGCTCACCATCCTTAGACAACAAGGAAACATAATTAAAGTCACAATGACCTGTCACTACACGCCTACCCAATGGCTGAAATGGAAACCCATGATAAGATCAAGTGCCGGTGAGGCGGTGGAGACAATGAATCACACAGCAGGCGGGAACGCAAAACAGTACAGCCACTCCAGAAAGGCGTGCGGCGGACTCTTATAAAACCAAACACGCACCTACCATCCGACCCAGCTATTGTCCTCCTGGGCACTTATCCCAGGGAAATTAAAACTTATGTTCACACTAAAATCTATACAGGAATGGTCACAGTGGCTCATTCATAATAGCCCCAAATTGGAGACAACCCAGATGCCCTTCAAAGGGTGGGTGATTAAACAAATGGCATATACCACGGAATATGACTCCGTAATAAGAGAAAAAAAGAACAAACTATTGATACATGGGATAACTTGGACAGGTCCCAAGAGAATTGCGCTAAGTGCTAAAAGCGAAACCTCAAGAGAGTACATAGCATATGATTCCATTTTTATAACTCTCTTGAAATGATAAAATTAGAGGTGAGAACAGATTAGTGGTTGCCAGGGGCTTCCAGGGGAAGCGGGGAGGAGAGGTGGCTCTGGCTATAAAAAGGCAGCACTAGGGATTTTCTTTTTTCTTTTTTATTTTTTTGACCACTACGATGTTTGGCTTGCGGGATCTTAGTTCCCTGACCAGGGATTGAATCCGGGCCCTCTCAAGTGAGATCGTGGGGTCCTAACCACTGGATCACCAGGGAATCCCCGTGAGAGGTCCTTTTGATGGAGCTGTGTAGACTGCAGTTGACAGTGGTCACACAATACACACGGTTGTAAGACTGCACGGAACCGAATACACACATATTCATACGCACAAGAAGCCGGAAACAACTTCCTGCTGGGATGCTGCAATACAGTCACACAGGCCGGTCTCACTGGGGGACAGTGACTGAAGGGTCTAACAGCATTCTGCTTGTTTCTTACCACTATATGCATATTTACTATGACCTCAAATAAGGTTTTTACAGAAGGTCACACCTGTGTAACACACAGAGGAGACTCAAGGTTATGTCCTTCGTCATTTCTGACGTTCGTGCTAAATGGAAGATGATTCTGGGTGAGCCAAGGAGGTGCTGTTGCCGCCGCTCAGCCGCTCAGTCGTGTCCAAGTCTTCGCGACCCCACGGACTGTAGCCCGCCAGGCTCCTCTGTCCATGGGATTCTTCCAGGCAAGAGCACTGGAGTGGGGTGCCATTTCCTTTTTCCATGGGGACACAGAGCTAGAGACAAAGCCCAGAACTTGTGCTCCAGCATCTTTCACCGGAGGGAGGCACTGGATTGGTGGGTAAGGAAAATCCTGCAGGCAACGGAGGAAGCCACCGAGACTGGGCCGTGCCAGACACATGATCAGATGTTCCTGGAGGGAAGGGAGAAATGCCCAGGGGTGGCCCAGCCACCAAATGCAATGGAGTCAGACAAGGGGAAGGCCACAAGGCAGGAGGGTCTGAGGAAGCGTCACAGAAGAGGCAGGACTGTACAAGGGTGAGTGTGGGCTTGACCCCGACTCACTTCTAGAGACTAGATGACAGCGAACGTGATGGATGTCATCTCTGAGATGAGAATGCGGAAGTCTGACTGCCATCCTAACATTCTCTCTGTCTCTTTCTCTTTCTGACAAAGCCAGCTGCCATGCTATGAAACTGCCCCATGGTGAAATTATGCAACAAGAGCCTGGGGCCTGTCTCCGGCCACAGCCCAAGAGGAACTGAATTCTAGCCTAACAAGGCACTGAGCCTGGCAGCAGGCTCTGCCCCTGGTTGGTCCTGCTAGTACTCTGGTCCCACCTGACCCCTGGGTGCAGCCGTACAGAGACTGCAAGAGGACCCAGCTAAGCTGAGCCTTGACTCCCGATCACAGAAACCATGAGCTCACACACACGTGTTTTTGTGCTGTTTAGTTTGGGGGTGATTTGTTACATTTCCCAAGTGATTCAGTGGCGAAGAACCCACCTGCCAACACAGGAGACACAGGTTCAATCCCTGGATCAGGAAGATCCCCTGGTGGAGGAAATGGCAACCTGTTCCAGAATTCTTGCCTGGAGAATCCTATGGACAGAGGAGCCTGGTGGGCTACGGTCCACGGGGTCACAAAAGAGCTGGACAACTGAGCAACTAGACAACCATATGCAAAACAGTGTGGCCCAGGGTTAGCACTGAGGGCTTCCCTGGTGGCTCAGATGGTTAAGAATCTGCCTGCAATGGAGGAGACCTGGGTTCAATCCCTGAATCAGGAAGATTCTTTGCAGAATTCTCTGGAGATGGAACTTGCAACCCACTCAGGTATTCTTGTTTGGGAAATCCCAAGGACAGAGGAGCCTGGTGGGCTACAGTCCATGGGGTTGCAAGGAGTCGGACATGACTGAGCACGACTTGTTATGCAGCCAGTGCTGACAGATACAGGAAGTGATGTCTTCGTTATCCGTCTGGTGACAGCCCTGGACTGTTCCCACGACAGCTGCAGGGTCCAGAGAGAGAGAGGAGAGCATGCAACCGTCAAGGGGCCCACATTTAGACTTCGCACCTTTTACTTCTGACAAACTCTACTGGCCAAGGCAAGTCCCGAGGATTCAGGGGTGGGGCGACGGACTCCTCTGTAGATGGGAAGAGCCTGGAAGTCACTGTGCAAAGAAGCATGGGTACAATTTTGCAGACAACTGAAAAGCCCCCAGGGTCCGCAGGTGGACGTCAGAACTGCAGTGAGACCCACTTGGGTCAGAGGTTACAGCAGGCTCAGAACTGGAGAGGACAGTCTAGCGGTGGGGTGGGTGGGAACTAGCTACAGAGTCCCCCCATGCTGCATACTAAGTTGTTCAGTCATGTCCAACTCCGCGACCGCATGGACTTATACCCCGCCAGGCCCCTCTGTCCTTGGGATTCTCCAGGCAAGAATACTGGAGTGGATTGCCATGCCCTCCTCCTGGGGATCTTCCCAACGCAGGGATCGAACCTATGTCTCTTGCGGCTCCTGCACTGCAGGCAGGTTCTTAACCGCTGACTGCAAACCCCCCACTCTCCTTCCAGTCCCTTCCCCACTGTAGCGGGAAATGAGCTTCCAACAGGCTACCTTGGCACCTTCCACAGCTCCCCAGGCAGGACAAAGCCCTGCAACCATCACCAGGGTCTGGCCTTGGCCGGCCTGTCCAGCCTTCTACCACCTCCCACTCTCCACCCGTAAGTGGCCTGGACCCCTTGCGGTGTGTTAGGGTCGTTCTCTGTGACCTCCCGCGGCCCGTGGACTCCCGCCTCGGCCCCAAGCACAGCAGCCTGATTTCCAAAGGCCAGAGAGTCCCGGTTGTTGGAGAGTTGCTGGAAAACGGCCCGCACTCGGACCCCTGCGTTTCCCTCTGGTCTGTTCTCCAGACTCCCTGGGAAGCGTGCTCCGCGAGCCTCTCCCCGGCCGCCCTGCGGCCCCTCACCCGCGGCCCGGCCGGCGGGCAGCGCAGGCTGCGAGGCGGCGCCCTCTCCCCGTCCCGGACGGTCCAGCGGCGCCCCGGCCACGCCGCCGGCTCGCGAAGCGGGCGCCCCACAGCGGGCCGCCGGCGCTCCCGCACGAAGGCTGGAGACAGCCGGGTCCGCTGGCCCACGCCGCGCGCCCGCGCCCTCGGCCCCGTCTCCGCGCGGAGGCCCGGGCTCCCTCTGCCCGCAGCCGCCCGCGCGGGAGCGCCCGGTCCGCTTCCCGCCTCGGGGCCGGAGCATCCGGCCTCGGACGGGATCTGCGGGAGGAGAGGGGCGTGCGCAGAGGCCGCGCCGGGGTGCGAGGGCGCCGGGAACTGGGAAACCGCGCCGCGAGGCGCAGCCCCAAGGCCGGGGGACACCCCGAGGACCGGGGGGACACCCCGAGGAAGAGGCCGGCCGACGGGAGAAGGTCTTTGGTCCTCCGTCCCTGGGGCGATGGGGCAGCTTGAACTGGGCCAGGAGCAGCCTCCAGGCCGGACGGGGCTCCCTGAGAGGAGGCCGCCGTCCACGCGCGGCCCCGCGCCCTGGGGGCGTCCGTCCTGCTCGCCGCCCGGTGAGCAGGGCGCTCCCCGAGGCCCTGCGTTCCTCTGCAGGCCCTTCTCCCCGCCGACGGCCCTTCCCTGACACCCCGGCCGCCTCACCTCCTCCCCTGCCCCCGAAGCGGGGCTGGGCTTCTCCCGCCCTCCTGACGCTCTGCCCCTGGGGTGCCCTCCCCCTGGAGTGCCCTCCCCCTGGGGTGCCCTCCTGACGCTCTGACCCTGGGGTGCCCTCCCTCTGGAGTGCCCTCCCCCTGGGGTGCCCTCCCCCGGGGTCCCCTGTCGCCCCCAGGGTGCCAACGTCTGCCGCCACAAGCCCCAAGCTCCGCAAGTAAGGCCCACGGGCCGAGCCCACGGAGCTCAGAAGTGAGCTCTTCCCGTCCGCCTCCCAGCCCAGCTGCCCTCCAGGTGCCCACCCTCTCCTAGCGGACTGCGGAGGAGGGCAGGAACGCCTCCCCCACTGCTCTCCGGTGCTAGTAACTGTCTCACTCATTCACAAGTTTTCATTGAGTGTGCTCTGTGTTGGCCAGGTCGGAACACACCGCGCAGGGAAAAAGCCCGTTACTATTCTCGGGATGCACAGGGGAGCCAGGGAGAGAGTGTGAACCCCGGAGTTGACCGAGGGGCCTCTCAGTCCTGATACGTGTGGCTTCTGACAGACACCATCTTGGAGTCTGGGCGGTCGCGGCTGGTTTCTAGATAGTCAACTCATCCTCGCACCCTATGGGGGTGAATTTCCTTTCCGCTCGGCTTCCCAGAGGGCCGTAGACAAAATTGCAATTTAGATTCAATCAATAAATGTTTATTGAGAGTCTGTTCTTTGCCTGCAGATCGTGGGCTTTGTGAGGACACTAAAGGAGATGCTGCGGGAGGAGCTTGCCATGGAAACGTCTCCTGTCTGCTCCGCGGTGTTTACCGTGGCCAGGAAAGCAAACGGGAACGGTTTTGCCGACAATGGAGGCAGGAAAGTGAGAAAACAAAAAAAAGGGCCCGTGGTCTCCACACAGGACAACGTTCTGAGTGGGTGAGGCAGGTCTGATCTGAGCAAATCATATAGACCTCCCCTCCCTTCTCCAAACTTCTGCTTACTAAAATTCTACCATTAGAGAGTCATTCCTCTGATTAGACTCTGTGTCCCTGCGACAGTTCTTATTTTCCGAAATGAAAATGCTAATACTTGTATAAAAAGGGCACGATGCCCTTAACCTCTTAAATGACACATAATTTGACATGCATGCCAACCTGGACCCGTGGGTAGTGCTTGCCTGAAGCATTGTGTCGAGAAAGCCTCTGGGGCTCTACCTGTCCTCCGATCCAAAGAATGTCTACTGATTAGTTATATCTGCCATAAATACAAGAAGGGAGGAGAGTATTTACTTTCCCTGTCTTAGAGGAGAGGCGGTTAAGTGACTATTTTTTGTCTCCTACCGTAACAGGAGAGACTGCGCATGCATACATCCGAAATCCCTTCAGTTGTGTCTGACTCTTTGGGACCGCAAGGGCTGTAGCCCACCAGGCTCCTCTTTCCATGGGGTTCTCCAGGCGAGAATACTGGAGTGGGTTGCCATTTCCTCCTCCAGGGGATCGTCCCAATTTAGTAATCTAATCCATGTCTCTTATGTCTCCTGGATTGGCAGGCAAGCTCTTCACCAATAGTGTCCCAAGAGTCTGATGGTGGAGCCCCTGAAGGAGGGACTTGGGACCCTAATCTCACCACTAGCTGTGACCGCTAATCTCACCGTGTTACCCCGGTCTGTCCATGGCCCAGGCTTTCAGGACCTGCCGCGCCAAGTCCAGGGCCCTGCCCTCCTCCCAGAGCCCTCTCAGGTGTCACCCCACCTGGGCTTCCAGCCGTGTCTTTGACCACACTCCTGGTCCTTTCCTGTTCCAGCCGCTCTGAACTCTTTTCTTCCCCCAGCTTTTTGAGGTTTAATGACACACAGAGAAATATATACATTTAGGTTGTACAGTGTGACTTTTAAAAAGTGTGTAATGCAGTGATTTAATGTGTATACAATGTGATTATCACAATCAAGTTAGTACATCCATCACCTTACATGGTTACCATGTTGTGTGTGTTGAGGGAGGGGGTGAGAACACAAAATCTATTCTCTTAGCAACTTTTAAACATTGTTAACTATACTTACCATGCTGCACATTAGAGACTTAGAACTTACCCATCTTGTAACTGGAAGTCTGCACCCTTTGGTCACCTTCCTCCATTTCTCATGTAACCACTGCTCTAGCCTCTGGTTCTATGACTTTTTCAAAGTGTGTGTGCACGCTTAGTCGTGTCTGACTCTGCCACCCCGTGGACTGTAGTCCACCAGGCTCCTCTGTCCATGGAATTCTCCCAGCAAGACTCCTGGAGTGGGCTGTCATCTCCTTCACCAGGGATCACACCTACATCTCCATTGTCTCCTGCACTGCTGACAAACTCTTTACCACTGAGACATACATACATATAAATGAGACCCTACTTTAATTGTCTCTGTCTCTCTGGCTTATTTCACTCAACACGGTGTCCTCTGAGCTCTTCCATGTTGTCACGAATGGCACAATCTCTTTCTTATCAAAGGATAAATAGTCCACAATTTCTCCATCCATTTATCTGTCACTGGACACTTAGGGTGTTTATGTGCCTTGGCTATGGTGTGAGTAATGCTGCAACAAACAAGAGTGCAGATATTTCTTCAAGATACTAATTTCATTTCTTTTTGGTGTGTATTAATATTAATATACTCAGAACTGGATCATATGATGGTTCTATTTTGAATTTTTTGAGGAACCTCTGTACTGTTTTCCATAATGACTGCACCAATTTGCATTCTTATCAACAGTGTACAAGGGTTCCCTTTTCTCCGCATCCTTGCCAACACCTGTCATTTCTTGTCTTCATGATAATAGTTATCCTAACAGGTGTGAGGTGATATCTCGCTGTAGTTTTGATTTGCATTTCCCTAACGATTAGTGATGTTGAGCATCTTTTCATATACCTCTTGAGCATGTTTTCATATACCTCTTGGCCATTTGTGGGTCTTTGGGAAAATATTCAGCTTCTTCGCCCATTTTTAAAGTAGTTATTTTTGCCCCAATGAACCCTTTGCAAAGCCTGAATATGCCTGTATCTGCTTTTCCTAGACCACCTAGAGCATCCATGCCCACTGTCTCCTCAGGGAAAGGCTATGTAACGCCATCAAGACCCAACGCAGACACCGCTTCCTGCGAGAAGCCCTCCCTGATGCCTCCACCTGAGGAGGAGTCGCTCCCTGAGTCATCAGTGTGGGCCCATCCTCTCTCTGGGTCTGCCCAGCCTCTCTCCTGCCATCTTCACCCTACCCTTTGATGCGTCTTACTTCCTCTTAAGACTAAGAGTTCCACTGTGGGCAGGGCTAGAGCCTGACCTCTGTGAGTCCAGACCCAGCACCACGCCGACGTGCAGTGACCGCTGGCTGGACAGAGGGTGGCTGAGTGAGTGAATCACCATTTCAGATGTCACAGCGGTGTGAGACTCGGCGCCACGACCCCGTCCCTGTGCTCCTCCTTGCATTCCTAACCTAATATGATGCATCGCCCCCAGATCTCCGTGGCTCAACATAACCCAGGTTAATTCCCTCCCACAAAGCCCAGCATGAGTGGTCCTTGTCTGAACCATGTCCCTTGTTTTCCGGTCTGACGCTGTCACCTCTGGGGGGACTGCCCCTACCGAGACTGGCTGGTTCCTAGAGACAGTAAACAGCTCACCAGTGAGCACAGCTTTCCAAGGCAAACCTACCAACCCAGAGCCCACTCCCCCTCCTCCACGGGCTCCCACACTCCGGGCCACCGTCCACCTGCCCTCTCCACCCTGGCAGGTTCCACGCAACCCAGGACTGGTCCTGTGCCCCGAGCCTGCTGGAACGATCCAAACCAGCCAGTCCTAGCTGCCCACCCCGCCCTGTCCACTTCCTCCACAGAAACCTCAGGCCTCTGGTCTGCACTGACCCTCCCTCCCTCTGCCTCCAGCCGCCCTCGTGTCTCCCCCTGTGGCCCTGCCTGGCATCGCGTGCCCCCTCCTCTTGGGAACTATGAGTAACAAACGACCTTTCCGAGGGCAGTTGTCTCCTGATCTGCCGACCTTCCTGTACCTCGAATTTTCTATCTATTTTAAAAGTCTTCCATTCAGTGACTCAGCCATCCAGGGAGCTCCCCATACTGCTCTCCACTTCACCATGTGGCCCCTACATTCTGTAAAAGAATGGGAACATCTCATGCCAGCTCCTAACTACTGCCCGGAAGTGCCTCATGCCACCTCGGGTCGCCACCCATCGACCGGAAGCAGTCACACAGTGCCCCTGAGGCACGAGGGTGTGACTGGGGAATCTGGGGGTGGGGGGCTTGACCATCTGCACTTCCTGTCTTGACCCTTCCCTTCAAATTAAGAATGAATCAGCAACCTAAGGTCAGCATGTATTTATTTAATAATGATGGCATGATATGATGGTAGAGTCCCCTTTGCCGTGGATATGACCTAGTTTGTCACCAGAAAATATGGAAGCTGAAAGTTAAAAAAAAGCAGAGACTGCAAGGAGATGAGGCCGAGGACTGACTGGGCCGTAAATGTGCTCGGGCATCAGGGCCGCGAGTGAGATTAATGGCCTGGGCCCCAAGTGCTCAGCCTCCCTCGCCTCCATGGGCCAGCACAGATGGGGGCCGTCTGGGGACGGCTGGCTCAGGCTGGGATGTGGCCAAGGAGGAAACGTGTCCTGCACCTCCCTCTCCTGTTACTACCCTCCGGGTGGGGTGTCTCTGGGGCCCAGATGTTCGCCTTCAGTGGTTGCGTTAAGCAAGTGGACCATCATCGGGCTCTCGAATATTCATGACCAAGGAGGGGTCATCTGAGGAGAGGTACTGAGAATCCTTGAAAGCACAGTCCTGAACGAGATGATGATTTCAGCTTCCTTCCCCCGATATTAACTGCAGCTGCTCAGAGGTGATAAAGCGAGCGAGATTTCATCTCTCCCTTGTCCCACCCTCGGGGACACGGAGGGTGGGAGAGGAGTCTGACAGAAGAGAGAGACTTGACAGAAGGCGAGAGAGCAGCCGGACGTGTGACTCGGGCCCGTGTGTGTGCTCAGACCCTTGGTCGTGTCCGACTCTGCGGCCCCGTGGACTGGAAACCTCCAGGCTCCTCTGTCCACGGGGTTCTTCAGGCAAGAGTACTGGAGTGGGTTGCCATCTCCTTCTCAAGGAGATCGTCCCGACCCAGGGATCAAACTCGCGTCTCCTGCTTGGCAGGCTCTTCACCACTGAGCCACCAGAGAAGCTGATAACTGTACTTACTCCTCACAAATGAAAGGAGGTTCTCGTTTTACAAGCGAGGATGCAGAGGTGGTAGGAGACCAGCCTGCAATCACACATTGTTTCATGTGCTCTGCCCCTCCCCATGTTAGACCCTGGCCAACCTTTGCTCCATGGAGTTGGGGGGGGGGCTCTCCTGCCTTTTGCGTCTCACCCCCGCGCCCTCCCCCAGCCTCCGGAGAGGACCTTCCCTCCTCAGTGTCTCAGGACCCCCAGACCCTCCCTCATGATCTCCATTCCGCTCCTTGGTCGTCAACGTCTCCTATTCAGAAAGCTGCCAAGGAAGGTGAGCTGCCAACCACAGATGGATCCGGACATGGAAGACCCCATCTGGGTTTTGGCAAAAGGGCTTCTGCTTTCCACAAACAGGAGAGAGAACGGGGACTTGAAGGTGAAAGCAGCAGCATTTCTTGTGCTTATGTGGCCTCCTGTGTCTCGGCTTTCCCATCTGTAATGGGTCAGGGGCAGTTCTAACCTCATAAGGTTGTTACACCTGCAAAGCAAGGAGAACAGTACCTGGAGCACAGGATTCATGACACCCACAGGAGCTGTAGTCACTCCAGCCCCTGTGTCCACAAAAATCGGGTGTTGGGTTCCTGGGGCTGCAAGGGGATCTCCAGTAAATAAACCCCTTGTTCCCTGGGCTCTGAACGAGTCAAGTGAGACCACCAAGAGAGCAAAGCATCTCCCTTGTTCTCCATGCCCCTGAAGTCCATCCCACCGCCTCCAGGAGTGTGCAGAGGCCAGGAACCAGGATGAGGGATGGGCAGTTCTCTCAGCCGTGGTCAGGCACTGCTCTCTGCTCCGTCCTGCCAGCCCCAGGCCTGCGTGGCTCCCGTGGCCTGAGATGTGTCTGTACATTTGTGATCATCGAGTCAGCTTTGTCATCTAGTTAACTGCATCAGCAGAATCGTTCACGTAGGCTTTGTATAGGAACGCAGTCTCTGTTGCACTTGGGTTGTTTTTCCAAATCAAGTTCTTTAAGAGTCTCCATCTACTTGGTTTGCTTGTGGTCAATAAGTCAGGAACACAGGGAGAGGCCAAGGGTGTGCTCTGCACCAGGCCCCCACAGGGCAGAGCACAGCCACTTGTAGCCTGAGGATGGAAGGAAAAGGTCCCCCGCTCCTAGGGGAACCCCTGGCACAAACACAGCAGCTGACAGGGCAGCTTCTCCAGTGCAGCCCTCGCCCGCGGCTGCAATGGCCCCGTTGCTTCACCACCCCCTGTGTCAGCAGATGCCCCAAGAGCACCAAGGTACCTGCAGTCCCCGATGACTTGGCGCAGCAGCTGCCTCTGATTGGAGACATCTAAAGCTGAAAGCCAGTAATGAGGGCTTCATGGCCTCAGCTACCTCCAGTTTAGTTTTTCAGCAAGAGAAATACATCTGTATTATTAATAAAATCAGGATTTGGGGAGAAAAAGCATAGTTCCCGCTGACTCCTCAGTTTAGTTCAGTTCAGTCGCTCTGTCGTGTCTGACTCTGCACCCCATGGACTGTATAGCACTCTAGGGTTCCCTGTCCATCATCAACTCCTGGAGCTTGCTCAAATTCATGTCCACTGAGTCAGTGATGCCATCCAACCATCTCATCCTCTGTCACCCCCTTCTCCTCCCGCCTTCAATCTTTCCCAGCATCAGGGTCTTTTCCAATGAGTCAGTTCTCATCAGGTGGCCAAAGTACTGGAGTTTTAGCTTCAGCACCAGTCCTTCCAATGAATATTCAGGACTGATTTCTTTAGGATGGACTGGTTGGATCTCCTTGCAATCCAAGGACTCTTAAGAGTCTTCTCCAGCACCACAGTTCAAAAGCATCAATTCTTTGGTGCTCAGCTTTCTTTATAGTCCTACTCTCACATCCATACATGACCACTGGAAAAACCATAGCTGACTCCTGGCCTTACATAAATACAATCCACTCGAAGGAAAACAACAGACCAGGACAACTATTGTCAACACCCCTCACAGAAAGAAGATTCCGTTTGATCATATGTAAAGAGCTCCTACAAATCAAAAGCAAGCAAAAATTACCCAGTATTAAAAGGGTTGATGAGCACTGTCTTGAGCCGTGCTGGCCACCTGCTGGGCTGGCCACTCCTGCATCCCCATTCCAGGGCCCCGGGTCTGCTCAGGTCACCATTGCCACGTGGACTTGAGCTTGGGGCAGCGCCCAGCCCCCATGCCCTGGAATCTGGGCTCACCATGGCCAGCCTCCCACAGACAGGACAGGTGAGGGCAGGTGATGGCATCTGTCCCATCTGCTGGGCGAGGCAGGGGGAGAGGAGGCAGGGGAGCTTCCTCAACCTCAAAAAAGAGACGCTGCCAAGAATGGCCCCCTTTCCTGCTTGCTGTCACCATGGTGAAGTTGCGGAACCTGAAGAGGCCTCAGAGGTCTTAGACCAGGAGGGGAGATGGCTAAAGACAACGTCACCGAGGTTGGCAGGGCAGGAAAATGGAAGGAACCAGGGCCTCCCTGACATCATGGGGCTGTGGAGTTCACTGACCCAGGAGATTTGTTTGTTTGTTTTTATTTAAAAAGTTGTTTCTAACTGTGATAAAGCACGTGTAACATAAAATGTGCCATGGTGATAAAGCGTATTGTTTTCAGGTGCACAGCTCAGCGGCATTAAGCATGTTCAGGGCGTTGTGCAGGTCTCCCCACCCTCATCTCCAGCACTTACTTATCTTCCCAGACTGAGACTCTGTGCCCGTTAAACACTAACCCCCGTCGCCCCCACCCACAACCGCTTCTGCTTTCTGTCTCTATGAATCCGACTCCTCCAGGGACCTCGTGTAAGTGGCGTCACACAGCTTTTGTCCCTTGGCAACAGGCTCATCTCATTTCACACGCCATTTGGGGTCACCCACGTTGTAACGTGTGAGAATTCCCTTCCTTTTTAAGGTTGAAGAACCTCCCACTGTTTGGACGGACTACACTGTGTTTATCCCATTCATCTGCCCATGGACACGTGGGTTGTTTCCGCCTTTCCGCCGCTGTGAATAACGCTGCTGTGAACATGCGTGAACAAAGGTCTCTTTAAATCCTTGCTTCAGTTCTGGGTATAAACCCAGAAGTGGAGTTACTGCGTCATATAGTGATTCTATGTTTATTTTTTTGAGAAAAAGACATACTATTTTTCAAAGCAGCTGCACCATTTTGCATTCCCCCATCTCCAGCTCTTTTAATATAAGAAGATAAATTCCTTATCGCTCAAGCCAGTTGAGTCATGGGTTTCTGTTCCTTGCTCCCCAAAGCACCCTAATTACTACAGTTAGGAATAAGCACTTTTATAGATGAGACATGATTGGCCAATTAACATATGAAAATATGCTCAGCCTAAGTAGTTACATCGGGAAATGCAAATTGCAATAACTGATACATTTTGTGGCCATTACACTGGTTAAGAGTAAAAAGATTGGTAAGAGGTATCGTCAGATCCACACAACCAGAGCTGTGGTTCTTCCAGTGGTCATGTGAGGATATGAGAGTTGGACCCTTAAGAAGACTGAGCACAGAAGAATTGATGCTTTCCAATTGTGGTACTGGAGAAAACTCTTGAGAGCCCCTTGGACTGCAAGGAGATCCAACCAGTCCATCCTAAAGGAAATCAGCCCTGAATATTCATTGGAAGGACTGATGCTGAAGCTGAAGCTCCAGTACTTTGGCCTCCTGATGCGAAGAGCCGACTCACTGGAAAAGACCCTGATGCTGGAAAAGACTGAGGGAAGGCCGAGAAGAGAGCGACAGACGAATGAGATGGGTAGATGGCATCGCTGACTCCATGGACATAAGTTTGAGCAAACTCCGGGAGATGGGGAAGGACAGGAAAGCCTGGTGTGCTGCAGTCTCTGGGGACGCAAAGAGTCAGACACGACCGAGTGGCTGAACACCAGTAAAGTCAGCGAGGCCGTGATGTGTGAGATCCTGCATGCAAGTGGAGGAGGTGGTCACTAGAAAACATTTGGGAAGGCAATTCGGTGTCACTAAAACCTCTCTTTTTAAAATTTTCATTGGAATATAATTGATTTAAAATGTGTTTATTGTGTACAGCAAAGTGAATCAGTTATACATATACGCATATCAACTTTTTTTTAGATTCTCTTCCCACTTGGGTCATTACAGGGTATTGAGTAGACATCCCTGTGCTCAGCATCACTAAAAATTTTAATGTACCTATCCTTTAGTCTCACGACACCAAGTCAAGCTGTTTTGTAGGAACGCCAGCACAAATACACAAAGAAGTAAGGAGAAAGAAGCTGATGGTTTGGAGCAATGGTAATAGGAAAAAAATACGGGAAAACCTTCCAAAAAGCTTCCAAGAACTTGGTTAAACAAACCATGATGCAGTCACACTGTGGAAAACTACGCAGCTGTAGAAAGAATGAGTTACACCACCAATTGCGCAAACATGGAAAAACCTCCAGCACAATCAATCTTGAAAGTCCAGTGAACATCAAGTGGTAGAATAATGCAAATAACATAATCGCACTTCCGTCAGACCTTATATCTGCATGTATGTATGTAAGCATGTTTATACACATGCAAACTCATTTATAAAAGACCATGAAGGAACAGACCGTCAGGTTAACAATCGTTCTGCAGAGAGAAAGTGAGAGCTGGAAATGAGAAGAGACTTGAACTTCTCATTCTACATTCTGCTTGGAAAACATTTTTTACAGAGTGTTGCTGCACTGTGCTATTTCCTTAAAATGCAAGCCACTCATGTTCAAAATCAATATATAAAAGGGTTGTGTTATGGAAAGAAAGCCTTTCATTGTAAGAGAGGTGGTTCGCCTGCCCCCTACTCCTCCGACGCCTGACCCCATTTCACAGATGCATGAATTTCCCTGCCAGTGAGGAAACGGCAGCAGCTCAGAGGCCAACCAAGGCAAGGCCAGGGCCTCCAATTTCTCAGCCTGGGAGCCAGAGAAGGCTGAGCACAGAGCTGCTTTCTGCAGCTCCCAAGCCCCCACCTGCACAAGCATGATCTCGCCCACCCACCCCGTTTCTCCTGGCCTGGCGTAGCCCACGGAGCCCTGGCCTCAGCGTGGAGCCTGCGGAGCCCTGGCCTCAGCGTGGAGCCGGCTGCCCCAGATCCGTGGGCTGCAGCCGCCTCAACCACGTGTCCGAGCCACATTCCTGGCTGACTGCCTCGTGGCTGGAAATCCATCTTCGCTCTGGCTGGTTTGCTTTCAGAGTCCCTGACAGCTCTGGGGGTGCGGCGGGCCTCTTACCTTGTGGGAGGGGCGCTGAATTCAGGGGGTACCCTGGGCTTGTTCAACTCCATCTGCGGTCCTTAACCAAGAGTTCCACAGGAGCAAGTCAGAAGGTTCGGGAACCTGGTACCAGGCAATCTCATGAATTTTGTTTTATGTATTTCCGTATCTTTCACAGCCCCTCTAGGGGTGAGACCCAGCCCTGCCCATTAAGCAGTTGTGGACCTGGGCAATGTCTCCGAACCTTCCAAGCTTCAGCTTCCTCATCTGTGAAGTGGGACTAGTGAGACCTGGCTCGCAGAGCTGCTGCAGGGATTAACGCACAGCGTAAGTGGTGTGATCAAAGAGCCTGGGGCAAGGGGAAGGGCCAACAGAAGGAATGTCTTGACCCAGCCTAGGCATCCTGGAGGGCTTCTTGATGGAGGAGCAGAGCTGAGGTTTGAAGATAGTCTAGTCACCACTCCTGTGTAAGTTTAAAAAAACACATCCCACGTTGAAATCTATCTCACCACGTGTAAAATAGACAGCTAATGGGAAGCTGCTATACAGCACAGGAAGCTCGACCCGCTGCTCTGTGAGAATGCAGGGGGCTGGGATGGGGTGGGAAGTGGAGAGAGGTTCAGGAGGGAGGAGGCGTGTATATACCTATGACTGATTCATGCCGATGTACTGCAGAAATCAGAACAGCATTGTAAAGCAGTTACCCTCCAACTGAAAATAAATTAAAAAAGGATAAGTTTAGAGAAGAAAAAAAAAAAAAAAACACCAAAATTTAGTAGCAGAAAAGAACCGTTTCCTTATGCTCCTGGATCCATGGGCCATCTCCGCTCAGGCGTCTGTCACCTGGTGCTGGCTGTTGGCAGGGACCTTCCCGTCCTGCCGGCTGGAGCACTCACCAGGACCGCGCTGTGGTCTCTCTGCACAGGCTACTTGGGCTTCCTTGTAGTGTGGCAGCTGAGTGCCAGGAGAGGGCCTCCCAGGAGAACCAAGAGGGAGCTTTATGACCGTGTAAACCTCACCTCAGAAGTCACATAGCATCACCTCTGCCAGGGTCACGCACCCTCCAGATTCAAGGGGATGGAATGGGGACTCCAGCTCTAGATGAGAGAACCGTCACTGTAAGGTCAGGTGGAACGGGAGATACCATTGTCGACAACTGTTTGGAGAACAGAATCTGTCACAAAGGCCAGAGCAAATAGGAAATCTCTGTGCTAGACTAAGGGAGAAAGAATACATTTCCTGCACTACCTGGGACCGTTGTGCAGGTCGCACACTGCAAAAAGGCACCAGCCGAGAGGGCAGGTGGGGCAGAAGTCCGTCCTGTCCTCCGTTCACTGAGCTCTGTGTTCACGCACGTATGAAGCTGCAGCTGCTCGGAGGGAAGACAGACTTCCTTTTCAAAGGGTGTTGTCCACGTGCTCAGGTGAGCACCCACAGAGTTGAGTGCACCCAGAGAGGGACACTTTTCTAATACCCCCATGGAGCGGCGGGGTCCTGGGAAAGATGGGCAGGAGACTAGAGCCTGGAACAGGAGGGGAGAGTTGGCAAGGAGAAGGGAGAGGAAGGAGGGGAGGGAGGGGAGCGAGGGGGACAGGAGGGGCCAAAGCCCAAGACTCAGGCTGAGGCCAGGGTCCTTGTCCTCTTCCATCATTCTCCCACCCCTCCCCAAACACACACACCCAGGAAGTCATTTCCATCTCCCTTTCACATCTTTGCTCTGCTCCCAAATCCAGCACACCTCAAGTTCACAAAGAAGCCCCAATGGGTCAGTATGACATGGAGAAAACCTTCAACTCAGAAGAGGTATAGGAGGCAGGACTTGGGCCAGACTCCAAGTGTCTCTGGGGACGCAGCCTGTCCTGGAGAAGAGAGAAAGAACCAGGACAAGAATTCCTCCTTAGAAGGTTTAGAAGAGCATCCTTCAGGGCCTAAGGTGCTGAAGCAGGAGGCAAGGACTCCTAGCCAGATAGAGCAAACATCCCCCTGCTTAGCCTTTAATCGCTTCTCCCCGCCCCACCAGTTTCCTTCTATGGAGACGGGGCTATTTTGAAGAATGCTCAGCGCTATAAAAATAAAGCCAAAATCGCATATCTGGGCTTCCGGAGAGACCACAGTAGGAAATGTGGAACGCAAAAGCTATTTATACGGTGAGGGAGCGTTTGGGCAAGAAATGTACAACTGGCTTTTAGAATTAATTTAGCGTCTTGTCTGCTCCAAGGACAGATGCTATGCGTCTAGAATTGTGACACCTCCAACCCCGTACGTGTCTGTTTGATGTGGCCAGGCAGGATCGCGGGGCCTCCCGGCGCACAGGTTCCATGTGTCGGCGATGATCACACCTCCCTGTGTGTGCGAACACCGCCCAGGCGTCTACAGTTCTAGAGTCTGTGGAAACAAGTGGGCATATGGCATGTGTCTCAGGGTCTGGCAGCACACACAGAGAATAAACGGCGGGTGCCGTCCAGAGTGAGGCGGGGGTGACCCGTGCTGTCTCTGCTGTCTCAACGACACGCGGTGCGGTAGGTTCCCAGCTCAGAGGGTGCGTCCCCAGGCTTGGCATCTGCACACCCTGGAGTCCGAGGCGGGGCCACTGGGACCAGGGGAACAGGCCCCCACCCATCCCGTAACTGGCAGCTCCTGGCCGTTTTCACCTTCGAAACACTAATAAAAGGGTAACTGGTACATCTGGTGATGCAGAGCTAGAAAATCTGAATTAGCCAGAGACTCAGTCACTGCCCCAGCGGAGAGGCAGGGAGATGGATGCGGGGTCCTAAGCAAGAACTCGAACCTTGTTCCAGAAGGAACTGGGGAAGGCAGTGATCATCACCAACCAGGTGTGGACCCCTCACTGTCCCCGTGGTGCCCAGACACACTCGGAAGCCCCCAGACCCATCCCCAGTTTCCCTGGAAGAGCCAGAAACAAGCCACCTTCTGCCCTCAGCAAGTATTTATGTGGTACTCTGGCAGGAGGCAGTCGTACAAAAGAGACAGGAGAGCCCCAGCCTGTCTTCATGGGGCTGACGTTCTCATGGAGTGACGTGGTTGTGTTGTCGGCTCCGGCTGCCATGGCAAGAGACCACGGCCTGAGAGGCGTAAACAGCAGACATTCCTTTCGCACAGTTCTGAAGACTAGAAGTCCAAGGTCAAGGTGCCGTCAGGGCTGGTTTCTGGTGAAGCCTCTCTTCCTGGCTCACAGACGACCCCCTTCTCACTGTGTCCTCTGGAGACCCAGAGACAGATTTGATGTCTCTTCCTTTTCTTAAAAGGCCACCTCTCCTACTGGATCAGGGCCCCACCCTTATGACCTCATTTAACCTTGAAAGTGAAAGTGTTAGTCACTCAGTCACGCCCAACTCTGTGACCCCATGGACTGCAGCCCGCCAGCCTCCCTCTGTCCATGGGATTCTCCAGGCAAGAATACTGGAATGGGTAGCCATTTCCTTTTCCGGGGGATCGTCCCATCCCACAGATTGAACTGGCTTGGGGTCTCCTGCTTTGCAAGCAGATTCTTTACTGTCTGAGCCACCAGGGAAGCCCCTTTTAACCTTAGTCACCTCCTTAAAGGCCTCATTTCCAGATATAGTCACACTGTGCATTGGGGCATCGAGATAAATTTTAGGGATGGACACAATCTTTTTCGTCAACAGGGAAGAGAGGCACAAAAGAGGAAGTCCATTACATCGGATGTGATAAGGAAGCTGCCATGAGGGAAAAGGAGGCTGGAGAGGGGATGAGGAGGGGCAGAGTGGGCTTGCAAACTGAATGGCAGTGGCTAGGGGGCCTAGGCAAGAAGTGACACTCAAATGGAGCAAGCCGCTCAGCCTCACAGAGACCCCAACGGACTGCAGGGGCCAGAAACAGGTGCAGAGACACACGCAGAGCACAGGCGCAAGTCAGGCAGAAGGGAGGCCACCTGGCGGGAGGGTGGACACGGGGGCAAATCGATTTCAGAGAGGGCGGATGAGCTCAGACCAACCAAGGGGATGGGTCATGGGGCCCCATCGAGCATGGTGGAGACGTGGTTTCAGAGCCAAGCAGCCACGCAACCTGACCTCCAGGTCAGGGTGGAGAATATTCTATATCAGGTTAAAGCAATATTTAGAAATTTTTTGAACTCTATGAATTGTTGCAGGAAAATCAGTCTCTGATTTTCCAATTCCATTTTGTACCCTGCAGAGAAAGCACAAAGTCAGAGTCAGCTTGTTGTCGTTTAGTTGCCCAGTCGTGTCCAACTCTCTGTGACCCCACAGACTGCTGCACGCCAGGCTTCCCTGTCCTTAATTATCTCCCAGAATTTGCCCAAGTTCATGTCTATTGAGTCACTGATGTCATCCAACCATCCTATCCACTGTCGCTCCCTTCTCCTGCCCTCAACCTTTCCCAGCATCAGGGTCTTTTCCAATGAGTCGGCTTTTTGCATCAAGTGGCCAAAGTATTGGAGCTTCAGCATTAGGAGAGTCAGGAGAATAGTCAGGAGGTGCATAGTCAGGAGACCAGGCAGAAGCCCTCACCCTGTCATCGTGGACGCGTCACTCAAATTGCCTTCAGTGTCCCCATCCGTTGAGTGGGGACAGTCTGGCAGCGCTCCCCCCACTCACTAGGAACCAGCATGAGCTGAGATGACAAATGCAGGCATGCAAAGCTTTGACAGTGAAGATGCTCTTCAGCTCTGGAGAAGGGGTGGAGATGGGGGGCGGTCCCAGGAGTGAAACCAGCACGTCTTGCCCCTTAGGCTTCCTTGTTCGAGCCAGGGCAGGGTGTGTTGCCACGGCTTTTGAAGTGGCCCCACACGAGGCTGTGTCTGCAATGTGAGCTGAGCTCAGAGAGCTGCCAACCTAAGCAGGAGAGGTCTCACAAGCAGGAGTAGTCTCTGCTTCTGGAGGGGGGAGGAACGGCTGTCAGGACAGGGTGATGACTGACCTCTCCCTGAACCCTCCTGGTACCGGTGAAATCTTCCCTTTCTGCCTCCAGTGTCCTTGCCTGGAAAAACCCACAGACAGAGGAGCCTGATGGGCTAGAGTCCCCGGGGTGGCAAAGAGCCGGACGTGACCGATCATGCACACTCTTGAGCAGGGTGACTCGTGCGGTGTCCTCATCATGTATCATCCCGTAAAGCCCCCTGAACTCTACCGCCACCCCCTGAAGCTAGCAACTTGCAAGAAATAGGCTTTTTTCTTTTCCACTTGACAATCACAAAATTCATCTTCAAATTGTGCAAACTGAAAATCAGCTCATGAACCAAGAATAATATTACCGACCAGAGCATGCAAGAACTTAAAAAAAGAAAAAGTTAGTTTAAAAAAATTAGGGGCACTTCCCTAGCAGTCCAGTGGTTAAGACTTTGCCTTCTAAGGCAGGGGGTGCGGGTTTGATCCCTGGTCAAGAAGCCAGGATCCCATATGCCAGGCAGCCAAAAAACCAAAAACATAGAACAGAAGCAATATAGTAACAGATTCAATAAAGACTGTAAAAGTGGTCCACGTTAAAAAAAACAACAACAACTTTAAAAATATTAAAAACAAATCAATTAGGTACTACTCGAAGAAAGGAAAGATTTCTTCAGTATAAAGGGGGTTCAGAGAGAAGTCAGTCATCACCCTGTCCTGACACTCATGTCTCCTCCCCAGAAGCAGAGACTGTTACCAATGCTCGTGCTTCCTTCCACACCTGTAACTCTGCCTTGAGATGTTTATACACACATGGCTGTATGTAATTCCTTTGATTCCAGAATGGATATGAGTCATACTTCCTTTGGCACCTCCATTTTTTTTTTTCACTTAGCAATAATGATTTGGATACTGCTCCAGATCAGCACTTCACTTCCTCGCTCTTTCCCGTTTCTTTTTGCGCCTTCTTTTTCAGAGTGAAAACACCATAATTTAGTCAAGCAGACTCCTATTGACGTGGGTTGTTTTCCCTTTTGGGCTAATTTCTGCCATGCTGGAAAGAATATGCTGTACAAATGCTTCCGGCGACCTGTGTGAATATATCTGCGGGATAAAGTCCCACGAGAGGAAGAGCTGGATCAGGAAGTACGGGCTTGAGGCGTTTGGATTATCTCCCCAAGTAGCCTTCCCAAGAGCTCGCTTCTATGCCACTACCCCCAAGGCACGAGCACCAGCATTCCCCAAAGGACACTGTATCCGTTTCCTGGGGCCCGCTGCAAAACATGACCAAGAGCTGTGGCTTATGCCTTTCCTCACAGCTCTGGGGGCCAGAAGTCCAGGCTCAAGGTGCTGGCAGGATTCTCCTGGAGGCCCAGGGAGAACCTACCCACATCTCTTTTCTAGTTTCTTGCAGCCGCTGCTGCTCCTGACACAGCTTGGCTTATAGGTGAGTCGAGCTGTGCCCTTGTCTTCACAAGACCTCTCTCTCTTGCGGGTCATGTGTCCAGATTTCCCTTGTCTTCTAAGAACACCAGCTCAGCTGATGGATTAAAGCCCACTCCAGCCCAGTATGACCTCATCATACCCTGAGTACATCTGCAAAGACCCTATTTCCAGACACGGTCACGTCCACAGGTGCCAGGCGTGAAGACTTTGATTTACCTTTTGGGAGGACAACCTGCAACAGGGGTGTGAGGGGATGTTTTCAACTCTGACGTTCTGAGAGACGCCAGGCACTTTTGGGGGAGGGAGTTTTGGGGCTTTCCTCATAACTCAGTCGGTAAATCATCTGCCTGCAATGCAGGAGATCCGGGCTCGATTCCTGGGTTGGGAAGATCCCCTGGAGAAGGAAATGGCAACCCACGCCAGTATTCTTGCCTGGAGAATCCCATGGCCAGAGGAGCCTGGCGGGCTACAGTCCATGGGGCCGCAAGAGTCGGACACAACTGAGCGACTAAGCCACCACCAACAGCTGCTTTACAATGTCGGTTAGCTTCTGCTGTACAATGAAGTGAATCGGCTGCATGTACACAAATATCCCCTCCCGCTTGGCCCTCCCTCCCACCCCCCATGCCACCCCCTAGGTCATCGCAGAGCTCAGAGCTGAGCTCCCCATGCTAGACAGCAGGTCCCCACCAGCCATCGGCTTTAGACACGGCAGCGTATACGTGCCGATCCCCATCTCCAGTCCGGCCCCTCCCCCGTCACACTCCCCGCCCTGCGTGTACATCCATTGGTACCGCTTTCCTGGATCCCACATACAAGTATTAGCATAATGGTATCTGTTTGTCTCTCTCAGACTTTCTTCACTTCGTGTGACAGGCCCTAGGCCCACCCATGCCTCCACAGATGACCCAACGTCCTTCGTCTCACGGCTGAGGAATATTTCATTGTATATATGTGCCACATCTTCTTTTTCCATTTATCTGCCCACGGACCTTTAGGTTGCTTCCACATCCTGGCTTTTGTAAATAGCATCGCAATGAACGCTGGGGTACATGTATCTTTGGGAATTATGGTGTTCTCAGGGTATGTGCCCAGTAGTGGGGTTGCTGGGTTGTATGGTACTCCTATTTTTAGTTTTTTTAAGGAAGCTCCATACTGTCCTCTCCACCAGTTTACATTCCCACCAACGCTTTGTCTAGCGGAATCAAGTCAAATTAGCGGTGGAAATCCCATCAGCCGCTCCGCCTAAGCCTTGCTGGCTGCCTCCTCATCATTGCTGACACCTGAAGCTGCCTGGCCACCTCTACCGGGAGCTTTCTGAAGCTCCCCCATGCGTGAAGTGGGGGTTAGGGAGGTGGGAGGAGTGGGGGGCTGTTCTAAGATCTCCCCAAACCTGGGCCCACCTGGGGAGGCTTTGCCAATTCAGACGCCTGGTCCAGTGGGGTCACACGTTTAACTGGAGCTTCAATTCGAAAGTTCTGCAAAGTAAAACCACATAGGCTTAAAGTTATGCCTGGAAGGACCCCTTAGGCATCAAAAGCCCCTATCCAACTTCTGTTTGGAGGCCAGGGTCTGGCGTCTCATCTGCATGATGGTGAGACAGAATTCTTCTCTATGCTTGGGGAAGGATGCTCCCCTCCAGGGAAAGCCTTGACCTCTTCAGCCTCCCTCTCCCCTTAAGCCGAGGTGTGAAGTAAACAAATCCTAAAGCACTTAGTGCCTGGGGCACAGGTTTAGCCTACAAGGACCCCCCACCTGCGGTCCATCAGCAAGTCTGGAGGTGGATTGGTGACCCCCGGGGACACAGAAGGCATCTCTGACCCTCTCCCAGCCCCGCCAGCCCCCTTTCTATCTTCAGTCAGTGGGATAAAGACTTGCTTTGGGGCCAGCACCCTGGTGATGAGCCCATGTCCTCAGCCTTGCGGTCACCATGTCCTCAGCCTTGCGGTCACCTTCGCTTTGAGAGGAAAGCGAGTTGGGGGAGGGTGGAGGGAACCCTCTTCCCACCGCTGACCCTGCTCGCTAGCCCAGGAAGACGGCTGTGACTTGGGGAGTCAAAGCAGGGAGAATGCAAGTCTCCTGGGCTCTGACGGAGACATGGAGAACCCCGGGTCTGGTCGGTGGCATATGTGACGGGCTGAGGGAGTTTGCTTTGGGAAACTCCTTCATCTGCTCTGTCCAATTATCCTGTCTCCTGATGAGGATCCTAAGTGTTTTACCCCCATTTACTGATATTTAAAGACTTTGTGTTGAAAGAGAGGGGTCGACTCCCAGCACACGTCAGCTTACGTGGAGCAGATGGAAATACTGTGTACGTTCCCTGATGTACTGACTTACTTCTTCCAGCCTGTTTCCCACTCAGAACGGCATGGGGCTGGAAACCACGTGAAAAACTTGTGAACGCTGCTCAGGAAATAGGGGGTCACCCCCTGAACATGTAGCCTGCTCCCTGAAATGATCAGAGAGAAAAGTCCCAGAGCACAATGTACCGCTGGGCGGGGGTTCAAGATTCCTCCCGCCGCAATCAAAGTTCACAATCAGTGCCTGATGAATGTACCAAGGTGTGGCATTTGATTTGCCAGAGTTTCTCATTAAGGAAGTTGTTTGTTGATTTTTAAAGCATTTTTTTCTCTTTTAAAGAATTTTATTTCCTTTAATATTTTAAGAGAAACAGGATCCAATATTGGAATTACTTGCAAGTAGTGTTATTTGATGACTTGTTTCTGCCAACGTGACCCTATACTGAACAGAGCCTTATGGGGTCTGGGGGATTACTCAAGTTACATCTTGGGGGGTCACATCCGGATCCTAGTTCGAATGTGTCGTACTCAGTGTGGACCTGGGCGAAGAGAGTGTTAATCCCTCCTGGCTTCTGGACTTGTGAGGCCCGGATTAAAGGTCCATCTGAATTGAGTCATTCCGGTTCTTAGAATACAGAAAATGCAAGCTGGGGGCAAGATATTTTACATGGAGTCTCAAGAATTGGTGTGTGTGGTCTGCTGCTCAGTCACGTCTGTCTTGCCACTCCATGGACTGCAGCCTGCCAGGCTCCTCTGTCCATGGGGTTTCCCAGAGAAGAATCGTGCAGTGAGTTGCCATTTCCTGCTCCAAGGTGGGCAGAGAATATTGCCCCACATGCTGCCCCTGGGTTCACCCACAGGACCTGACTTGCCCACAAGAACAAGGAGGGTGTGAGGTTTCACTCCCAGCCAGCTCCCAGCCTGGGCCTCAAGACTGCCTGCGTGGCTGCATTTGTCCTTTTGTCCTTTTGCCAGCATCAGGACCGGGACAGGCCTGGCTAGCCCACTGTCTCGGGAGAAAACGAGAGGCCTGGGGATCAGAGCCATCCTGGCCACGCCCAGCCTGGGTCACCCAGTCCTCAGCTGACCTTCAGCCCCGAGAGCTTGAATAATGACAGTTTTAGGCCACTGAACTTGAGGGTCTTTTTTGTTATGCGGCAATTTAATATCAATAGCTAACTGATACATTGCCTTCTCGTGAACCACTTGGTCCTTCCCATTCCATACATTATCATATTTTTAAACAATTTTTATTTTATTTATTTGGCTGCAACAGGTCTTAGCTGTGGCATGTGGAATATTTTTAGTTGTGGATGTGGGGTCTAGTTCTTCAACCAGTGATCAAACCCAGACCCTCTACTTTGGGAGCATAGAGTCTTAGCCGCTGAGCCACCAGGGAAGTCCCAGCTGCTCTTCTGCCTTCTCTGTGCTAATATTGACTCCTTGAGACCCTTCAGCGCCACCATCGATTTTCCAGTACCCCGCGTTCCTTGTGTCGATGCTCCCATCTCCTTTGAAACTTTCTTGGGCCGGCAGCACCCTGAACACAGGGAGCTGGCTCATCCCACCTGGCACCCTCCTCTCCCTGCACTTGGCTTCCCTTCCTGCCCTTCCCTCTGCCCTCCCCATCTCTCCCGGCCTTGTAGAAGGTGGGCAGGTGTTCGCCCTTCCCCTGGGAATCTCTGCTGCCTTCTTTGCAGGAAGGCATTTAGAAGCGCTCTGTGGAGGCATTATTCATACATGAGACGCTGTCACTGTTGACGGGGCAGGTAGGCCCCACCGTGGGCTCAGTGACCTCTGGTGCCAAGCTCTCCTGGCAGAGGCAGCCTAGCTCCCATGGAACAGACGCAGCCTCATCTGGCAGCAGGCAGCCTCTGCCAACAGCAAATTCCACCGGCTGCAACTGTTATTTGACAGCATTTGTTAACATATTAATGACAGGAAGAGGCTTTTGGCAGAAATGGCTCATCACTGGGTCCTCCTCTCTGAAGGAAAGCGATGGGGCTGTGCGGGAAGGTGAAGCAGACACGACAGAATCCATGCCCTCTGGAATGATCCCCAGTGTTGGCAAGGTTGTTGTAGAGTGTGGATCTCAGAGGCAGACATGCATCTGTCAGTTGAACCCCAAGTCACACCATTTGGGTGCAAGGAATAGGTGCTCCCACAGGCTAACTCCAGGAGAAGGAATGTCTCCATTGGGCCCCCCATCCGTTGAGCCCAATGGGAAGCCCAGGACAGGTTAGGCCATTGATGTCATCCATACAGATCAGGGAAGGAGAGAGGAGAAAGGGTCTGGATACTCGAAGCTCTCAGGCAAACCCAGGACAGATGCTCAGGGCTGGGTTCCACAAAGTCTGAAGGATTCCAGGTGTGGTAAGACCAAAAAAGGGAAGATATTTATACCCAGGAGACTTAGGTCATGCCGCGTCACAGCTGGCAGCACCAGGGTCAGCCAGGAGACACTGCGGACCAGGGACCTCACTGAGGCTTCTGCGGAAGGAGTGGACAAGGCGGGGTGGGCGGCTGAGGGCTGGCTGGTTGGGATCGTTCCAGCAGGCTTGGGGCACAGGGCCCGTCCCCGGTTGCGTGGAACCTGTCCCGGGTGGAGAGGGCAGGTGGACGGTGGCCCAGAGGATGGGAGCCCATGGGTCGGTTGGTTTGCCTTGGAAAGGTGTGCTCATGGCTGAGCTGTTAGCCGGCCCTGGAGGGACGGTCCCTCAGAGTCAGCAGAACTGCATATGTCAAAGCATCAGAACCCAGAAAATGAAAGAAACGATTAACAAATGGCCAGGCCAGAAAAGAAGAGAGTTTCCAAAGGGGAGGCTGCATGCACAGCAACTTTTTCAGGGGCACCTCCTGTGTGTGAAGACCTGGGCCAAACGCAGGAGAATCCCAGGAAGCAAGGGGTCCCCGCCATCATCACACATCTGATGCGGACGCGGGGACTTCAGGGCAGGTGGACCGGGAGCCCCCATGCGTGCAGGCATCGTCCACTCCAGGGGGACCCTTGGGGTCAGTGCCAGGAGTGGGCAGCCAGGGGTCCACTCCCAGAACCAGTTCTCAAGCAGCTGAGCACACACTTCTGTTCCCTCCGCCACAGCCATCCCCTGGAGGACCACCACGAGGCCCTCTAGGGAATGGGTGGAGGTGGCAGGGGAGGTGGGGAGGCGGCAGAAAGGACACCCTGGGGGATGTCGGGATGGGCAGGGCCGGCTAACACCCCCAGAGAAAGAGCAGACTAAGAAGGGCAGCTCTCGCTGCCAGCTTCTTTGCATTTAAAACAGATTACACATTGAAATGTGGGAGCCTCCAGAGAGCAAACGCCAAAAATCTTCAAACAAGGCAATTAATTTTCCCTCTCAAACCCCATCCCCAATGCTACGAGAGGTTTCTTTCAGCAAACGTGGAACATTAAAGTGGCTGGAAGTCAATCAGCCACCCACGTTGGAAATAAGAGCTGTACACCAAAAGGAAAATGGAAAAATGTCGGGAGGGTACGAGAAAATGGACCAGGCTTCAGAGTGTCCTTTGAAAAACAGTGCCAGGAGCTTCCAGTGGCTTCCAAGTGAATGGGCCCAGTGAAGCTGCTTGTCTCCCCCTTACAGGGCACCCTCTGCCCAGCACCCTTGGGGTCCCTTTGACACAGGTGAGAGCCAGCCCTAGTCCCGACAGCCCTCCTTCCCTGGGGGACAAGCGGGGGGCGGGGCAGGGGCCTCTGCATTGGGCCAGGGAGGCCCCAGTCCCCTGCAACTCAAATGCAGCATCACATGAAATGTTCAAAGCCCAGGACAGTTGCAAACTCCTTTCTTCATTATGATTTTTTTTCCTTGAGCTTGCTAATTAAATCATTAAAATTTTATCTTCACTTAACTATGGATAAGAACCATTTGAAACATTTAATTAGTATGCTGCAAGAGATACACAGGAGCCAGGAGTCTCTGAAAGGTGGGACTATTAAGAAGGGGAGGGGACTGGGGAGGGAGGCACACAGGCAGGGAGACAGAGAGTGGACGGTCCACTTACGAAGGAATCTGCAGAGGCGTCTCCTGCCCAGGTGGGAGCTGCAAGAGGAGCCAGGTGCTCCTGCCTAGTCCTGCCTCTCTGCCTTCTCTCCAGCGCTCTGGCTGGCAGCCAGGTTCTGTCCCTGTGTGCATGCCTCTGTGTGTGTGTGTGTGTGTGTGTGTGTGTGTGTGCACGAATGTGCAGGGAGAGACGGACAGAGAGGGGGGAGAGACGGCATGAGAACAAGACAGAGCAAGAGGCCCAGGGCTCCTGGCTCAATGATCTAAATTGCATTTCAAATTTTACATACATTTACATTCAGGGTCTCCAAGTTCCCTGCCCTTCTCTCACTCCCAGCCAGCAAAATAAAACATCATGAAATAAAATTGAACCAGTGCAGCTCCAAGGTCAAGCTCATATTCTCAGGTTGGGAAAAAGACCCTTGAGTCCCCTGGGGACTGAAGCTGCCAGTTTCGCGTCCTCCCTGCTGGCCGGCAGCTTACTAAGCATTTTTCTAGGGTCGCACACAATCCCATGACAATCCCAGAGTCACAACCTCGGCGGCTTAGAAAACTGACGGCCTCACATATCTGGAGGCCATATGGCCGAAGTCCAGGTGTCCGAAGGGCTGTGCTCGCCCCCAGACCGGCAGGAGACCCCCTGCCCACCTTCTCCGGCTTCAGGAAGGCCCAGCTGTTCTCTGGTTGGTGGTGGCCTCAGCTCCGTCTTCACGGTGGGTCCCCCCGCGTCCATCTTCACATCTGCTCCCCTCTTTATGTGTCTCTGGGACCAAATCTCCCCGCTTATAAAAGGACCCCAGTCCTCTGGACTTCAGCCCGTCCCAGTGACCTCACCAACTCCATTACCTCTGCAAAGACCTCATCTCCAGGCCAGGCCACATCCACAGGGACGGAGGTCAGGACCTCAATGTACCTTGTTGGGGACACAAGGTAACCCATCACCAGGCCTGGGAGAGATCTCAACGCGCCCGCAAGGTCACCCCACTGGTCAGTGTGGGAGCTGGGTGTACAGCCCAGACCTGACCTCAGCACCAGGCGGCTAACTGCTGCGCTCTTCACGGACTTTCCAGGCCTTATGCGCAGGGGTTTCTGCCCCGTCCTGGGGCCAGCAGGGGTGGTGCCAGCCGGCCAAGCCCAGCCAGAGTCTGCAGAGAGCCTCTGCCTCCTTGTTATTCTGTGGGTCCCTCCACACCCGCAGGGCTTTCTCTGCCCCGCCACCGCCATCCTGCTCAGGGTGGAGCTCCAGGTGCCAACCAGAGACAGGAGGCTGGGGAGGGACAGGGAGGGGCGGTCTCTGAGAGCCAGACACCTGCCTGTGTGACCTGCCCGCTCAGGTGGTGCCTTGCCAAGACGCACCAGGCTTCCTGCAGGAGGGGATTAACAGAGGGGAAGGAGTTCCCATTAAACACAGTAATTATTAAAATCCTTTGAGGCAGCACCCAGGAGAGAGTACGCAAAACATTTAAGGGAACTTCTGGTACCAAACCGCTATTATCTTGTCGAGTTCCAGACGCGGGGGAGGAACACCTGGAGGTTCCAGGGCCGCAGGTAAGGCACAGAGGTGTGTTAGGAGTGTTAGGAGAGTGTGCGGGCTTTGATTTCAACGCGACCTGGAGAGTTTAACCCTTCTGTCTGGCTCTTGTGTGCTCAGTTATGTCCAGACTCTCTGCGACCCAGCGGACTGTAGCCCGCCTGGCTCCTCTGTCCATGGGATCTCTAGGCAAGAATACTGGAGTGGGTGGCCACTTCCTTTTTCTGGGGATCTTCCCGACCCAGGGATTGACCCCAAGTCTCTTGTTCTGCATCGGCAAGCGGATTCTTCACCACTGGGCCACCTGGGGAGCCCTCTTCTCTGGGTGGGGGTGGAATATCTGGTTTCACCAAGGCCTCTTTGTACCTGTGCATTGGGGAAGCAGGATTTCAGCTCTGGGGTGGACAAAGCTGGTGAGCAGACTCTGGTCTCAGTGAATTCCAGATATTTCTTAAAAAAGCAAGGGGAGAGAGTGTGCTGAGCAGGCCAGGAAGGTAGGGAAGCAAACCCTCCATCGTGGCGATCACCTCCCTCACTTAATCCACCATTTCTTCCTGGCCAGGGAGGGACAGACTCAGAGCCAGGACAGGGGTTGGGGGGCCCATGCAGACCTCAGTTTGAGGACACAGGACTCCCTCTGCCCACAGAAAGTGAGACCTGGCCCTCCCCCATTCCCTCCCCGCCCCAGAGTGCATGCCCAAGAAAATCCTGGTTAGATTCTTGGGCTGGGCAGAGACAGGGTCATTATCTCTTCCTTGTTAGGAGGGAACAAGCCACAAAAGGAAATGCAGAAAGGCTTTTGTGAGGTGCATCCGGAACTTTCTACTGCCCGGGGCACTCCCTGGGACTTTATTGATGCCCCAGGCAATGAAGTCGAGTGGCTCCTAATTGCTCCTGAACTCTTGACAGCTAAATGCCATCCTCCTAGTTACCAGCTCCACTTTCTCCATAAAAAGAGCCACGCGGGTCCGTGGCCAGTGAGGTTTCTCTGCTGACCGGGAGCTGTGGCAAGGCTGGAAATGTCCCCTCTGCCAGCCCTGTGGACAGTGTCCAGGGAGGGAAAGCTCGCTTGTGTCATTTCTCTGCCAGGCCACAGGATCCCCTGGGGCGGTTGCCAGTGGCATTCTAAGAGTCTTGGACTCACTAACAGAGAGGTGTTCCAGGGACCAGCCAAAACCCATGCCCACTGAGTCCACTTTATCCAGCTCTTCAGCTCATCCAGGCACATCACAGCTAGAGAAGCGGGTCTGTGAGATGCTCTAGCCTGGATGGCACTCATGCCTCCCCCCTTGCAGGAGGGCGGGAGGGAAGGATCTCCAGATCGGTCTGAAGGAACAGTCCAGAAAGCAAGGACTGGATCGGGGATGTGACCTCTGCACCTCTGTATGGACCAGATGTGTGCGTCCCTCCCCAGCACCCACAAGTCACTAGGGACAGTGTTGGGAGGTGGGGCCTTTGGGGTGGGGCCTAGGTCATGAGGGTGGAGCCCTTGTAGAATGGGCCCCAGGGAGCTCCCCCACCCCTTCCACCGGGTGAGGACCCAGTGAGAAGATGAACCAGGAAGAGGGCCCTCACCAGACAAAGTCTGCTGGCACCTCGATCTTGGGCTTCCCGCCCAGAACTGTGAGAAGTACTGTCTGCCCATTGTAAGCCTCCTCCCGACCGCCCACTCCTTTACAGGAGCTTGGATGAACTGATGTGCAGCGTCCTTTGCACATGGGAAAGAAGGAGCTGCTTTGTGAGCTGGACTTCTTGCAGGGTGTACCCGCTCAGCTCTGGGAGGAAATGGTGACCCCCAGCCCACCCCAGAAGGACGCAGACAAAGCAAAACGCCCCCCTGATCAAGGACAAATACCTCTCTGCCCCCCCCAACCTGCGACGTGTGTGGGCTGTCGCCCTCCGCTGGGCTCCATGAGAAGTGCGCCTGGGGGCTGTCCTGGACGCCGGTCAGTCTCAGGACAAAGCAGAGAAAGAACAGTCGGCATTTCCTGAGGACGGCTCTGTCCTGGGCACTCTTCGAGGGTCTTTACATACGAACCGTTTAATTCGCACAACCCTACCCCCCATGAGACTCTTCTCTCATCATTTTTTAAAGATTGGGATGTGCATTTACAACTCAGTCAATTCAGTTCAGTCTGGTCGCTCAGCCGGGTCTGACTCTGCGACCCCATGGACCCCAATACACCAGGCTTCCTGTCCATCACCAATTCCCAGAGCTTGCTCAAACTCATGTCCATGGAGTCGGTGATGCCATCCAACCATCTCAACTTTTGCCACCCCTTTCTCCTCCCATTTTCATTCTTTCCCAGCATCATCCGGGTCTTTTCCAATGAGTCAGCTCTTTGCATCAGGTGGGCTAAGCATTGGATCAATCGACATGGCGTAGACTTCACCACTTTAACCGGTTTGGAGTGTACCGTTCAGCAGCTTAGTACACGTTGTTGCTTCACCATCACGGTCTCCAGAACTTGATCATCTTCCCAAGCGGAAACTCCGCTCGTTAAATACTAATTTCCCAACCCTCTCCTGAGGATGCATTTTCTACTTTGTCTCCACAACTCTGTCTACCCTAGGAACGTCACACAGTGGGTTAAGTATTTTTTCCCATAATTAGCTAATTTAAACTAAATTTCCTTTCTTAAAGGAAATCAGCCCTGAATATTCATTGGAAAGACTAATGCTGAAGCTGTAATACTTTGGTCACCTAATTCAAAGAACCAACTCATTGGAAAAGACCTTGATGCTGGGAAATACTGAAGGCAAAAGAAGAAGCGGGTGGCAGAGGATCAGATGGTTAGATGGCATCACCGAGTCAGTGGACGTGAATCTGAGCAAACTCTGGGAGATGGTGAAGGCCAGGGGAGCCTGGCATGCTGCAGTCCATGGGGTTGCAAAGAGGTGGACACAACATAATGACTAAACAACAAACCAAAATCATTTAGTGTTTTACTTGAAGCAAACAGACATGCTGAATTACAAATGCAGTTTATTGCAATATCTAAAAATAATTTTTAGAAACTAACTTTGTGGGGACCTGCCTGGTGGTCCAGTGATGGGTGCAAGGGAAGTACTCCTGCAAGCCTCGCAGCAGAAAAAAATAGCGAAATGAGGAATGTGACCTGCCAACTGTCTTATATTTCTGGAAATGGACCTCAAACAATAAAGGCCGGGGAAGAAATAACAACAGCCACCTCAGCCACTTCAGGCAAGTTCTAGAAAGTGGGACATGGAGCCGTTCGCGCTGGCCCCTGACCTGGGAAGCCCCGTGTCCACCCACTGGCTCTCCAGGTGGCGGGAGGCCGGCTCACAGTGCGTTTCTAAGCTGAGCTGCTCTCCTGTCTGAGCGGCTGTCACAGCCCGGCAGCCACAGCCAAGCCTGGGAGCCAAAGGCGGCAGGGTCGGCGTCTGAGGCACGAAGCCAGATCGGTCTGGCGTCCTGCTATGGAGATGCGCCCAATCTCGTGGGTGCCCATCGGTACCCCCCTCCCCAAGCTGGCAGCTCCCAAGCAGGCTAGATCCGACCCCCAGGTGATCCCAGCGTCCTGTTGGCAAGGGAAGGAGAAATTCAGAGACCCCGTCCAGAGGCCCCGCTCCCTGTAGGACACTCTCCCCGTGCCGCCAACATTACTTCCAAGTCCTCTCCCTTTGCGGAAGAATGCCTTTGCCCCCAGGGTGAGCGGAACCCCCTCTTGCTAATTGCATCACCTCCAGAAGCTGGTCTAGACCTGAAGGAGGTTCCCGGCTGCCAGACAGGTGTCCCCAGACCAGGATCTGCGACCACGGCTCTCACTGGGCCGATCTAAGGGTCTGAGTCCCTCAGACCCACTCTGTGTCCGCAGGGCTGGTCGTTGGGTCGGTGTCTGGCATTGAAACACATACCCTACGGTACGATAAATGGACCGCCAGTGGGAATTTGCTGTACGATGTGGGGAGCTCAGACCCGGGGCTCTGTGACAGCCTAGAGGGGAGGGATGGGGTGGGAGGGGGAGGGAGGCTCAAGAGGGAGAGGGCCACACGAATACCTGCGGCTGATTCATGTGGCAGAAGGCGACGCAAGATTGTCAAGCGACTGTCCTTCAATTAAAAATAAGTTTTAAAAAGTCTCGATTCCTCTTCCTTTAATGACATCATGGGGGCAGGGCCCCCTGGTGAGATGCAGACCATCCTTCCTTTTATTCATTTTTTAAAATTTTATTTTAAATTATTCATTTACTTATTTTTGGCCAAGCCATACTACTGTAGGATCTTAGTTCCCTGACCAGGGACGAAACCCGGTCCCCTGCTTTGGAAGCGCCGAGTCCTAACCACTGGACCGCAAAGGAAGTCCCTTCCATCCATTTAAAAGATGAAAGAACTTCCCCAGTGCAGAACCTGACGGAGTAGAAATGGCACAGGCTGGTCCTCAAGGGGTTAGCTATGTCCATTTAACAAGTCCCCTTTCCCCCAGGACCAGCATCACCTCGGAAGAATCACAGCCTGCTTCTTAAGAAACCTCCCTGGGCCTGGCGGCTGAGCGGGTGAGTCAGCCTGAGGGGCTTGCTGCAGCTGCACCCTCCCATTCAGTTTAGGGGTGTCACCTCCTCTCTCTGGTGCTCTGCTTTCCAAAGGGAACCTATTCAGGACCAGAGACACGACCTCTCTGCTCTGTGCCCTCATCCCCTGCAGGCTAAAGAATGAGGCAGGGGACATGCTTCAATTCCCCGATTTAATGAGCAAGACTTCCACCCCAGTGGGGCTCAGCCGTGGGGAACTCGGCGGGGTACAGGGGGTCTGCCCAGGCGAGGGGAGGCAGCGCCGTCTGCAGCTGAAGTAGGGGAGGGCCGGGGGCGAGGGGCCCAGACGGCCCCCAGGCAGCCTCCTGGGAGGCGGGCTTTGATGCTGTCCGAGAATTTGGTTCAGAGTCAAAGCAAAGGAATGGATTTGTTAGCTGGAACGAAGCCCTGACTTCTCCCCAGGAAATTCTCTGAAAAAGAGATTTAACCTGGGAGGGATTCAATGAGGCAATGAGTCACCTAGCTCCTCTCCAGCCTTTCATATCCAGCGGTTCACTTTTCTACCTTAGATGAGATAAATGGATGCAAAACATCCTTAGATTCCTGGGCACTTTGAAGTTTTCAAAGGCCTTTACTTACCTCGTTCCCTAGGGGAGAATGGGTGAGGCCAGGTGCTGGGCTGGGGGGCAGGAGGGCCACTTTGTGTCAGGAGAGAGATGGGGTGTGAAGAAGGCCCAGCGACTTTCCTGATGTCCCATGGCCCGGGAAGTGTGGTTGGGACCAGGGCCAGGTCTCCACCGCCAAGGAGTGGGTACCACTGGGACAGACCAGGAAGAAGAGCCCACGGTCACAGGAAGCCCCCCTACAGCAAAAGGGCCGGTGACGGGGCGGGTCCAGCGCAGCCCCAGGCCAGTCCCCGCTGTCCTGTGTGAGCAGTGTTTACTGGGGCAGGGCCACACCCGCTCTCAGGCTCTGAGGGGAGAGGCCAGTAGTTGCCACGGAGACCGTAAGGCCCGCAAAGCCGTAAATATCTAGTCCCCGATCCTTTACCAGGTTTTCCTGGTGGCTTTCCATCCCAGATGGTAAAGAATCTGCCTGCAACGCAGGAGATGCGGGTTCACTCCCTAGGTCAGAAGATTCCCTGGAGAAGGAAATGGCAGCCCACTCCAGTCTTCCTGCCGGGAGCACTAGGCCCTTTCCCAGAAGTTTGCCTTTCCTTCTCTTGCTGTTGTTGTTCAGTCACTAAGTCGTGTCCGACTCTTCGAGACCCCATGGACTGCAGCACCCCAGGCTTCCCTGTCTTTCACCATCTCCAGGAGCTTGCTCAGACTCATGTCCATGGCGTCAGTGATGCCATCCAACCATCTCATCCTCTGTCACCCGCTTCTCCTCCTGCCCTCAATCTTTCCCATTAGGGAAAGGAGGGTTTTTTTTTTTTGCAATGAGTCAGCTGTTCACATCGTGTGGCCAAAGTATTGGAGCTTCGGCATCCGTCCTTCCAGTGAATATTCAGGGTTGCTTTCCTTTAGGGCTGACAGGATAGAGTTCCTTGTAGTCCAAGGGGTGAGTCTTCTCCAGCACTGAATCCCTAGCTCCACTCAGGACTGCTCAGGGTCCCTCAGAGCCCAGAATGATCTCAAACCACAGGACGATTTTCTTCTTCCTTCTGTTTCATGCTAGCAGCTTCCTTCCTGCTCTGCGTCTGCCCACCCCTCACCTGTTCTACCTGCTGGAAACCCTCTCACAGGCCCTAAGGGATCAAGTCCATAGTGCTCTTTGGAGTGGAATAAGAGCAGTTATGTATCTATCCCTTTGCCAAGCCCCAGACTGACAGCATCTTGATGGAATCTTCCCAACAGCCATGTGAGAGAGGGGCTGTTACCAGTCCATCTTACAGATGGGAACACTCACATCTTCCTGAAATCAAAATTTATATTCCAATCACTGTGTATTATTGCCTCCTGGGGGAGTCCTGGATGATAGCTATGACTTATTTTCAAAGAGACAGACTTTTCACTAAGGAAAACCCCAAATATTCATGTGTTCGGATCCATGGTGCTAGTTATCCTTAAGGATGTTGGGTGGTTGAAGGGAACCCCTTGGACCAACTTCCCCCTACACTTTTGGCAACCTTGAGCACAAGAGCCATCCGTCATGGTTGATCGGGTCAGGGAAAGATACGGTCTCCTCACCTTGCCACAGGCTGCAGCCTTCCAGCTGGCCAACCCGAGGTTTGCCCACGTGCAGATGCACAGTTCACACAGCAGCCATAAGTAGAGAATGTTCTAGAACCCAGCCAGGTGGTAGGAAGGGCAAGGCAGGCTTCATGGCCAAGAGTGAGAAATGCGGACCCAAGTACCTGTGATGAGGGGTGTGTCCAGTCAGGTTATGTTTGATGCAGACACTGATCCTAAGCCTGCAAACGCACACACAGCACACCCACACACACACAGCTACTGCTCAGAAGGGAAGCGACTGCCCAGGCTCCAATTCCACCTGCAGAAAAGCACAGATGCTCTCACATCTCAGAGCTGGCCAACCAGCTTGGTTTGATAAAGGAGTAGATTCTCCTTCAAGGCCCCTCTACATCTTTCTAAGTTTCCCTTCCTTCTCTTCCCATCTCAGAACTCAGGCTGTGCCAAGCAATGCCATCCTGGACTTACCAGTGAATGTCTAGTCTGAGTGTGATTTCTTAGGCCGTTTCCAAAGTCTGCGGATCTCCACTGGCATTCTCTTTATTTGTTCAGTCCCTGCTCGGGACAGGATATTGGAAGTGAATTATTTATGCCCCCAAGAAACCAAAAGAAAGAGAGGAAGAGAAGAAGAGAGAGCAAGGAAACAGCAATTTCTGTGTGGCTATCCTGCAGGTGTCTGCCTTTCTCACCAAAAAATATTTCATTCTCCCTTCGTTTTTGAAAATATCATTTGTGTACTGCCACTGGAGGACAACGTTATTGATTTATTTAAAATATTTATGCTGAATTACAGCATCAGCTAGGCACATGCATTAGCAGGAGCTGTGCGGAACAATGCGCCCCCAAAGTTTATTTTTGAACCGAAAGTTGAGAAGGCTGTGTCGACAAACATCAGATGACTCATTCTTCGCTAATTACTGACACCTGCAGCAGAATCACTTGCTACTAAAAACTCCGCATTTCGGTTAATTTCTGCTCCAATTAGTGTGGTAACAAATGCATCGCCTGCTTGATATAGAAACGCAGAAGCCTCACCATGACTTCGGGAGCTTTCCATCTTCTTCCTAAAATCCTAGCCAAGAAATTAAGAATAGGCAACCGCGTGGGCTTTATGGACGGACCCAGGTGGTCAGGGCCCCTCACCAACAGTGGATCAGCTTCAGTTCAATCTTTTAAGCTGGGACAGCAGAGAGGTCGGGAGTTGGCGGGTCGGACAATCTTGGGTTCGTGCTGCTGCTCTGCTATTCACTTGCTGTGTGACCGTGGGCAAGACACTTAGCGTCTCTGAGTCTCAGGATGGGGATGAACAATCGGTCCCATTTCACTGGGATGCTGTTGAGGCAAAGTCCTCGGACTTTGGTTGGTGCTCCATGCACAATGCTCCCCGTGGCTACTGCTCAAGATCAGCCCCATTTTTGACCCCAAAATGCCCCACCAATGTTGCCCCCCATTTCAGTTCTCCAGACTTAGCTCTCAGTCTAGGTTCCAGGGCTGCAGGCTCCCGCCTTCCACCAGTCCTCAATGGCATCTTCATCCTAACCTGGCCCCACCCACCAGACGGAGAGAGCAGTGATGAAGCTGGACCACAGCGTGGTGCCCACCAGTGATGGCAAGAGCACTTCCTGTGTTGCAAGGGGCCTCACATGCATTAAGACAAGCCTTCACGACTCCCACGACGTAGCTTCTATTGCTCCCCCATTTTATGGATGAGGAAACCGAGACTTTAGAGAAAAGCTGTCCAGAAACAGAGACGGACAATTCGCGGAGGAGAGAATCCAAATGGCCCGCCAAGCTTAGGAAAAGCTGCTCAGATTCACAAGCCGCCAAGGAAAAGCAAACTCCACTGGTCGTGAGACACCCGTCTTCAGCAGCTCCACGAGCAAATGATTCAAAGGGCGGCAGCTTCCAACGCCGGCAAGAATGTGGGAAGTCAGGTGTTCACGGACCTTGTGAGACGGTGTGATTGCTGCAGCCTCTGCGGGAATTACCCTCACGGTGAACAGCTATGAAAGTCTTCAGAGCGTGTCCTTTGAACACGCATTCGCACTTTGGGGAATCTGTCCTACACAAGTCAGGTCAGCGGAGCGTGAAAGGTGTGTAGCAGGGTATCTGCGGCTGCATGGCTGGAAGCAGCATTGTAGTGGAGAAAAAAGGGAGCAATCCAAGGGTGTCAAAGGGTTGTTGGTATCAATACTGTGGGGAAGTGGAAACAAGCTTAATTTTCATCAATAGAGAGGAGCTGAATACATTTTATACATCCATATTACAGAATATCATGCAACAGTTTAAGGAGTTTTTTGATGTGGACCATTTTTAAAGCCTTTATTAAACTTGTTACACTATTGCTTTTATATATATGAAATTGAAAGTGAAGTCGCTCAGTCCTGTCCAGCTCTTTGCGACCCCATGAACTGTAGCCCACCAGGCTCCTCCATCCATGGGATTTTCCAGGCAAGAATACTGGAGTGGGTAGCCATTTCTTCTCCATGAGATCTTCCCAAGCCAGGGACTGAACCCAGGTCTCCCGAATTGTAGGCAGATGCTTTACTATCTGAGCCACCAGGGAAGTCCATTTATATAAATGTATTTATATGTTATATTTATATACATGATATATAGATACATGCCAAGAGCAAGTGGGGTTTTAGCTTCTGACCAGGGATCAAACCCACACCCCTGCACTGGAAGGGGAAATCTTAGCCACTGGACCAGCAGGGACCTCCCCATGTAACAGTTCAAAAGAAAGAAGGACAGTTCTACATGCCAGATTTCTAAGTGACAAAAACAACCTAAGATGCTCCTTAAAATGGTCAGGGAGCAACATTTTCGCTAATAGGAAACTATGTTGCTGTTAGTCACTGGGTCCTGTCCAACTCCTTGCGACCCCATGAACCGTAGCCTGCCAGGCTCCTCTATCCACGGAATTTTCCAGGCAAGAATACTGGAGTGGGTTGCCATTCTATATTCCATTATTTTAAGGGATGTAATATAATGCCTTCCCAGGTTCAAAAACCCCAAAGTTCCCCCAAATTACTAAAACTGTCTCCAGTAATCAGGAAGCAACCCACTGAGAATTTATATCAGGCATTTAAAACATCAATAACCTAATTATTTCACACTCCATGCACCCACTCCAGGGGGCCTGTGAACATGTTCAATGGCATTGTGCTCCTTTATTGCAATTAACGTACCTCATGATATCAGCAGACGACAAATAATATGTTAAAGGTACGCAGTGAATGCAAATAAGATTTAGCACACTAAAGTGAACAAGGGAACGTTCTAATAATGGTGGTTTACCGATTAGCCATCTGAGAGGCGGGCGGATGGGCCGTGATGAACGCCCCCCAGGCCCCCCTTCGGTGGGGAGCTTGTCTCTCCAGCCGCTGGCAGTGCTGTGGGCAGACAGGCTCTCGCCATGAGTCCTTCAGGAACTGCGGCCCCCGGGGCCACGGCCCTGCCTGGGACAGCTGGTCCATGTGGGTCACTGGTGTCCCGGTCTGAGGGACACGGCCAGACGTCTGCTCACCATGAAGGCTGAGCAGGGTGGCAGCTGAGGACTGGCTGGTCTGGATCGCTCCAGCAGGCTCCGGGGCACAGGCCCATCCTGGTTGCTGGAACCTGCCCAGGGGGGCAAGGGCAGGTGGACAGTGGCCCAGAGGGTGGGAGCTGGTGGAGGAGGCGTGGGCTGGGCGCTCTGGGTTGGCCGGTTTGCATAGGGAGGCGTGCTCCCGGCTGATTACTGTCTCTAGGACCCAGGTGCCAGGGAGGGGCGGGCCCTGTGGGGTCGGCCAGGCCCAGACGCGGAACCCTCAGCCCAGGGAGTACACGTGGGCACACCTGTGGACGGAAGCGGCTGCAGAGTCAGACAGGACGGAGCTCTCACAGTCACACCTGTAAGGCAAGCCAGCAGGTGAGGACAGGGAAGCATGTTGGCAGGAGGGGCACAATCGCAGCTAGACGGGAGCCTGTCCTAATGTCCCCTCCGTTTTCCACCTGCAGCCTCTGAGGACAGCACACAGGCTCACAGGCTCCAGGGACAAAGACCGCTGGGCACAAGTGCCCCAGGGTGACTGCCCCCCACCTGGCACCGCTTCACACCTGCAGCTCCTCTGCCAGCACCCGCCTGTGCCCGTGAGCTCCGCCTCCAGCCAGGTAGGGGTACCCCGAGACAGGCCCGGCTGCAGCGTGCAGGGCATTTAGTGAGGAAGGGGCTCGCACCGTGGAGGGGGTAAGGAGGTGGGAGCGGGCCGAGGACAGGTCGCAGGAGGCCGCCTCACCCGGCCAGCCCTGCGGGGAGCCCCTCGGCAGTGCCAGCTGGGCCTTGGCATCAGCGCCCTGGGAGCATGGAGGAGACCCAGCAGCAGGTCAGAGAGGTGAGGGCCATGCAGAGGAGGGCGTCTCCGCATGGGAGCACGAGCAGGGGAGGAGCAGGGCTCAGGGGCGGAGGCTGGGAGGCTGGGTCTGATGAGGTTGGAGGGAAGAGGGCCTTGGGAGCAGCAGGGCCTTGGCGTGCGTGTCCTCTTGGGCCCTCCGGGGCAGCTTGAGTGGTGCCCGCTGGGCAGAGGGAGCCGCTGAAAAGGGTTCAGCAGGGCTGGGGCAAGCCTCGCCCGAATCTGCTCTGGTGTCAGGGCGGATCGCGGGGCATCCACGCCTGGCTGGGCTTTTGTGCCTGACTCGGTGAAGGGGAGCAGTTTGGAGCCATTGCGGCGGTCCGAGGGGACGCGGACAGAGCCTGAGATGCGTGGTGACCGACGGGAATGCGCGCGTGCGGTGGGCAAGGAGCGGAGGGAGCAGCTGCCTGAGCGTCCTGGGCAGCACACATCTGAGGAGCAGTTACCCTCATGTGGGCGAAAGGCGTCCTGCGCGGAATCCAGTAGACGATTGTTTCAGAGTGCTGGGCTGTAATTTTGCTTTTCCGTGATACCTTTGTCTGGTTTTGGTATCAGAGTGATGCAGGCCTCAGGGGATGAGTTTGCAAGCGTTCCTTCCTCTGCAGTTTCTGGGGACCGTTTCAGAAGGACAGGTGTTAACTCTTCTCCAAATGTCGGGTTGGGTCTGGGAGCTGCAGACCAGTGTCACTGAGGAACACAGATGCAAAAATCCTCAAAAAAAATAATAAATCACAAGCAAACCAAATCCAATACATTAAAGGATCAGAACCCATGATCAGGTGGGCTTTATCCTGGGCATGCAAGGATTTGCAAATCAATCTGTATCTGCAAACCAGTTGACAAACTGAAGAATAAAAGCCCTGTGCTCCTCTCAATAGATGCAGAAAAACCTTTTGATAAAATTCAACATGAATTTATGATGAAAAAAAACAACTCCCAGAAGGTGGGCATAAGAGGAAACGTAACATAAGAAAGGCCATGTAGACAGGCCCACAGCTAACATCCTACCTGGTGGCGAATAGCGGAAAGCTTCTGTGAAAGCTGCGCGGATGCTCATAGTGAGGGCCAGTCCTCGCCTGGAAAACCCCATGGACGGAGGAGCCTGGCGGGCTGCAGTCTGTGGGGTCGCTAAGAGTCAGACACGACTGAGCAACTTCCCTTTCCCTTTTCACTTTCATGCATTGGAGAAGGAAATGGCAGCCCACTCCAGTGTTCTTGCCTGGAGAATCCTAGGGACGAGGAGCCTGGTGGGCTGCCGTCTGTGGGGTCGCACAGAGTCCGACATGACTGAAGTGACTGAGCAGCAGCAGCAGGCTGCCCCTCCTCCCTCCCTCCTTTCCGTCCCCCCTCCCTCCTCCCCAAAGTTCATTTTCAGCATCAGGGTCTTGGGCGACCTACACACGGCATTAAGGAAAACCTGGCAAAAATTCTGTGACTTAAAATTCATTTGGGATACCTAGTCTTTCCTTAATTATTCCAAAAGCTGTATCCACTGCATCCAAAACTAGGGCGAGATGGTGAGTGGGGGTGTACACGGAGGTCTGCCGATACAGGCTGAACGGCCCTGCAGGCGGCTTACCCTCCCCAAGTCTGCTCCCTGGGCCCTAAAACACAGCAGGAGCCACCCCTCAGCATGCAGAGAGGGCCCCGTGAAATCACCCTCCTGCTTTCCTTCTCTCTGAGCTTGGAGATTTGAAATATTCAGCCCTCGCCAGAGTGGATAGCTCGCTGTCCCCTCTCTATCCCTTGACCGCTTGTCCCCCCCTCCCCGCCGGGATTCTCTGGATGTGACCTGGGGCTGTTGTTCTAGAAACCGAAGACAGGCCTCCCAACCCCACCTGCCCCACCCACTGCCTCACACCAAGTGCCAAAACCCGCTCCTTCCTCCCCCTTTTGCAACGACTTCCTTGGTAAATGATTATGAAGCAGAAAGTGGTCCCTTCTAGGCGAGAGATTACTCAGAATAAATCGTGGCTGTGTTTTGCCTTCTGGTTTTTTTTTCCCTCCAGTGCAGTCCATGCTCCATCATCTTAAAGATCTTTGTTTGACAGTTAAGTGCATTCACATAGACGGGCATGATATTTCTTCCCTATTGTAATGATTATTTCCTCTTTTAATTTCTGAATTTATGATTGCTTCCCATGATGTGGCCCCCAGCCCTGGAACATGGTTTCCACCTCATCTCAGTAGCCATGCTGCCAGGGAATGAAGGACAGCGGTGAGACAGAGCAGACCCACACAAACAGGCATAAACCCACAGCGCGGACTGTCCAAGCAGGGTGAGCGTCGCCCTGGAAGAAAGGGGCCAGCCTGCTCACCTAGCGAATGGTTCCGAAGGCAGGTGAACAACAAGGTGTGAGGCAGCTCACATCACCTCCGATCATGACATGATTCTTTACGCAGTACCCTTAAGCACGTGTGCCAAGGCGCTCAGTCATGTCCGACGCTGTGCGACCCCGTGCGACCCCGGGAGCTGTAGTCCCCCAGGCTCCTCGGTCCGTGGGATTCTCTAGGCAAGAACACTGGAGTGGGTTGCCTTGCCCTCCCGCAGGGGACCTTCCCAACCCAGGGATCGAACTCACATCTTTTATATCTCTTATGTCTCCTGCGCTGGCAGGCGAGCTCTTCGCCACCAGTATCACCTGGGGAGCCCATGGTACCATTATGATTAGGTTCAAATGTGTGTTTATCAGAAGATCAGCAGGGACATCGAGGAGTTCTTTGTGTGCTTCACAAAGAACCTTCAGTTCTTTCCTCTGCATCACTGACACAGTTCCACAGCCCCCAGAGGCAGAGGGAATCAAAAGGCGGCGAAACAAGCAAAGACTCAACCTCTCTCTGCCCAAGCCTTGTCTGCTCTGTCGGGCACCATCAGCGCGTCCTTCGCTGCCCAGCCTTAAGGTGGTGTCAGTGACTTGGACTTTCGAGAGGTGAGCCAGGCAGCCAGGAAGTCCTTCATTGGCCAGAGATGAGAGGCGATGGAAACCCTGGCCACCCAGAGTGGGGTTTTGAGACCACCAGCCTAGCATCACCCATGATCTTGTTAGAGACGCACCCCACCCCCAGCAGTTTCTGGACACTCAGGTGACCCGTCTGAACACGGGGGGCTTGAGAAGGATTGATTAGGGAAGAGCTTCCTGGAAGTGAAACCCAGAGAGATGCTGGCGCTCTGCTGTAGATGGAGACCCAGGAGCATTAGGTCGGGGCCTGTTTTCAGGGCTTCAAAGCAGCAAGGTCCCCAGAGCTGGGAGGCCTTGCTGAGCACTTGGGAACGTTTCCCTGACGTGTACGGGCATGCCTCCGTTATTACCTGCTGCGGACACTGCATTTTCCACCACGTCAAGGTCTGTGTCAACCCTGCATCTGGCAAGCCTTTCAGCTCCATTTTCCCAGCAGCTTTTGCTCACTTCCTGTCTGTACCACGTTCTGATCGTTCTCACCACCTCTCGAGCTTTTTCATTATTACTGTGTTTGTTATGGTGACATGTGAACAGTGATATCCAAGTTAGTACTATGACTTGCTGAAGGCTGAGAGGGTGAGGAGCATTTATCAGCAAGAATGAACTTTTTAATTAAGGCATGTGCGTTGTGCGCTGTTTTTATTTTTTTTTAAGACATGATGCTATTTCTATACTTACTAGATCACAGTAAAGGTGTGAACATCACCTTCCTAGGCTCTGGGAAGCCGAAACGTTCATGTGACTTTCTTAATTTCCACGTTCGATCCACCGTGGTGTCCTGGAACCAACCCAGATCTCTCTGAGGTCTGCCTGCAACTGTGCTGTTGTGTTCAGTCGCTCAGTTGTGTCGGTCGCTGCAACCCCATGGGCTGCAGCTCCAGGCTTCCCTGTTCTTCTCTATCTCCCAAAGCTTGCTCAAACTCATGTCCTTTGAGTCAGTGATGCCACCTAACCACCTCATCCCCTGTCATCCCCTTCTCCTGCTGCTTTCGATCTTTGCCAGCATCAGGGTCTTTCCCAGTGAGTCAGCGCTTTGCATCACGTGGCCAGAGTATTGGAGCCAGTGTTACTCAGTGTTTTCAGATCAGTTGAATTTCAGCAGTTTTTTCAGAGAGTGTGTGTGAACTTGAAAGAAGGGCTCAGGTGGTTTTCTCTGGTCAACTTAGATTTCCAAATCGTGTAATGTGCAATTTGGTATTCTGATATCACGAAAGGGGGTGGAGGAGGAGAAAAAGAAAGAAGGAAGCAAGCAAGCAAGCGAAAGAAAAAATTGAAGGAAAAACTGCTTTTTATTTTGGGGAAACATTCCAACCCTGGTCCCTGGTTGGAAAGCATCATTTATTTACAGAAATGTTTATTTTTTTTTAAATAGTGATTCAGTGCCAGGTAGCCCCAGGGCTTCCCAGGTGTCTCGGCAAATAAAAATATGCCTCCCAATGCAGGAGACACGGGAGATCTGGACTCTATCCCTGAGTCAGGAAGATCCCCTGGACGAAGGAATGACTACCCACTCCAGTACTCTTGTCTGGGCAATCCCGTGGACAAAGGAGCCTGGTGGGCTACAGTCCACGGGGTCTCAGAAGCAGACACCACTGAGCGACTGAGTGCCCATGCACACCAGCCAGCCCCGAGTCTTGGACTTCATCAACACGCTTTTCTAAGTGGGGCTAAGGGTATCCGCTCACTCCCCATCAGGACTCCCGACTGGTACATGTTAGAAGCCAAAAGCGTGCGTCACCTGGAGACAAAGGCGCTTGTGGATGGAGAGAGACAGTCAGGTCCCAGGTGTGTGAGTGTCCTGCGGCTCCCGTAACAAAATACCACAAACCCGCAGAACTGTGCTCTCACAGTTCTGAAGTCTGAAACCAAGGTGCCAGCAGCCGAGGGCTTGCTCTGGAGGCTCCAGGGAAAGATCTTTCCGGTCTCTTCCAGCTTCTGGGGGCTCCTGGTATGCTTGTCCCTACAATCTCGGCCTCTGTCTTCACGTGGCCTTCCTTCTTTGTTCTTATCAGAAACGTAACTTTCTTACTGAGGGTGACTGCATCCCAACTTAAATGATTACATCTGCAAAGATCTTATATCCAAATAAAGTCAAGTCCAAGGTCCTGGGTGAACATGAACGCTGCGGGGAGGGGCGAGAGAGGCTCTTGAACCCGCACAGCTGAGAGACAGCGTAGCCAGAGCCTCAGACAGGCGCCGGGCACCCGAGTTCTCCTGGCTGGGCTCCCACCACAGGCCTGTTTCCACGTCTATGAAAAAAAGAAGCGCCCTCGAGGCCTCGATTGAACCCCTTTAATTCTGCAGAGCATCCACCATGGACAGTTAAGGGGACCAACAAGGAGGAGGAGCTGAAACGCCTCTCAAATTTGGGGGCAAAGTCCCAGGTTTCGGTGGAGTCACCTCTCTGCTTCCATCTCCTTGCTTTTCAGAGGAAGCTAGTGACTCGAAGCTCATGCACAGAAATGTTGCCGAGAACTGGTATTTGAAGGGAATGATTCTCAGGCGTGTTGCAAATAGGAGGTGCTACAGGAATACCAACGAGGGGCGACCTAGCAAGGTTTCTCAGATTCTAAATCTGGCAAGAGGGAGAAGGCGGGGAGTGGGGGCAAGTGAGCTATTTTTAATTCCTGGCCAAGAAATGATTTCTTTTAAAAAAATCCACACTAATATTATGAGCTAAGCCTGTTCCAGCAATGAATTCTGTTTCCATAATTGTCCTGTCCGCGGTTATGCTGGTAGAGAGACAAGAATCGTGGTGGTTTCTCATCTAAAGCTGCCCGTGTTTCCAGGTGGCTGAGTGGGGGAGGGGATGCTGCGGGAGCCCCCAGAGAACCCCGGGGATGGGGGGTGGCCCCCCAGGGGCCTAAGCCATATGACTAATAATTAATATTTAACACCGCTTTTAAGAATAAGTGGCCAGGCCCTCCATCAGCACATCGGATCTAAGGTCAGAAACAGAAGAAAGGCATTTATGTATTGATTCGCTCTGAACCCTCTCCTCCCCATCTGCGTCTCTGGGTATATATGAATCAATATTGCCTACCATGTCCAGGTTTTTTTTAAAAGGTCTCCTGGAGGCAACTATAAAGGCAGCCAACTCCCTCACGGAGGAGGGTGTGTCGGCAAGAAACTCTCACTTTAGGAGGGGTGTTCCTTCTCTTTCTGCCATCAGACCTGCTGCAGAGCAGCTCATTATGCATTGAAAAGGGTCAGATAAATTCAGGATGTAGTTTCTCATTAATTTAAATTTTTCAAAATGTTTAAAACACAGAAGAGGGCAGAGACCCCAGAACACATTCGCAGGTGTCCCCCCTACCCTAGATTAACAAATGCCATTTTCTGTCTTGTATATGCTAAGCCGCTTCAGTTGTGTCTGACTCTGTTTGACCTTATGACAGTAGCCCACCAGCCTCCTCTGCCTATGGGATTTTCCAGGTAAGAATGCTGGAGTGGGTTGTCATTTCCTCTTCCAGGGAATCTTCCTGGCCCAGGGATTGAACCTGGGTCTATAACATCTCTTAGGTCTCCTGCATTGGCAAGTGGGTTCTCCTGGGTCTTCTGAGTGTTCTCAAAATGTGAAATGAACAGAACATTACAGCTCAGGCTCGGCTCCTTTCAGCCCCCTGGTGGGGCCTTCCCTCTCGCCTTTGGACTGGAGTGTGTGTCTTCAGGCTGCCCTGAAGGCTTCTGGGCTCCTCCCCGTGTATCCGCGAACAACCTGAAATGTCTGGGCCGCTTTCAGATTCCTAGAACTTGCTGTCTCTCACTTGACGTTATGTTGGTGGTAATTAGCCATGTTGATCTGTTACCTCTTGTTTATCGGCTACACTTGCGTATAGACATCTACGGTACGAATCCGCCTGGGCCTGCTCGTCCGGCTCCCGTGAATGGACACTGGGGCTGTTTCTTCTTGCCGCAGGGTTTCTCTTTTCACACCGCCGGCGTACGTGCACATGTGGGATTTCGGGCTTCTATAAGTGCATTTTCAGCCTCCGTGGGTGCTGCCAAGTTGCTCTGCAGAAAGGCTGGATCGATTTGCACTCAATCAACAGGGCACGAGAATTGCTTTCCCCCTTCATTCCCTCCGACATTTAATAGCGTCCAACTTCTCTTCCTTATTGTAAACAGCTTGCTAGGACTTGAGTAGGAAGCGGCAACCCCCTACAGTACTCTTGCCTGGAAAATCCCAAGGACAGAGGAGCCTGGCGGGCTTTAGTTCCTGGAGTCGAAAAGGGTCAGACACGACTGAGTAAGAATAATGTCTCACAGGTGGGGGAGGGGCAAGGGCTCGAAAGGTGGTTTGCAGAAATCCAGAGAAATGGTATAGATGATCTCATTTGCAAAACAGAAACAGAGAAACAGACGGAGAGCACAAGTGGATGGATACCAAAGGGGAAGGGAGGGGTGGTGGAGGGGGTGGATTCGAAGACTGGGGTTGACAAATCCGCACTACTGATGCTCAGCTCAGTCCAGAGCTCAGTCTGTCCAGCTCTGCAACCCCACGGACCGCAGCCCGCCAGGCCTCCCTGTCCATCACCAACTCCCAGAGTCTACTGAGATTCATGTCCATTGAGTCAGTGATGCCACCCAACCATCTCATCCTCTGTCGTCCCCTTCTCCTGCCCTCAATCTTTCCCAGCATCAGGGTCCTTTCAAATGAGTCAGTTTTTCCCATCAGGTGGCCAAAGTATTGGAGTTTCAGCTTCAGCATCAGTCCTTCCAATAAATAAATATTCAAGACTGATTTCCTTTAGGATGGACTGGTTTGTTCTCCTTGCAGTCCAAGGGACTCTCAAGAGTCTTCTCCAACACCACAGTTCAAAAGCATCAATTCTTTGGTGCTCAGCTTTCTTTGTAGTCCAACTCTCACATCCATACATGACTGCTGGAAAAACCATAGCTTTGACTAGACGGACCTTTGTTGGCAAAGTAATGTCTCTGCTTTTTAATATGCTGTCTAGGTTGGTCATAGCTTTTCTTCCAAAGAGCAAGTGTCTTTTAATTTCATGGCTGCAGTCACCATCTGCAGTGATTTTGGAGCCCAAGAAAATAAAGTCTCTCACTGTTTCCCCATCTATTCACCATGAAGTGATGGGACCAGATTCTATGATCTTAGTTTTCTGAATGTTGAGTTTTAGGCCAACTTTTTCACTCTCTTTTTTCACTTTCATCAAGAGGCTCTTTAGTTCTTCACTTTCTGCCATAAGGGTGGTGTCATCTGCATATCTGAGGTTATTGATATTTCTCCCTGCAATCTTGATTCCAGCTTGTGCTTCTTCCAGCCCAGTGTTTCTCATAATGTACTCTGCATATAAGTTAAATAAGCAGGCTGACAATATACAGCCTTGACGTACTCCTTTTCCTATTTGGAACCAGTCTGTTGTTCCATGTCCAGTTCTAACTGTTGCTTCCTGACCTGCATACAGATTTCTCAAGAGGCAGATCAGGTGGTCTGGTATTCCCATCGCTTTAAGAATTTTCGATAGTTTGTTGTGATCCACACAGTCAAAGGCTTTGGCATAGTCAAGAAAGCAGAAATAGATGTTTTTCTGGAGCTCTCTTGCTTTTTTGATGATCCAGCAGATGTTGGCAATTTGATCTCTGGTTCCTCCGCCTTTTCTAAAACCAGCTTGAACATCTGGAAGTTAGCAGTTCATGTACTGTTGAGGCCTGGTTTGGAGAATTTTGAGCATCACTTTACTAGCGTGTGAGATGAGTGCAATTGTGCGGTAGTGTGAGCATTCTTTGGCATTGCCTTTCTTTGGGATTGAAATGAAAACTGACCTTTTCCAGTCCTGTGGCCACTGCTGAGTTTTCCAAATTTGCTGGTGTGTTGAGTCCAGCACTTTTACAGTGTCATCTTTCAGGATTTGAAATAGCTCAACTGGAATTCCATCACCTCCACTAGCTTTGTTCATAGTGATGCTTTCTAAGGCCCACTTGACTTCACATTCCAGGATGTCTGGCTCTAGGTGAGTGATCACACTATCATGATTATCTGGGTCATGAAGATCTTTTTTGTACAGTTCTTCTGTGTATTCTTGCCACCCCTTCTTAATATCTTCTGCTTCTGTTAGCTCCATACCATTTCTGTCCTTTATTGAGCCCATCTTTGTATGAAATGTTCCCTTGGTATCTCTCATTTTCTTGAAGAGATCTCTAGTCTTTCCTATTCTGTTGTTTTCCTCTGTTTCTTTGCATTGATCCCTGAGGAAGGCTTTCTTATCTCTCCTTGCTATTCTTTGGAACTCTGCATTCAAATGGGTATATCTTTCCTTTTCTCTTTTGCTTTTCGCCTATCTTCTTTTCACAGCTATTTGTAAGACCTCCTCAGACAACCGTTTTGCCTTTTTGCATTTCTTTTTCTTGGGGATGGCTTGATCCCTGCTTTCTGTACAATGTCACAAACCTCCGTCCATAGTTCTTCAGGCACTCTGTCTGTCAGAACTGATCAATTTCTCACTGTCACTGTATAATCATAAGGGATTTGATTTAGGTCATACCTGAATGGTCTGGTAGTTTTCCCTGCTTTCTTCAATTTCAGTCTGAATTTGGCAATAAGGAGTTCATGATCTGAGCCACAGTCAGCTCCTGGTCTTGTTTTTGCTGACTGTATAGAGCTTCTCCATTTTTGGCTGCAAAGAATACAACCAATCTGATTTCAGTGTTGACCACCTAGTGATGTCCATGTGTAGAGTCTTCTCTTGTGTTGTTGGAAGAGGGTGTTTGCTATGACCAGTGTGTTCTCTTGGCAGAACTCTATTAGCCTTTGCCCTGCTTCATTCTGTACTCCAAGGCCAAATTTGCCTGTTACTCTAGGTGTTTCCTGACTTCCTACTTTTGCCTTCCAGTCCCCTATGATGAAAAGGACATCTTTATATATACAGAACAGAGAACTTACGAGATCCTAGCATAGGGAGCTCCGTGCAGTGCTCTGTGCTGACCCAAATGGAGAGAAAATTCAAAGCAGAGCAGAAACATGTGTCCATGCTTGGACAACAGAGACCGACACGACATAGTAGGGCAACTTACTTCCAATAAAAATAATTGTTAAAGTAAATAAATGGGTGTTTTTAAAAGATTATTTTTCATAGCACCATTGTTTGGCTCTCTCTGTTGGAGGTATGAAAAGACAGCAAAAGGAGCAAAAAACAGAGCAGGAACCATTGAACAGATCTGCTGCTGGAGGGTGTGCCCGGTTCCGGCTCCCCAGAGACCTGACCAACGTGACGCCAGCCATGCAGGAAAGGGGAGTACCATGGTAGAAGCATCCTGAGAATGAGCGATGGCGTTGGCAAGAGCTGGGCCCGTGCGCTGGCTCTAAGACTTTCTCCAGACAGCAGACTTCACCCTCTGAGCCTCGTTTCCTCAACAGTCAAACCTGGGCAGTAGTTTCCACCCCATAGGTTTTGCAAGGATGGAAGGAGACAGCATTCGCAAAGGACGAAACACATCGCATGGTCTCTGGTGTTCAGAAACGACCACCTATGGTTAGCAGTCGGTGGTGTATTGAAAGGGTTGAGTCTGGACTCTGGAGACACTGTCTGGGTTTCTTTCCTGGCTTGGCTGCTTGCTTGCTGTGCACCTTGATTTTCTCACCTGTAAAATGGAGATGCTATTCATACTCATTTTGAAAATCCAGAGAGATCATTCACATGGAAAAGCGTAGTGCATGGCGCACAGTAAGTGCTCAATAACTCGCTGCTCCTGTTCCTATAGAACCGGTTCTCCAAAGCAGGACCACCCTGTGAAGTGGTAGAATGCCTCCAGGAACCTCGGCCTGGAAGGCTGCTGAACGATGAGGCACACAGCGGGGTGCGGCTCACCCCGGTCTGCCAGGCGTGAGGCTCTGCCTTCCTCCCTGTTGACTTCGGCAACCGGAGGAGGCCGCTGAGCGCAGTGGAAGGCGCCCCACACACAGCGTCCTTCCCCTGCCCCGCTGGGCTCTGCGGCCTAGCCACAGGTCTGGCCTCCAAACACCCAGGTGTTGAGCGGAGGGAAGAGAGGGCGCACAAGAGGACAGAGGGGAGCCCCCCGTAGGAAAGCTGCCTCGTGCCCAGGCCCAGGAGGAGAGCACGTCAGACCTGTCAGGGAGCAGAAATGCCAGCAGGAAGCAGCATCTATTCCCTTCTCTTCTGAGATTTCCCCTGCCAACACTCTGAGTGATAATAAATCACTCATTTCTGACATGGTTTATTTTTCAAGGCATTTTTGTAAGAAGCACCCAGTCACTTCATTTCAAGCATAATTTAAATGTGGGGGGAATACACTGCAATGTTTATTATTAATTAAACAGGATTACAGGACTGACTTGGTAGAAATGTGCAGAGGGAAGCAGGCATCATCCTGAATACTTCACGCCCAGCCCCCAGATCTTTTTGGGAGGGGCTTCCCTACAAGATTCCTTTTGTCATAAATCCAAATCTCTCTTCATGCCTATCTGCATTTTGATGCTGGAATTAGATGCTCTGTGTGTGCGGATGTTGGAATATTTATTGATAGTTAAAATTTCATGTTCCCTGGATTGATGTTTGTACATCAGGACAAATGACTGGTGTCTTGCAGGTAGTTTGAACGGGTGGAGAGTAAAGATTATTTAAAACCAGCTTCTGCTTTCTGTCTTTAGATTCTCCAGAAATGAGAAATCAAATCTCCAGGGACTAGCCAGGTGGGAAGTGGAAATAAATGATAAACATATAAATAAGTTAGTTCTGTCTCCCATTGGTCGGAAATAGGCTTTTTCTTTTATGATCTTGTTACTGTTCCAAATTTATGAATTCTAAAAAATTTAGAGACAATTTGAAATATTTAAATGTGTTTAAAAGACTCTTCTTGGGAAACGGAGCTGTAACCTGACAACATCCTGAGTGCCTCTCACAAGCCCGTGCTTACACTAGGAGGGCTTCTGCAGACAGGGCCCGGGTCCATCCATGGGAGGCGTGAGCTGTGTCAGAACCTGCAGCTGAAGACAGGTGTGGGTGGCTGTACCCACGTGACTGGGTGGGCATCCACGGTACCATCTGGATGGTACCATCCAGTCACCATCCATGACTGAGGGGACGCTGGGGCACCCAGAGTGACCCTGGGACCACCTCCCGGAGCACTGTCCTCGGAGCATGGACAGCGAAGACCCCCGAAGAGTGTCCGGCACAAACGCCTCCAAGCCACTGGCGCCAGCTCTGTTTATTCGAAAAGCGACCGCTGATTTCTAGAGACGTGGATGGACCCAGAGACCGTCATGCAGAGTGGAGTCAGTCAGAAAGAGAAAAGCAAGTGTCGGGTATCAGCACACACATACGGAAGCTGGGAAACGGTGTGGAAGCTCTCACTTGCAAACCAGAGGTGGACACACGGATGGAGAGAACCGATGCATGGACACCAAGGGGAAATGGGGGTGAGATAAATCGAAGAGATCTCTAGTCTTTCCCATTCTGTTGTTTTCTTCCATTTCTTTGCATTGATCAGTAAGGACGGCTTGCTTATCTCTCCTTGCTATTTGGAACTCTGCCTTCACATGGGAATATCTTTCTTTTTCTCCTTTGCTTTTCGCTTCTCTTCTTTTCACAGCTATTTGTAAGGCCTCCTCAGACAACCGTTTTGCCTTTTTTCACTTCTTTTTCTTGGGGATGTTCTTGATCCCTGTCTCCTGTACAATGTCATGAACCTCCGTCCATAGTTCATCAGGCATTGTCTATCAGATCTAGTCCCTGGAATCTATTTCTCACTTCCACTGTATGATCATAATGGATTTGATTTAGGTCATACCTGAATGGGCTAGTGGTTTTCTCCACTTTCTTCAATTTCAGTCTGAATTTGGCAATAAGGAGTTCATGATATCTGAGCCAGTCAGCTCTCGGTCTTATTTTTGCTGACTGTTATAGAGCTTCTCCATTTTTGGCTGCAAAGAATATAATCAATCTGATTTTGGTGTTGGCCATCTGGTGATGTCCATGTGTAGGGTCTTCTCTTGTGTTGTTGGAAGAGGGTGTTGGCTATGACCAGTGTGTTCTCTTGGCAGAACTCTATTAGCCTTTGCCCTGCTTCATTTTGTTTTCCAAGGCCAAATTTGCCTGTTACTCCAGGTGTTTCCTGACTTCCTACTTTTGCATTCTAGCCCCCTATAATGAAAAGGACATCTTTTTTGGGTGTTAGTTCTAGAAGGTCTTGTAGGTCTTCATAGAACTGTTCAACTTCAGCTTCTTCAGCATTACTGGTCAGGGCATAGACTTGAATTCCCGTAATATTGAATGGTTTGCCTTGGAAACGAACAGAGATCGTTCTGTCATTTTTGAGATTGCATCCAAGTACTGCATTTAGGACTCCTTTGTTGACCATGATGGCTACTCCATTTCTTCTAAGGGACTCCTGCCCACAATAGTAGATACAATGGTCATCTGAGTTAAATTCACCCATTCCAGTCCATCTTAGTCCGCTGATTCCTAGAATGTCAATGTTCACTCTTGCCATCTCCTGTTTGACCACTTCCAATTTGCCTCGATTCATGGACCTAACATTGCAGGTTCCTATGCAATATTGTTCTTTGCAGCATCCAGCCTTGGTTCTATCACCAGTCTCATCCACAACTGGGTGTTGTTTTTGCTTTGGCTGCATCCCTTCATTTTTATCTGGAGTTATTTTTCCACTGATCACCAGTAGCATACTGGGCACCTACCAACCTGGGGAGTTCATCTTTCCATCTAGTCAAGGCTATAGTTTTTCCAGTGGTCATGTATGGATGTGAGAGTTGAACTATAAAGAAAGCTGAGCACTGAAGAATTGATGCTTTTGAACTGTGGTGTTGGAGAAGACTCTTGAGAGTCCCTTGGACTGCAAGGAGATCCAACCAGTCCATCCTAAAGGAGATCAGTCCTGGGTATTCATTGGTAGGACTGATGTTAAACTGAAACTCCAATACTTTGGCCATCTGATGCGAAGAGCTGACTCATTTGAAAAGACCCTGATGCTGGGAAGGATTGATGGCAGGAGGAGAAGGGGATGATGGAGGATGAGATGGTTGGATGGCATCACCAACTCAATGGCCATGGGCTTGGGTGGACTCCAGGAGCTGGTGATGGACAGGGAGGCCTGGCGTGCTTCGGTTCATGGGGTCGCAAAGAGTCGGACATGGCTGAGTGACTGAACTGAACTGAACTGAGATAAATCGGGAGATTGGGATTGATGGACACACACTACTGATGCTAGGAGTAAAATGGATTACTCATGAGAACCTACAGCACAGCACAGGGAGCTCTGTTCAATGCTCTATAAAGCAACTATGCTCCTATAACATTTAATTTTTTTAAAAAGGAAGAAAAAAATGTGACCCCAGTGTCCTGCGCACAGTTCGTACTGGACAGATCGTTCCTTGGTCATCCCAGGAGTGGTGTGTGGGGGGAGGGGAGCTGAATGGGGAGTAGGGGGGATCTTCCCCAGGGGCCCCAGGAAGGAGAGTGTCACCTGTAGAGAATTCGAAAACAATAATAAAACCGATTCGAAGTCGACCTGCTTTTCATTATCCCCAGACACTGGCAATTCTGTGCAACGCCTGTGACAGCATGTACTTCCGTCCCCAAATCCTCTTGTTGGCTTCGGTTCTCCTCTGTTACCATTGGACTTCAGGGATATAGCTTCAGGCTGGCACAGTTGTCTGCCTCATCCTTGATAAACATTAGATTCAGTGTGGAGGGTTGTGCAGTTTGCCCCCAACACTCAGGAACGTGGCTGCGTGTGCCCATTTTAAGAGGAAGTCCTCCAGGGTTCGTGACTGGGAGGACTCACTTGGGGTGCTGTTCAGATCTACAACCCCGTGATGCTGCATGTTCCTGTGTTTCGACGGTGGATTCAAAATAAACAGTAGCTTGGTTGTTGTGAAGACAAAGAGACAGAGTTTGAGTTACTTCCATTCTGCCGTTCATGGTGACCACTTGGAGTTTTTGTTTTCAACATTTAAAAAACCAAAATAGAAGGAGACGAAGAGCTCTCATATTTTTGTTTTGTGTGTGCAAATGTGAGTGTGTACAAGAGATACATTTCATTGACTTCAAATCATATCTTTAGAAGTTTATTTCTGAGTTGTTTTATTGTTTGTTTTCAAACGAAAGGCTGTTTCAGGAAAATAATTCTTGGTCTGTGATTATTACAGAAAATAATTTTGTCTTCCAAAGCAGGGGTTGTTAAAAATGATGGGCTTCGGGGTCTGCTTTGCCTGGCACGGCACAGCTGCCCAGCGCCCTGAACCACCACCAGCTGGGTGCGTGCTGTCGAGTTTGCTCCTATAAGCATGTCCTCGAAGTGAGCTGCAGAGACCACAGTAGACGCCTCCTTTATGTGTATGGAGGGCCTTACTCTTTAGAAGGTGTTCGTCAGTGCTCCTCGTGCATTGCTTGTGCGTTTGGCCGCATCGGGGCTCAGCTGCAGCGCTCGGGACCTTCGTTCTGCCGTGTGGGATCTTTCGTTGCAGCTCGCTGGTCGTAGCAGGGGCTTAGTTTCTCCACGCGTGGTGGATCTTAGGTCCTCGACCAGGGATCAAACCTGCGTCCCCTGCATTGCAAGGCAGACTCTTTGCCACTGGACGGCCAGGGAAGTCCCATTTCTAAAGAGTGAATTCCATATAGCTAGTGAAGGGTAAACGTCGTCTGTGCCATGAAACAGGACAACACCGGAAGTGACGGCGTCAGTTGTCCGTTGCTAGGTAACGAACCACCACGAGACGCCGTGCCTCGGAACAATGAACAGTTACCGTCTCCACTCCGTGGCGCCGCCGGGCGGGCCTGGCTTGTCTGCTGCAGACAAGACCTTGGCTGGAGCCGCATCAGCTGCAGGCTCGACCGGGGACCAGGTCTGCTTCCAGACTCACTCACGGGCTGCCCCGCAAGCAGAGGGTCCGCTGCCTGCAGACCCGCCTGGAGGGCTGCCCGAGGGTCCCCAAGCGTCTGCCGGCCTCTCCCAAGTGGGCCACCCAGGAGAGGAAAGTGGGGGACACCGCCGTGCCCGCATGACCTGGCCTCAGAAAGCACACGTTGCCCCTTCTGCTGTGTTCTGTCCATCGGGAGGGAGTCCAGTCCAGTCCACTTAAAAAGGGAGGGAGTTAGGCTTCATTTTGGAGGGGAGAATATCAAAGGATTCCTGGGCTTATTTTAAAACCCACACGCCAACTCTAAAGTGTGAATGGGAACTAAGTAGGGAAAGAAAGAGGGAGGAACGTCCCGAAGAGAGGGAAAACCATGTGCATGGAGGCCATCGACAGAGGAGCAGATAAAGAAGATGTGGGGTGTGTGGGTCAATAGATACACACATGTATGTACACATATGTATACATACATATACATATACACATGTATACACACATACACACGTATACACACACATATATACACACATACACACGTATACACGCACGTATATACACACACGTGTATATGTATATGAAATTGGGTCATTTGTAGAGACGTGGATGGACCTAGAGTCTGTCATTTGGAGAGAAGTAAGTCAGAAAGAGGAAAACAAAGATGACACCACCCTTATGGCAGAAAGCGGAGAGGAACTAAAGAGCCTCTGGATGAAAGTGAAAAAGGAGAGTAAAAAAGTTGGCTTAAAGCTCAACATTCAAAAAACTAAAATCGTGGGTTCCAGTCCCATCACTTCATGGGAAATAGATGCGGAAACAGTAGAAACAATGGTTGACTATTTTGGGGGGCTCCAAAATCACTGCAGATGGTGACTGAAGCCATGAAATTAAAAGACGCTTGCTCCTTGGAAGAAAAGTTATGACCAACCTAGAGAGCATATTAAAAAACAGAGACATTACTTTGCCAACAAAGGTCCGTCTAGTCAAGGCTATGGTTTTTCCAGTAGTCATGTGTGGATGTGAGAGTTGGACAGTGAAAAAGGCTGAGCACCGACGAATTGATGCTTTTGAACTGTGGTGTTGGAGAAGACTCTTGAGAGTCCCTTGGACTGCAAGGAGATCACACCAGTCCATCCTAAGGGAAATCAACTCTGAATATTCATTGGAAGGACTTTGAAGCTGAAACTTCAATAGTTTGGCCACTTGATGCGAAGAGCTGACTCATTGGAAAACACCCTGATGCTGGGAAAGATAGAAGGCAGGAAGAGAAGGGGACGACAGAGGATGAGATGGTTGAATGGCATCAACCATTAGAACAGCGGTCCCCAACCTTTTGGGGACCAGTTTCGTGGATGATGATTTTTCCCTGGACCAAGTGGGAAGGATGGTTTTGGGAGGACTCGAGTGCGTTCCATTTATCACACACTTGATTCCTAAACTAATGCTGCCAGTGATCAGACAGGAGGTACCGGTCTGTGGCCCAGAGTTTGGGGACCCCTGCATCAGAAGGAAATTACCGTAACCCACAATGAAGGGAAGATGACTCCGCTAGGGGGTGGGGGGCAATAGAAGAGACAGATGGCTGGGCTGGAGAGGTATTTACTGAGTGACTCCGAGTGGAAGAGAGAGGGAGACCTCAGAGATGGTGCTGAAGTTCCCAGCTTGTGCAGTGACTGAGAAGGTGGTGGCTGGTGCCATCTGTTCTATCCTGAAAGGGGAACGCTGGAGGGGTAGCAAATTTCAGGAGGAGGAGCAAGACCTAAGTCATAAGCTGCTGAGCTTGAGAGCCCCGCCAGACACACAAATGGTGACGTGAAGCAGAGAACTGAGTCTGCGATGCGGGAGTTCAGGTCTGAGGGTATCCATTTGGCCATGAGTTTGGCCTCGTAGACGAAGAGATTCTTGGTGACTCAGTGGGAAAGAATCTGCCTGCAACGCAGGAGACTCAGTTTCCATCCCTGGTTTGGGAAGATCCCCTGGAGGAGGAAATGGCAACCCACTCCAGTATTCTTGCCTGGGAAATCCCATGGACAGAGGAGCCTCAGGTCACAAAGAGTTGGACACTACTTTCAGCCTTGTAGACAAAGAAGGAGACCAATTTAGAGAAAAGAAGAAATAAGATAGCAGCATGATATTTGAATCTTTTTTCTTCCCGAGCTAAATTCTTGTCTGCTTTCATGGTTCGTTTAGACAAAGTCACCTGTTTTGCTTAAGCTACTTAGAATTGGGGTGTGTTTCTGTCACTTGCATTCAAAATGTTATAACAGACACACAGGACTACCTGAGAAGAGCTTTCTACTTCTTAGAATGATAAGCCAACTCTTCTTCCTACTTGCAAAGAAAAACGGTGAGAAAGTTCTTAATTTGTATGCAAATGGGGTGGATGGTGACCTCTTCCTCATCAGCAGCAGTGTGTCCTCTTTGCAGAAAACAGAAACTTCCTTTCCACTTTTGACAAATGGCACACTGCAGAATGGCAGCCTGAGGCAAACATTCCCATCTTCTTCTTCTTCTTCTTCTTCATTTTTTTTTTTTTTTGCTGATTATTAAGCAAGACCTCACTTGCTGTGTAAATGCTTCCATAACCTTTGACACGATCATTTCAGATCTTTCCTCCTGGGTAAAACTTTCAGCAGAAGTGCCTGGGCAGAGAAGTCTAATTAGAAAGCGGGTCAGCCTCCCACAGGTGATCAAAATTCAGAGTGTGTGGGTCCCTCCTGGCAGTGATTCTAGAAGGAGGAACTGATGGAAGCCAAATGGGAGGTGGCCTTGCGTGTCAACGTCAGGCCCCTGGTCAGCAGATCATCCTCCTTTCTTAGAGGAACATGGGTTACCACGGACCTGACGTGTTGGAAATCCATGGACAGAGGAACCTGGCGGACTATAATCCAGGGGTTGCAGAGTCGGATGCAGCTTAGTGACTAAACAATAGTGACACGCTGGGATGGAAAGAAGGGCACTAGACAAGATGGCTTGAGTGTAACTTGGGATCCCGTGGTGACGCTCCTAGGAGTAATAATCTGCGAGGTATTTGTCACCTACAAAATGTTTTTATATGGATTGCGAACTAAGCCTTCTTCTTAGAGCATTTCCCAGTCTTTACGGGACCTAACTTCTAAACAAACCCCCAGGGTCCAGAAATTCTTGTTCCTGCAGACCCACCTTCATCAGTTTTGGAGTTTAACATATTCTGATGTTAATAAAAGTGGCGAGGTCTCTTGTATTTCAGTGCCCAGACAATTACTCCAATCACGCCTTAAAAACAATAATTATTGGGGGAAGGAGAGGGTGGTATGAACAGAGAGAGTAGCGTGCAAATGTACAGAACCGTGTGTGAAACAGCCAGCGGCGGGAATGTGCTGCTGGCGCGGGGAGCTCAGAGCAGGTGCTCAGTGAGAGCCTGCAGGGCTGGGCTGGGCTGGGATGGGGTGGGAGGGGTCGTGTTCGAACCTGCGGCGGCTCCTGCTGACGGAGAGCAGAAACCAGCACAGTATCACACAGCGTTGTAACGAGATCACCCTCCGATTAAAGACAAGTAGCTTAAAACAACAATTATCATCGAGAGTTCCTGGCGGTCAGGAGCAGCTTAGCTGGATGGTTTGGGCACAGGGCGGCTCGTGGGTTTGCAGTTGGATGTTGGCTGGGGCTGTGTGATCTGCAGGCTTGCGGCTCCCCTCCCAAGACGGCTCATGCATGGAAGGCTCACTCCAGGTCAGCCTGAGAGGCCTCACACCGCGGCAGCCGGCTTCCTGCGGAGCGTGCGGTCTGAAGGAGGGTGCCAGGTGGAAGGCCCAATGCCTGTTCTGACCTGGCCTCCAAAACCAGCCACCACCACTTCTGCCATATTCTGCTCATCAGCAGTGAGTCACTAACTTGAGGCCACACTCAAAGGGAGGAGTATCAAATAATTTGTGGACATATGTTAAAACCAAGTCTCTGTAAGTCAAAAAGCTGGGAGAAGAGGCATCAAGTCACTTTAATTATTCATTGAGCAGAGGCTAGCCAATCCAACTCCATCACACCCATTGCATTTTGCAGTGAGCACTTTTTATCAGTCAGGGTCCTCACGGGAAACAGATGGCACACTCAGATGGCGACTCATCTCAAAGATACAGAAAATGCAACTGACAAAATACAACACCCATTGGTGAGAAAAAAAAAAAAATCAGCAAACTAGGAATACAAGGGAGTCTCCTCTATGATGAAGTACATACTTATTGGTGAAAGACTGAGCGCTTTCCCCAAAGATTAGAAATGAGGCAGAAAGGTCCAGTCTCCCCATTTCCATAGATGACATCACTGAATCAATGGACATGAGTTTGAGCAAACTCAGGAGAGTGTGAAGGACAGGGAAGCCTGGCGTGCTGCTGCCCAGGGGGTTGCAAAGAGTCAGGCATGACTTAGCAACTGAACAGCAACATGCCATTGATTCTAGCCTTTGAAATAAAGATGGTTTCTTTATCGATTAATAAAGATTCTAACCATTGGAATAAGGCCCCCAAATTAAAGGCATTCAGGTTGAAAAGAAAGAAGCAAAACTTTTTATTCACAGAGGGCATCATCCTATATGTCTAAAATCCTATGGAATGTACACACATACACATCCTCCTAGAACTAGTAAATTTAGCAAGTTTTCAGGATAAAAGATCAATACACAAAAATAAGTTGCATTATTTTATTTTAGTAATGAACAATTTGAGCATTAGAGTTTTTAAAATTTCATTTGCAATAGCATCAGAAAAGAATAAACACTTCAGAATGAATTTAACAACAAAATGTGGAATATCCATACACTGAAGGCTATTCAACCTTACTGAGAAAAATTAAAGAAGATGTAAATAAATGGAGACATATTCCAAGTTTATGGATTGTAAGATTTACTACTGTTAAAATGTTAATCTCCTCAAATTGATCTATAGACTCAATGCAACATCAATTCAAATTCCAGCAGGATTTTTTTTTGAAGAAACTAACAAGCTGGTCCTAAAATGTATGTGGAAATACAAAAGACCTACCTTTGCCAAAACAATTATGAATAGGAGGAAAAAAATCTGGAGTCCCTATACTATCCAACCTTAAAACTTACTTAAAGATGGCCATCACAGTAAACAAGGCCGTGTGTCATGGAAGCAAGGACAGAATACTGACAGATGGAACAGAAGTGAGGCTTCAGAGATTAAATCCTCGCATTTATGGTCAATTGATTTTTGACAAAGATGCCAAGACAGTTCAACAGGGGAAAAGAAAGGATAGTCTTTACAAAACTGGTGTTTTAACAATTGAATATTCACATATTAAAATTTTAGTTCAGGCCCTTACCACATACCATGTATAAAAATGAACTCAAGGTGAATTACAGACCGAACTGTAAGACCTGCAATCATAAAACTTCCAGGAGAAACCACAAGAGAAAATCTTTCAGACTTTGAGTTAGGAAAAAGATTTCTTAGGCCTGACACCAAAACCACAAGCCAGTTGTTAATCTGACTATTGTTAAAATTAACATCTTTTGCACTTCAAAAGACACCATTAAGGAAATGAAAAGACAAGTCACCATCTGGGAGAAAATATTTGCTAATCACATATATGACAAAGAACTTGCATCCAGAATATAGAAACAGCTCTTGCAACTCAATAAGAAGACAATCTAAACAAATTAAAAGTGACCAAAAGACTTGATGGACATTTTACTAAAGATGGCAATACAGAGACTTCCCTGGCCGCGTAGTGGCTGAGACTTCACCCTCCAAAGCAGGGGGTATGGCCTTGATCCCTGGTCAGGGGACTAACATCCCACATGTCTTGAGGCCAAAAAACCAGAACATAAAACAAGCAATATTGTAACAAATGTAATAAAGACTTTAAAATGATCCATATTAAAAATAATAATAATAAATTTTCTTATTAAAAAAAGGTGGCAATACAAATGACTCATAAGTACATGAAAAGACACTCAACAGTATTAGTTACTAGGAATGAATTTAAACCATGATAAGATACTATGACACACGTAATAAATGGCTAAAATATTTAAAAACCAGACAGTACCAAGTTCAGGCAAGCATGTGCAGTCGTTGGAACTCTCATTCCTTGCTGGTGAGGACGTAAAATGATACAGTAGCTCTGGAAAATAGTTCGACAGTTTCTTTAGAAGTTAAGCCTAACCTCACCATGTGATCCAGCAACTGCACTTCTCAGAAGCTACCCAAGAGAAGCAAAAACACGCGTCTACACAAAGACTTGTACATCGGTGTTCATAACAGCGTTGGTAACAGCCCAAACCCGCAAACAGCGCAAATGTCCACAAACCACATGTGGCGTATCACGGAACACCACATGGAATGAAAAGGAACAAGATTCTGAGAGAGGTTTTACTGTGGTGACCCTCAAAAACATTATGCCGAGTGAAAGAAGCAGACATAGAAGACTTGGTGTTGCGTGATTCCATTTATACAAATCAGCCGTGGATATTCACTGGAAGGACTGATGCTGAAGCTGAAGCTCCAATACTTTGGCCACCTGATGCAAAGAACTGACTCATTGGAAAAGAGCCTGATGCTGGGAAAGATTGAAGGCAGGAGGAGAAGGGGACGACAGAGGATGAGATGGTTGGATGGCATCACCGACTCGATGGACATGAATCTGAGCAAGTGCCAGGAGTTGGTGATGGACAGGGAGGCCTGGCGTGCTGCAGTCCATGGGGTGCAAAGAGTCGGACACAACTGAGTAACTAAACAACAATTCATATCATAGGTCCAGAGAAGGTAAATTCTGGAAATTGCCTGGAGCTACTGCAGACAGGCTGGGGTGAACTATGAGGGATGGGGTAATGGAAACGTTCTGAAACAGGATTGTGCTGATCAAATTACCAAGAATCACTGAAATTTACACTTGTCGTGAATTCTATAGTATGCAAACTATACATTAATAACTCTATGAGGGGAAAAGAGAGAGAGAGAGAACGTGTCAGCGGGGAAGGGAGGCCGGTGATGTGGTTCACAGAAATCAGTTTCTGGGCAGAGAGGTGGGTGGAGAGGGTGGCACGAGATCTGAGGGGGCAGACGTGCAATACCCAGACACGAATCATTCCTGCGTGCCCCCAGCTTCCCCCCTTCCGGTCACAGCCCTGCAGTCTTCCTTGGGAGAACAGCTCCCCCAGGGCTGCAACGACTTCTCCCGTCTGCCTGCAGGGAGAAGCGGGTGACCGGGGCCCAGCCAACCAACGTCAACCCTAAGGGTTTTAGCAGAGCTCTTGGGAAGTTGTTGCTTCAGCTTCTAAGCAGGTGACACAGAAGACTGTGCCTGTTGGAGGACGATTTTCCCACCATGGAAGAGGTCAGCACGGAGGAAAGCAGAGCTGAGAGATGGAGGCAAAGAGAGAAAGACCCTCACTGCGTCTTGAGGTCCGGCCACCCCTAAACATTTCAGCTGAGTCATCGAAGTGCTCTCTGCAATTCCATCAGCGTCTGCAAGGCTTCCGTTGCTTGTCACCCACAGTCCTATCCCCCTGCTCCCTGCTCCTGCTCCATCACCTCCTCCTCCCCATTCTCCCCTCCCTCGTTCCTGCACCCCTCCAACCATGAGGCTTCTAAGCCTGGAGGTAGAGGGGAACCAGCCACGCAGCAGCTGCTGCCGACTGGCTGAAGGAACTCCTCGGACAGGGACTGCCTTCCCTGAGCCTCTGCCGCCCTCTGTACGTCAGGGCTAGAGACGCTGGCCTACACGCTCTGCCAGAAGGATGAGATGGGGCCCTGTATGCCAAGTGCCTGTCACACGGTGCATGCGTGCTAAGTTGCTCAGTCGTGTCCGACTCTGTGCGACCCTACAGACCGCAGCCCGCCAGGCTCCCCTGTCCATGGGAATCACCTGGGGAACTTTAAAAACCGCTGGTTCTGCCCGGAAAGGGCCTCCCCGGTTGCCCTGGGGTGTGGCCGGGGCCCTGGATTTGTTAAGGGGTCCTCAGGGGCAAGCGGGGGTGGGATCCATGGTCCTAAAGGAGCCCCGATCCCTTTCCCCACACGTCCTCAGGCAAGAGAGATTTGCTTTAAACACCAGAGGGGGAAACTGACTTTTAAAATCCTTCTAGTAGTACCCTCCCTACCCACCCCCGCCACACACACAAGAAGGAAATAAGTGACTCATAGCTTGAACCATCACACACTGAAATATCAACAGAGATTACAAATGCAAGTCAAGAAGGAACGCCGTGTAGAGCCTTTAACCTGACTGAGATGCCTCAGTGGTCCCGGGGCAGGCGAGGGGCGGGCGGTGAGCCCCGCTCAGGAAACAGAGCAGTGACATTCCTCTTAGGGAGGAGAGAGTGCCTCCCCCGACCGGGACCTCGGCAACGCCTGAGTGTGTTCAGGGAGCCTTGAATGTTAATGTATGCATTCTGGAAATGCCTCCCTCCCAGAGAAACGCTATCCCTGGCCCTCTGGGCTTAGAGGTGCCCCTTTGTCTCCCCTCCGGGGTTCCCACGTGGGCCCTGTCGCTCTCCCTCTTGAGACCCTGGAGTCCAGCCTCTGTGTGGAGCGCGGGGAGCCGAGGCCCAAGCCTGCCCTTGTCCTTGCCGCAGGCGGAGTGGGGCAGCCCCCGGGCGAGAGCCACCTCACCTACCCTCAGCCATCGCCCCGTGCCGACCAGGACTGGGAGCAGCCGTCCTCAGGGTAACAGGGATGAGTGGAGCCTGTATGAAGAGGGCAGGGTCTTCCCAAAATGTCTGCCTGAAAGCTGGATTTCCAAAAGCTCAGTAGAAGACCCTGTACCTGATGACGGAAATCAGGCCGGTTAAAATAGAGCATCGTTGCCTTTCCTTGGAGTCGCTCCAGAGAAACCCTGCTCGGCACGGGATCGGCAAGGCGCTGGCTGCCTGTGTATGTCTGATTAATGTCAATAGTTTTTAAGTGAGCTCCTTATTTCTTGGTAAACAAAGCCGTTCAAAGTACACGAAGTGTGAGGGACACAGCACCGGGGGCCTTCGTCTTCCCTTCTCTAGGGTGTCTTCACCCCAAGGTCCCTCTGTCCTTGAACTTCTCTCCACACCGGGTCGCCCTGAGATGCAGAGCTGAGGGAAAGCTAGCTCATTTCTATTCTGTCCAAGAAAAACATGTGGGCCTTTTCCCCAAAAATGAAAAGGAAGACGTTATCTTGTGATGACGTTATCTAGTTTCCAAATTTTGTTTAAGTGTTGTTTAAAAAGACCTTCGTGGGAAATGACACCAGCTGCTTCTAGAGTGTTCCGCAGGGTTTCTGGCTGAGGCTGAGGAAGGTGCTGGTAGGGCCCCCGTTGCTACGGAGACGGTGAGGAGGTTCATTATGTGTAAATTCAGGCAGACAGGAGGCTGCGCCAGTGAGTTCTCTCCAAAGGGGGAAATTTCTGGAGAGATGGGGAAGCAAATTGGCAGAGAAACTGTGATTGGAGAAACTCAGTCTCAAGGGCTCTGTTCTCCAGGGAGAATGTGGATAGAGGCAATCATTTCTTTCTCTTTCTCTCCCCAGGGAAGTAGTAAATTCTCATAAATCAGGGGTCCAGGCAGGGATGTCAGATGGGATAAAAACAGATCCTCAGTCCAGGGGACCACAGCCTGTCCCCGAACTTTTTCAAGACCCCAAGTCCCCATGGCTGCTCTCCAGTCTTTATGGCGTTAACTCGTGTGTGCGCGCACACGTGCACGTACGCTAGTGCACACGAGCGTGAGCTGGGAACATGACAATGTGAAGCTGAACAGGGCATGAAGTCGGCCTTGTTCACTGTAAGCATGGCATATGTATTGTATGCCTCATAGAGTAGAAATCACATTTCAGAAAAGACGAGATAGGCACTAAAGAATAAAGATAAGCCTGGGACGCCTTGCCTAAACCAACTGACCTCTGTTAGGGCACCCGGCAGTGGGCAGACTCCCACCGCTCTGAGCCCAGCCCCTTCCCCACCCCTCCACAAAGGCTTTTTTCCACCTGAAGCCCCCAGCTTGAAGCTGCAGCTTTTCTTCAGATGCCCCGTATCACTCAGCTGATTTCCTGCCAACCAGCCTGGAGCCCATCCACCCAGGGCTGTGCTCCCACAACTAACCTCAAGTGCTCTGCCCAGCAGAACTTGAAGGAGGCCAGAGACGGTTCCCAGCTTCTCAAGCCTGGGTCCCCTCTGAGGCTACAGGGCACACGGGCATTGGGTTCACATAGAAGACGCGTCTTCACCCCACCTGTTTCATTCCGAATCATTTCCTTGAGTTACAAAACAGTCTTTGCAAACACACTGGTTGCCTAGCAGGACCAGGGCATACCCTTGCTGCTGTTCAGTCGCTCAGTGACTGCAAGCGCTTTACCTTGACCATGCACTTTACTTCTATTGTTATTACATCAGCTCCGCCTCAGCTCATCAGGCATTAGATCCCAGAGGTTGGGGGCCTCTGAATATTTTAAGGAAAGGCAAGAGAACGCCACTTGGTTGGGTGGATGGGTGGCAGTGAGGAGAGAAGGGGAATGCTCTGACTTCCAGGAGGGAAGCTGATCTAAGTCACTAGTAGCCCAAGACAAAAGCTATAGAGTTCTATCAGGGCCTCAGGTCCAAAGGGCAAGGTGAAGCTGGAGACAGAAACGCCCACCTCGCGGGTGATCAATGAGCTCAGACGCTGGGAGAATTCAAAGCAAGGGGGCGGGAAGGAGGCAGAGCTGGGAGAAGCACGTGGTTCAGAACCAGAAGTCAGGGAACCTGGAGAGAACTCTGACGGCGCCTCCTCAACGGAGAGGGTGTGCCAGGTGTGGGCTGGGTGTGGCAGCTGAAAGGGACCTGCGAGGCTGGCCACGAGTCAGGGCGCTTAGACTCCGGACAGTTCACCCGTTGTCCTCTTGCTTTGTCCTTCCCGGTCTGGTCGCACACTTTGATTCTCAAGCAGCTCTCAGCGACCGCCCTGCCCAAGTTCCAGACCCCACCACCTTCGGCCCCACTCTAATATAGAACTGAATCATTTCCTTACACTTAGAAAAGAAACACCCTCTAGAGAAATGCCCTCTTCCTCTCCACCTCCACCCGTTCTGAATAATAAATCTAGAAGATAAAAACTAAGGCCATCAAAATAAAGTCACTTGCTGATGAGCTCTGACTTGGGAAAGCTAAATATTTATGGATAGAAGGGCACAGGGGAAATCCACTTGGGGGAAATGATTTCTAAAGTTTGCTGTCTACTCATGGCCTTAAAGTTTTCCATTTCTCAAGTTGCAGGAAAAGATCAATCGTGGGGAGGTAAAAATTTGTTTTGGAAAAGTTGTGAAAAATGTCTTTGCTCTGACATGAAGTAACAGAGTTTTGTCTTGTGTTCCTGGTGGGCACGGTGAGGAAGATGGGGCTAAGATAAAAGACGGATGGTGGAGGTGGCTTATGTTGCTGACACATAGTCTTAAAGATGATAATCAGCTCGCCTGGGAGAGCTCAAGGGAAGAAGGCTACACGGGTAGAATGAACAGTATGATCTATAAATAGGACACATGCTTGAGAAGCCCTTCTCTTATCTGGAGGCGGCCTCGCGTCTGTTCCTTCATTGATTCTCTGCATGTTAATGGTGTTGCTGGAGCTTCTATTAATCTAATGATTCTGCTTTGGAATAATAATGCTTCTCTCCTGGCCCATCTCTCCCATTTGACGGACAGCTTGGATTCATCAGAGAAAGGGCTCGAGAGCTCCATCAGTCATTATTAAATAGAAATCGATGGAGGCCGTTCAGTGAAGGAAGCTGCAGGTCCGTGATAGGTGGCCACGTGTTACCTCTCAGCTCCCAGGTCCCAGTCCCGGGAAGGGATACAACATCAGTGATGCCCCCTGAGGGGAGTGCGTGGGCAGCCCTGGTTCTGGGCTCCCCAGGTGGACAGCCGTCAGACTGAATCCTCGGCTCCACGCTGCTCGGTGCCCATCTCACAGCCCACACACCCACTCTGAACCAGCGTGGCGGGGAAAACTACTTGGACCCCCAGATGAGCGGCTCATCTGAGGGTCTAACGGCAGGGGTCCCAGGAACCTGCAGAGCCACAGAGCCACTGACCGCCAGCCAGCTGGCTCCCGCCCTCGCCTTCCCTTCCCCTTCTGCTGTCATGGCCCCAGCTTCCTCCCAGTGCATCTGGTCGGGGGGGGGGGGCGTCCTTCGGCAAGGCTGATGACCAGAGAGGCGCTCATAACTGTATGTCTTCCTGTGAGCCCACGAGCACCCCGGGAACTGGAGGGAGGCGTCGCCCTCGAGTGGTGCAGCTGTCCCCAGCTCCACTCCACGTTGCTGGTCCAGCAGTGGCACCCAGGCCTGAGGCGGGCTCACCGTTCCTGTTCAGCAGGTGGGGGGTGCCTGCGTGCTCCATCGCTCATTGTGTCCGACTCTTTGCGACCCCATGGACTGTAGCCCGCCAGGCTCCTCTGTCTGTGGGATTCTCCAGGCAGGGATACTGGAGTGGGTTGCCATTGCCTTCTGCAGGGGATCTTCCTGACCCAGGGATCGAACCCACATCTCTTGCATTGCAGGCGGATTCTTTTCCGTCTGAGCCACCAGGGAAGCTGCCAGTGAGTAAGCATGATCCCTGCAGAAATCGACGGTGGGCTACAGTCCTTGGGGTCACAGCTCCCAGTCTGCCACTACGACCTCCATTTCTAGGACAGGAAGAGAGGCTCACAGAAATGAAGCAGCTTGAGCGAGTTGGCTCAGAGAGCGCTGCAGCCACCACTCGGCCCGTCCGCAGAGCATGACGCCGTGTCCGCCCCCACCTCGGCGGTGCCCCCGCGTTCCGTAGCTCAGGTCCGCTCCCTCTGCTGGCCCAGGGCTGCCTTCTGTCCTCCCCACACAGTGCGAAGCCCCGCCTTCATCTGGCCTTTGTGCCCGAACCAGCCCAGAGCCGTGGTCACCCTGATCAGGACACGCATCTGAGTGACGGACCCTCGCCCCTGCCCCAGTCGCCCACCCCCCGGGCTTCAGAGGGTGTGTGTCCCTCGTGGCACCAGGCACAGGCTTGGCGGCTGCAGAGAGAACAGCCTCTTCTTGGTCGAAAGATTCGCTTCCCCTGAAAACTGGGCCGGAGCCCGAGCACGCTGGTGCTGGGGTTTCCCTGAGGACTCGGAGTAGGGGCGCAGGGCCCGGCAGAGGCCCCTGGAGGAGGAAGTGGATCGGGGTGTGGGGACCGTGGTCTTGGCTCTTTCAGATAAGGCAAGTCCTCCCCCGAGGAGAGATGCGGGTTTAGGGACACCAGCCTGAGCTGAGGAAGTTTTCTGCTTGTAAAACTCAAGGGCTCCCACGATAGTGCCTAACTAATTAGCCAGTGGTTCTGTGTAAATTTGCCTTTTAAATTCAAAAGATCAAACTCCTTGGACAAAAGTCCAAGCAAAGTTCAATTTTAAAGAACGTCTCAGAGAGAGTATCTAACTGGGTTTGTTCAGACTTTTATTAAAGATATACATATGCATGTATATTTATATACTAAAGATATATATTATGCATATTTACATACATATTTTACATATCTTATATTAAAGATTTACATATAGATGATGCGTCTCTATCTGTGTATGTGTTCTATGCGTGCGTGCTCAGTCGTGTCTAACTCCTTTGCAACCCATGGACCCTGCCATGGGGTCTCCTGCCTTGCTCCTCTGTCCATGGGATTTCCCAGACAAGAATACTTGAGCGAGTTGCCATTTCCTCCTCCAGGGGACCTTCCCGACCCAGGGATCAAACCCGAGTCTCCTGTATCTAATGCACTGGCAGGTAGATTATTTATCACTGAGCCATCTGGGAAGCCCATCTATGTAGATGACACGTATATATACGTATCATCTATATATCTTGTATATATAAGTAGATCTTCAATCTAGGTTGAACTTCAAACATGAAGTACAATGAATTTTCACCCCCTGAGCTCGTATAATCAGCATTCACATCATGAAAAGGAAAATCTCAGCTCCCCAGAAGTCTCCTCACTTGCCTCCCAGTCACTGGCTCTCCCCTGGTCCGATTTCTAATCCCACAAATTAGTCAGACAGAGGTCATGTGAGTGTCATTTTTAATTGAACTATAATTAACACACATTAAAATGCACAGATCTTAGGTGTTTGGGTCAATGAATTTTGACAATTGCATACACTCAGGCATCACTACCCAAAACAAGATTCAGCCCAGCGCTGCTCAACAGCCACACACATCATTTAAAAATTTCTAGCAGCCACATTAGGAAAAGTAAAGAGAAACAAGTGAAATTAATTATAATGCCCTATTTTTAGCCCAGTACATTAAAAATATTATCACGTCAACACATAATGAAGATTAAAATTATAATTAAAAATTTTACTTTTTTGGTAGCAAGTCTTTGTAAGTGTATATTTTGTGCTTAGAACACGTATCAGTTCAGATGCTAACTTTTTAACTGTTCATGTGAAACGCCATCCTACAAACTATGGGCTTCCCAGGTGGCACTACTGGGCTGGCAAGATCCCTGGAGGAGGGCACGGGGCATTCTGGCCTGGAGAATCCCACAGACAGAGGAGCCTGGCGGGCTGCAGTTCACGGGGTCAAGAAGAGTGGGACGTGACTGAGCGACCTGGCGCACACACACTGAACTACAGCGCTAACAGCACGTCACACTGCTTCAGCGTTAGATCTCACTGAAGGGAGATCACATGTCGACTTCATTTTCTCACTTGCACTAGCCACAGTTCAAGTCACTCTTGTGTGGCTTGTGGCCCCTATACAAGAGTGAACGATCTGCAGTTTGTGATAAACGGTTCTCCAAAGGGATGGACCACCTCACACTCATGGCAGCGGCCTCTGAGAGCACCGTCTTCTCCACGTCTTTGCCAGCAGTTGCTACTGTTAATCTTCTCTGTTTTAGTCTTGTATCTACTGTGCTTATAATTTGCATTTCCTTGGTGATCAAGATGTTGAAAAACTTTGATATACGTGTAGGCTATATTCTTGGATCTTTTGTAAGGGGTCTGATTGAGTCTTTGGTTCTCTTTAAAAATTTGGTTGTTGTCCCTTTGTTGTTCATTTGTAGGAATTCTCTACGTGTTCTGGATACAAAGCATCTGTCAGATACATGTGCTTCCAATATTTTATCCATTCTGCACCTGTCTTGATGACGTCTTTTTGTAAGCATTTTCTTACCACTGTCTTGTGATGAGCAGAAACTTTAAATTTTAATCATATCTAATTCACCCAATTTTTAATTTTGTGCTGGGGCTATTTGTGTTCCAGCAAGACAACCTTTGTCAGGGTCATAAGATTTTTCTCCTACGCTTTGCTAACTCTCAGACTAGATCCAGCCTACTGCCGGTGCTTGGATGGCTTATGAACTAAGAATGATTTTCCATTTTTTCATTAGCTGAAAAAAACAATCAAAAGCAGAATAACATTTTGCTACATGCAAAAACTATATACGTCATTCAAATTTCAATACACAGACAGTTTTGTTGGAACACGGCCTCATCCATTTTTACAGGCTATGTGTGGCCACTTCTGCACCACAGAGGCAGAGCTGAGGAGCTGTGTCCCGGAGACCTAAAGTATTTGCTATCTGGCTCCTTATAGAAAAAGTCTGCCCACCCATTCTGGAAGCTCCTATGGTTCTGGGTTTTGTGTTTGGGTCTAGGATCCATCCTGAATGAAGCTTTGTGTTTGGAGCAAGACGGTGGTCAAGTTGCATTCATACAGATATCTTTAAAGGGTCGTTTGAAATATGTGACCGATCAGGAGACTCAAAGGTGCTGCCCAGATTCCTGGACCTGGCAGAAAGCACCTCCCTCCGCCCCTCTAGAAGGGGCCGTGTGTCCCACCCACCCCACCTCACCCCTGGCCTCCTTGGGCCTGGTGTCTGGGCTGAGAACTGGAAGACAGTGTCTCCTCTGGGGCCCTCGATGCCCAAAGAAGCTGACTTAGAACTGGCACAGCTTTCAAGACCTGTGGGTTTCTCCGGATTACAAGAACCACTTCAAGTCTGGGTTTTTCATATTAAAATCGCAGTCCCCTCTTTGTGGTTGCCCACGGTTCATTTCCTCCCCGTGTGACGTTCCTCTCCAGATAGGGATCACGGCCTTACAAGGGCTCTCAGCAGAGCCGAGAGGCTGCACGGCAGCTCGGGTCCCCAGCATCCATCCGTCAGCTCCCACTTTCCCAGCCTTTTATCTTGCAGAGCGATCTGCTGCCGCTCTGGAACCACAGGAAGAGCGGTGGAAGCCTCACAAAGGCTGATGATTAGTTCGAATCTCTTTATAGCCCGTCCAAGTCTGCCCAAGAATGGGGTTCAAAAAGTCACCCCTCCTCGCAACTGCAAGGAAGTGTTTGCCTGTCGCTGAAAATCCCGCAGCTCTCCGGGCGCCTTACCTTAAAGTGCTTGTTATGCAAAGCGTTTGGAGATGGAATTCAACTTCAGCGTTGGTTCAGGGAAGGGCTATGGCGCGTTCATTAACCGACTTTATTTGCTTTGCCTCTCTTGTATTCCGCACTGTCTTCTTCTTGTTATTTTTCATGCAAGGCCAGGGCTGCTGGCTTCTTTGCCTTTGTAAAGCCTGTTTTCAATGGAAACCACACACGCGCACGCACACGCTCACACACACTCCTTAGGTGTGAACTAAGGCAGCAGGCGCCCTGCCAGCCTCTGCATCCACTCTGCCAAGATGACGATCCTGTCTCTCCATCCTCGTGCCTCCCTCGTCTACAGCTGCAGAGGCTTTCGCCAGCTACCCTATCAGGTCCTTCTGAGGGGAGAGGCCGAGCCCCCTCCACCCCCACCGACTGCTGTGACATTTCGGGTTGCTGACCGCCTCCCACCTTGCGGGGCTGCTCCAAAGCCGTCCCTCTGCCCACAGGACCCCACGCTACCCGCGCTCACTGTCCTCACCCGGTGTGTCGGCCTCGGCTCTCAGCGCCTCTCAGGGTCCAGCAAAATTAATCTTCACAACAGTTTGTATGTCCATGTTTCACATGGGGAAAATGAGGCACTGGGAAGGCTTGGAAAATTGCCCAGGGTCACCAGGCCAGTAAGAGGCAGAGCTGGAATCCAAACCCAGGGTGTGTGTGTGTGTGTGTGTGTGTGTGTGTGAGTGGGAGCACGTGGGCGCATGCTCAGTCATGTCCGACTCTCTGCAACCCCATAGACTATAGCCCACTGGGCTTCTCCTTTCATGGAATTTCCCTGGCAAAAAATACTGGAGCGGGGGACTTTCCTGGTGATCCAGTGGCTGAGATTCTGCGCTCCCAATACAGGAGGCCTGGGTTCAATCCCTGACCCAGGAACTCGATCCCAGGTGCTGCAACTAAAGAACCTGCGTGCTGCAACAGGTAGAAGATCCTGCACGCCACAACGGAGCCCTAGTGCAGCCAAGGGAGTAAACAATTCAAATAAATACGTATGTAAAGAGAGAAGACTGGAGAGGGCTGCCATGTCCTCCTCCAGGGGATCTTCCTGACCCAGGGAATGAACCCGTGTCTCTTAGGTCTCCTGCAGTATCAGGCAGATTCTTTACCACTAGCGCCACCTGGGAAGTCCAAACCCAGGTAGGGGAGCACCAAGGACCGTGCTGGCGTCGGCTTCATCTCACATGGCAGATGGTGCCCTGGGTCATGATTTGTCCTCCTGGGGAGGAGATACAGTGACCCACAGCTGGGGGCAGCATCCACATCCAGACTGGAGAACGGCTGTGTGTGACTGATACATCGGTCTCATCTGCTCAGCCACGTTGTCCAAGGATTTCTCTATGACTCAAAGGAAAATTTAAAATGCAGATTTTTACTGGGTGCTTCTTTTAATTCCACCTTTATTGTATATCGGGGCACAGCTGATGTCCATTGTCACGTTTGTTTCAGGTATTGGTACTGTTGTGGTTTAGTTGCTAAGTCATATCTGACTCCTTTGCGACCCTGTAGACTGTAGCCCGCCAGGCTCATCTGTCCGTGAAGTTTTCCAGGCAAGAATACCAGAGTGGGTTGCCATGTCCTTCTCCAGGGGATCTTCCCGACCCAGAGTTCAAACCCTCATCTCTGGCATTAGCAGGTGGGTCTCTACCACTGAGCCACCTGGGAAGCCCCTTTACTGGGCGATTTGTAATCATAACTACACTCCAGGGCGCCTCACCCAAGAGTGTGTGGTCAACTACGTAGCTCGCTCCTTGTGAACACAGAGCTTCAGAAAGCAACGCAGTGGAGCACGACGGCTGTGAAAACCGGAGGCACGTCAATTTCACATTAAAATAAGTACATGTTTTCACAGGCAGGGCTTCAATCTGCATGCAAAGCGGAATGAACCCCACATCGAAAATTTTATCTAGGCTTTTCCCTGCCTTAGCACACAATCCTCCAAGGATTTTTCTGTAAAGACAAGTAAAACTATAAGGTTGGTTTTTTGGTGAAGTCATAAATTATGGTAGTAAAAAGGGCACTTAAAAGGCCAATGATCATTGTGGCAAATTAACATTTGTTAACCCCGGAGGAAAGAAACACAGCAGAGGAAGCTGCCAACACGGGTCTGTGTGAGCGACTTTTCCTCCACCCCCCAGTCCAGCTTCTCAGACCTTGGGGACGGGAGGAGATGGAAGGGGAGGCAGAGACCCTCCGCCAGCCCTGCCCAGCTGATGACAGCTTCAGGCTGGAAACGTTTCTGAGACTCTGCTTCTAACCCCTTGGAAATCTGTCAATGTCTCAGTTATTCAGCAACATTTCACAAATGTCTGAGCACCTCCAACATGCCAGGCTCGGTCACACGACGGTGAAAGGCACAGATGGGGTCCCTGCCCTCCCAGAGCCTGCATCTGGTGGGGAGATGAGCTCTGCCGGTAGAGCGTCCCAACACAGATGAGGAATTGGGGGGGCGGTCAGGAATGCACCCACTGCAAAAAGCAAATTCTTAACTGGAGAGGCTCAAACCAAATGGGGGCATTTTTTCCACATAACAAGAAGGTCCGGGTAGGAGGCTGTAGGTATTGCTTCAGCCACTCAATGGTGTCAAAATGCACATCCGGGCAAGTCTCTTGGCCTCTCCCTCAGGATCGCGAGGTGACTGCCGCTGCTCTAGGCATCGTGTTCTCATCCTAGGCAGAAAAGGGAGACCATGGGGATGAGCTGTTCTCTTTCAACAGGAAAGCAGAAGCTTTCTCAGGACCTTCAACGGTATCGCATGGCCATCCCAGCTGCAGAGAAGGTTGGAAGAGTCAGTGTTTAGCGAGGCACGTAGCCAGTCCAAACAAAACCAGAATTCTCTTACCGAAGGAGAGGGGCGGGCAATGGGTTTTGGTAGCCAATTGTTTCACTTGTCTGTTACGTGAAAACCACCCAAACACAAGCCTCTTTTCTAACCACAGTGATATTAAACTGGAAGTCAACTACAAGGAGAGAACTGGGAAATTCACCAGCACGTGTAGATTAAACAGGACCACAGACTCAGTGGCCATGAATCTGAGCAAACTCCAAGAGACAGTGGGAGACAGAGAAGCCTGGCGAGCTGCAGTCCATGGGATCGCAGAGTCAGACACGACTGAGCGACTGAACGGCAACAACAGAAGCAAAAACAACCAACAGGTCAAAGAAGAAATTGGAAGAGAAATGAAAAAAATACCTTGAGACAAATGAAAATGGAAATATAGCATTCCAAAACATATGGGATGCAGCAAAAGCAGCTCTAAGAGGGAAGTTCATAGCCATAAACACCTACATGAAGAAAAGAATTGAATGTGGAATTGGCTGCCCTTTCCATATTCTTTTCTATTGCAGTGTAGTTGATTTACAGTGTGGTCCCAGTCTCTGACGTACAGGAAGTGACTCAGTTATACACACACACACCCACACACACATACGTCTATCCCACTATACACACATACACACATCTATATATGTGTGTGCATGTATATATATATGTTTTATTTTATTCTCCATTATGGTTTATCACAGAGTATTAAATACAGTTCCCTGTGCCATTGGTTCTTTCCATGTGCCTCAATGGACTTGGAACGGCCACGACGGTAACGACTTCACTTTCCTGCAGACCTCCCAACAAGCCATGGTGGGACTGGATCGCGTTCCTAAACGCAGACAGTAAGCAGCCCCCCGGCCCCACCCACCCCAGCCCCGGCACCGCCGCACTCAATAGCAGCTGCCGGGTGCCTCCTAGACGCTAAACACTCGCTGCGTTTTTAAATTTCCTTTTTGATGGGAGGGAGAATCTGAGAGGCAGGACCTGCTCCGGGTAGAAGATGAGGTTTCATTTAACACGTTTTCATGTAAGGCTGGTAATGCGGTTTCCTCTCATTAAAGATGGTTTGTTCCTAGCAGCGCACCATTCAAGCTGCGTTAAATTTTAAGACCTAGTTAAACTTGTATTTCTTCAGGCTAAGTGGAAACTCGGTAGATTATTTTTTCCCAATTAAAATAATAATAAAACTGATTTGGAAAAAGATAAAATTAAACAAGCTTGAAGAGACCTAAACATATCCGTTTGTCAGTTTTACCATTACAAATAGAATTAGTCCAAACATTTAAGTGGCTTCCAGGAGCCTACCTCCCATGGGTTCCCTCTGTGTATATTCTCCATACAGAATGTTATTAACTATAATTTATACTCCACTAATTTATTAGATTATGTCTATATACTGCTGTACTTATTTTAACAAAGAGGTTTTTAAACAAATAGAAGTAAATGTAGATTTAATTTATTTCACCAGGCGAGGAATTCTCCAGAAAATCAATTTTCATTTGCACAGGTGTTCTGGTTGCCTGGCATTACCCTCCCACCATCATTACACTTCTGGTCCTTCCACGCTGGCGTTTACATGACAGACGGCTTCATTTCTCTGCCATGATTCTATTACTTACAGGAAAATATGTTTAAGGAGTATTAAAGGTCTAAGTTAAACTGACAAAAGTCACCAAAGCTCGTGTTGAGGCTTTAACTTACTTGGGCGAAGGGGAACCGCGGGGAAAAGAACACATTGCCTATGGGGATGGGGTGCGCCTGTTTTTATTTGCAGCCCCCATGTTTTGTTAACTCATGAAAACCACTGAAGGCTTTCTAAGTGGAAGACAGTGGCCACTTGATGAGAAGAGCTGACTCGTTGGGAAAAGCCCTGATGCTAGGAAAGATCGAAGGCAAAGGGAGAAGAGGGCAGCAGAGAATGAGACAGTTAGATGGCATTACGGACTCAACGGGCATGAATCTGAACAAACTCCGGGAGATGGTGGAGGTCAGCGGAGCTTGGCCTGCTGCAGCCCATGGATCGCAATGAGTCTGACATGCTTTGGCGACTGAACAGCAGCAAATAGAAGAGGGGGTCTCGGACCAGCACGGGAGCGTCTGACGGTGGATTTTCTCTCTTTTCTCTGAAACTGTGCTTCTCAGAACCAGGGTGTGTGGGGTGCTCCTGCCAAGGTTCTAATGTGGTTAGGTCTTAGGTCTACTTCTAAATGCTACAGCTCATCCCATTTTTTTTCCTGGCCTCAGGGCTCATTGACAGACATAAATTAGATCATCTTTTCTGTCCTCTGCCCAAAACCCTTCTAACGCTTTTCCATCTTCCTTTCCAAACTCCTTACCGCTGCTCCTTATTATGAGTTAGAGAGCCGGCTGGTACCCACTCTCGAGAGCCAAACTCGCGTCTCTTTCCAGTTCTGCGTTTAGGGTTCACCTTGGTGGATGACATCAGCCAGGATGTGAATGTTTGCATCATGGAAATTGGCCAACACTGCAAATTGAGACCGGGGGGTGGGGCGGAGGTTAGGGGAGAAGGCTTAGTTGGTTTTTTTTTTCAAGAGCCAGCTGAAAATACTGACCACCCCATCACTGGCTTCCCTTCTGATCTCTGCATTCTTCACAGTGTTCTAACCACACTAACCTCCTGGAACTCCTCAAGCACTTTCCTTCAGAGCGTCAGGCCCCCTGGCACCAAAACCTCTCGCTCTTCATGGCAAAGGCTATGGCTTCCCTGCCTACAGCCCATTCCCTTTGCCCATCTGTGCACAAGGCTCCCAACTTCAAACTTGCAGCACACGTTTATCCCAAGGACATGCTCTGTTCACCCCTGGCTGCCGGTGGGGACAGCCTGGCTGCCAGGAATTGAAGCACCAGCCACAACCCTACCCTTGATGAAGGTGAGCAGGGGACAGTGGGTCATCCCGGCCCCCTGGCCCTCAAATGAGAAAGGTCGGGACGCGCTTTCTACACACGTGGGCCTGTATCAGCAGCTCCTCTTCCCTGTCTCACTTCCCAACCCTCTGTGATCTTTCCCAGGATTGCCTCCTAAAGTAAACTTCCTGTACTTTCATCTCTGTCTCTTGGTCTGCTTCAAGGGGAATCCAAACTAAGATGCCCTCAGCTGGGCTTCCCTGGTGGCTTAGGTGGTAAGAATCTGCCCACAATGCAGGAGGCCCAGGTTCAGTCCCTGGGTCGGGAAGATCCCCTGAAGGAGGGCATGGCAACCCACCCGAGTGTTCTTGCCTGGAGAATCCCATGGACAGAGGAGCCTGGTGGGTTACAGTCCACGGGCCACAAAGAGTCGGACACAACCAAGGCGACTGACACTTTCACTTTCAACTGTCTGCTGGCTGGCTGCTTCCTCTCATCTGGATGTCAGCTCAGCTTTCTCCTCCAGGAAGCCTCTCCTGATTACCAACCCATCCAACGTCTCCCCACCCCCACCCCAGCCCTCATCAATGCCAGAGCTGGGTTTTGAACTCAGATCTCTGTGGAGTTCAGACCAGGGACTCCCAGAGCTCCATCTCCCAGGGAGGCTGTTAAAAGGCAGGTTACTGATTCTGTAGCTCTCCAGCAAGGCCTGGGAATCTAGAACCTATATTTTATTTTTAACACGTTTTCCCCCAAGTGATTTTTATTCATACTAAATAGTCCCCAGAAGAGAGCTCTCAGAGGTGGTTCAACAGTGAAATGTAATGTCTTTGTAGAACTACTTAATCATGTAATTCACTGCATATTCATTCACTCAACACGTATTTGCGGAACTGAGGTCACGATGCCTAACGAGACAGGCGTGCTTCTCCCCTTGTGTGGAACTTCCGCGCATATTTGTTCTTTTGTGATTGGAGATGAACTCGGACTGTTCACAGTTCAGTTCAGTCTCTCAGTCGTGTCCGACTCTTTGCAACCCCGTGGACTGCGGCATGCCAGGCTTCCCTGTCCGTCACTTGTTTACCTGCTGTCTGTTTACAAAGAAATATTAAATATACAGAGACATCTGTCAGTTGAGGGAAGGAGTTGTCACTTTCCTGGGCTGCCCACGGGGGCTCCCTGGGCCTGGTGCCTCCCCCAGGAGGCTGCCCTCTCTGAGCTGACCCAGCACTTGGCAGTAATCGCTCGGGCAGCTTTCTCCAGGCATCCCCAGAACTCCTCATCCTCCTCCTCAGAATCAAGTTGTCCTGATTGTGATCCACTGCATCTCTTGGCATGTCGGTCCATCAGAATGTCAACAAGCATCACAGAAGGAGGTCCCACCATCGGGTGACTTCGGAGGATGTGGTGTGTTGAGAAGCACAGCACAACAGAGCCCCACCTTGGAGAGTCATGAAGCCCACCTGGGCATTAAAGGCTCTGAGAAGTCCTGCAGTGAAATAACAAAAAGTCCAAACACCGTGCTTCTCTATCTGTGTCTTACACAGTGCTGCTTTGTGAATCTCAGCAAGGAAAGCTCACTATCTCATCCCAAACTGGCATCCACCTCTCAACCCAGAAACATCTATTGTAGGACCTGTTTCACGCCATGCAGCACAGTGAAGGTTGGGGTCGTGGTTGTGAAAGAAATGCACACGGCCCTTACCTTCAGGGATCTCACCTTTGTCAGGGGAGATAACCTGTGTATTCAATTACAGTTGTTTTCTGGGCAGTGATGGAAAATTCCAGAGTGGTGAGCCCGCAAGCCTCGCCACGGATACAAGCTCAGACTCAGCACTTGCTTGGAGAAACAGGGCCGGGCTTCTCAACCTTCTTTAGGGGACCTTTCTGTTGTTGAAGGACATGACAGTCCACCCACCCCATTCTCTGCCATTTCCATATTCTTCTAGAAGAATGTTTTGGTTGTTATGACATAAAAAAAGCAACGTTCAGATGAGTATTAATTTATAGGCAAATCATTTCACATCAGAAACAAACAAAGCATTCGCAAATTATCATTGTCCCAAAGTCTACTGAAAGATGTTTATGGGGTACGAAGTCTGAAGGTCCTTTTAGCTGGAACTCGGGTCTGAGGATCCTGGCTTTAAACCATCCATGAGTTTTCCGAAGTCACTCACATGTCCCACTGCTGAATGGAGATAATTGCATTCCTCCTCCTTCCTGGTTGAGATCTTCTGAGACAAAAGGAAGCAGATTGATGTTCTCAGCATCCAAGACCCTCGACATAATCAGTCATTCTTATGGGGAACTTGAGTGGTTTCCCAGCTCTTCCCAGGCTGAGACCCCACCCTGGAGCCCCCCCAAACTGGGTATCGAGCAAGGTTGGGGGAGAGCTTCAAGTCAGAGACCTGAAAATAATGAGAGACTGCTTCTGGAGTGGAGAGTGTCTCAGATTCAGGAAATCAGAGTCCACGCTTGCAGCATCCCTGTACTGGTAACCTCCTGGGAGGCAATCTCGGGGCCCTTGGAATGTCCTGACTTGGACCTCTGCTGACCACGGGGCTTTAGTCCGTGCCAGGTAGACTAACCGTGTGATTGGTGGTGGGGACTTGGGGACACGAGGTATCAGCTGAACCTCAGAGAGGGCTGCAGCTGAGGCCAGCCACGACCACGCGATGGAGCCCAGTGGACTCGGGACATCAAGGGGACCACGCCTCACTGCTGGGTGGGGTCTCTGCCGCCCGCTCTTCCACTGCAGCAAGGGCACAAAGGGGAGTGCCATGTGAGGGCCGCTCCTGGACTTTGTCCCCTGGACTGATTCTGACCTCTGTGCTTCACTGTAATGAACCAGAACCGTAAGTGAGAGCTCTCAGGAATAATTCTGTGGTTGAGCATCAGACTGAGTGATCTCGGTGTCAGGAGTGAGGAGACTCTTCGTGACTGCCAGCTAACGTCAAAGAACCCGGAGCGGGACTTTGCTGGTGTGCCGCTGGTTGAGAATCCACCTGCCAGTGCAGGGGCTGCAGGTTTGATCCCTGGTTCGGGGAGATTCCACACGCTCAGGGCCCCTGAGCCCATGTACCACAGCTACCGAGCCCACGAGCCCTAGAGCCCATGCTCAGCAGCAGGAGAAGCCCCGTGCAGCAGCAAAGACCCAGTGCCACCAGAAAGAAACAAAGACCCCCAAGTTTCCAGGGTCAGGACCCCCTTGTCCCCTCCTGGCCCTCAGGGCCCCAAGCCCCGGCCGCTCACTGGGATGCCGCCCACTCCTGTTAGACTCCGCCGTGCGCCGCCGGCCCGTCCACCCCGAGTCCCTGACTGTTCCCTGCCCTCCGTCCCCTGGGTCAGTCTCCCCAGGCCTTCCTGGCTTTGTGCCTCTACCTTTTGGAACCTGACTTCTGTCTCCCCTGCCCCTGTGCCCACCGCCGGATTTCTGCCCCATGAACAGGGATGGGGGCATCTCCATGGGTCCCAGCCCTGCCCTTCCATCTCATCTCCTCCCTTCAGCCTAGAGGAAGGCTAAACTGACCTCCCACCCCTCCAGGTAGCACCATCAGAGGTCCCTTGAAACAGAGACTTGTGTTGATTTGGGAAAAGCCCAGCGGGAGATTTCTCTCTGGATTTCCTGGTTCTCTGGCCCGTTTCCACCCAGGGAAGGTCTCTCTAGTCCCAGACTGAACCTTCCATCTCCCACTTTCACAGAACAAGCTTGTCTGATCGTGGGCTCCAGGGGTGAGGGGATGCCCTTTATCTTGTCATGACCACAGTTCCCTCTTTGGGCATCGACGGAGACCCTTGGATCTCACGGTCTGCTTTCTGGAGGGAGTGTGGAAGGGTCCGTGTCGCTGTCCCGGTATGTGTCAGATCAGGCAACGCGTCCTCAGCGTCTTTCTCAGCCACCCGCCCGGGGCAGCTTCTTAGCTTGCTGACATGAAAACAAAACGAAACCCAGGCTTCCCTAAGCGGGGATCATGAAAAAGACTCTGTCACAGGACATTAACTAGGCCTCATTGTTCTTCAGATCCTCGCTAGGGAGCGGGTGGCCCTCTTGACCCCAGTCCGTCCCGTTCCCCTCCCACGTGGGTTTCCTAGCAAGCCTGCATGGTCGGCACTCCCCTCCCAGGTTAGAAGAAGGGCCGTGGTTCCAGCAGTCCCGAGCCGGTGCTCCACGCCAGCCACTGTGACCGTCCCACTGCCAGGCTTCCAGGTCTTTCTCCGTGAGCTCAAATTGGTTCCAAGTGTGGCTTCATGTTGGCCACCCCTCTCCCCTCTGCCCATCGGCACCGTTGCGGTGCTCCACTGTTTCTTGATTTTCTTAAAGAACTTCACCGGGTTATCCCTCTCATGGAAATTGGAATAGGGTGCTGACTTCTTGCATCGTGAATGGAGCTTTAAACAGCTGATTCTGTGGGCGTCGTCTAAACACATCTCTGGCCACCGGCCTTGTGTGTCTCATTCCTTCTGGTCGGAGTCTGTCACTCTTCCCTGAAGGGCGGCACTAGGGTTGAGCCCAGTGCGGTGAAGGGGCCTGGCAGGGGACATCCTGGCACATCTGCTTCTGGCCCAAGGCGGTAACGGGTGCTCTTGGTCCACATGGAGCCAGGCCATGGAGCTACGTGGACCTGGGTCTCCCTCTCAGGCCAGGCATTTCCTAGTGCCACACCCACAGGTGAAGCCCTGACTCTCTCAGACCTCAAGCTCTTCATCTGTAAAATGGGGATAACCACAAACCTCCCTTCCAGAGCTGCCGGGGGGCTTAAAGGAGATAACGACCCCGCAGACCCGGCACTGTGTCTGCCCGGGGTGGGCACCAGCCAGTCACCACCCCTGATAAGCCCCGGCCCCTCACACTCTAGGCATTTCCCTCTTCGGTCTGATGTCTGGGGCCTTTGCGTATCTGAAGGGTGTGATGTCAGTCAAAGCACGGCTGTAATTAAAAGCATCCAGCTTGGAGCTCACCTGCCTTAGCTGCAACCGATTCTTACCTGTGAGGACTCATGGGGCATCGTCAGAGAAATAACTGTGTTGTCAGACAGCAGTCGTCAGAGCAAGACACACTCACCCTGACTGTAATTCTTCAATCGGCAGCAAAAGCCAGAGAAGTAAAAAATGCATGAGCACTAAGTGAATTGATTTTCATAAAATTAACATTGTATCGTATAATAACATTTCCCAATGTAAAGACGTTTTCCTATGAATATTTATAACCTGGGATTAAATCATGCCTTTGTGATTGTTAAATCTTTTTTTTTTTTTTAACTTTATTCTGGTTCAAAGATAAGAGTTAGTTATGGGTATGTTTTGGGGTTGAATTTTTTTTTTTTTTGGCTTTTATCTTCAAGAATGTTCTGTTGACATTCTGTGTTCCTCCAAGATCTTGTACCTATAATAACAGTCATTAAGTAACACACACAAGAATCTGTCTTGGAGTTGGTAGGACTGAAAAATCGGCCTCAACGCCCAGCTTGAAATAGCTCTTCTGTTTTGATGTTTCATTTGCAGTTGTCTCCCTGCTTTGCCAGCCCAGCAGCCCGCTCCACCCCCGCCCTGGGGTCCTGCCCTCCGGGCGTGGGTCTAAGGCAGAGCTGGGGAGCAGAGGTGAGCAGCAGGGGTTCGGGCCCTGATTCAGGACTGGCCTCTCGCAGACAAGCCGACTCCTGAGCTGCGGGTGCAGGAACTGCGCTCCAAACCTGCAGGCAGAGCAGGAAGTGGGCCCTGCAGACACATGCCGGGGCCTCGAGGAGGGGGAGCCTCCCCTTCTTCCTTTCACAGGAACAGATTTTTTTTTTTAAAGCACCACTTTTTAAAAAAAATTTCAAACTCACCAGTATTTAAAGTTGGGGCGTCTCTGTGAACACGTGAGTTTGTCATTCGCGCTGAGTAATGGTGAGAGACACACGGTTTACCCAATCACAGTGATAAGCCAGCACAGGCTAGGGGTGGTTTGACGGTCTCCGTGTTCTGGAGGCCGGAAGTCCGAGATCAAGGTGTGGGCCAGGCTGGGTTCTTCTGAGGCCGTGAGAGAGGATCTTCCCAGGCCCCTCCCAAGCTTCTGTGGTTTGCCGGCATCCTTGCGTCCCTCCGCACGGCCGTGGACCACTCCGATCTCTGCCTTTGTCTGGGCGTGGTGCCCACGCTGCGTGCGTCTCTGTGTCAAGCTCCCCCTTTGTGTAAGGACCCCACTCCTGCTGGATTAGGGTCCACCCTGGTGGTCTCGTCCTAACTTGATCCTCTGCAAAAATCCTGTTTCCAAACAAGGTCATGTTCACAGATACTGGGGTTAGGACTGCGGCATATTTTATGGGGGAACGTAACTCACCCCAACACCACTCCCTGCCCTGCCCTCTCCACCCCAGTGCAGACCACCAGCTCCCTGGCCTGACCTAGGGGGCTCACCCCCTCACAATGCACCCTCTCTGACCTCTTTTAACCACTAACTGACACCATCTCCTCTGTCAAGAGTCACTTCCTCAAAAAAAACCCACCAGCTCCACGGTCAAGTCAGACTCTCTTCAATAGGATGTCAGCACACCGTGCAATTTCCCTAGGACACACAGCTGCAACTTTACATTTTTTTAGGCGATTATTTGGTTATTTTCTAGTTCCAACTGAATTGTAATGCCTTGATGATGGGCAAGTCTGGTTTTTTTTTTTTCATCATTGTTTTCCAGAACCTAACACAAGCCTGGCGGGCTTCCTGGTTCGCTCAGTGATACAAAGAATCCTCCTGCCAATGCTGGAGACACAGGAGATGCCAGTTCAGTCCCTTAGTCAGGAAGACGCCCTGGAGGAGGGCATGGCAACCCTCTCCAGTATTCTTGCCTAGAGAGTTCCATGGACAGACGAGCCTGGTGGGCTACAGTCCAAAGGGTCATGGAGAGTCGGACATGACTGAGCCCTAGTGTGTGCACACACACACACACAGAGCACAAGCCTGGCACATAGTAGGTACTCAGTAAAACACTTACTGAATGAATGAATCAATTCACTCACAATTTATTGACATAGAATAATCTTCACACTATGTAATAGCACTCGTGGATGAATGGATGACCATTTGCATCCCCATAATGGAGGATTTCATAGGAAGCCTGGGAGGCATTCACATTCACTGTCAAAAAGCGAAAAGCAAAAAGAAAAGCAAGAACTGGCGGTGTCTGGGCCCCTGAAAGCTGTGAAAGATTGGCTCTCCAACAGGTTAATAAACAGCGGTGGGCCCTGGAAGACGCCAGGGAGCTGTTTTTCCAAGCAAGGACACGATTCATCGCGTGTGGGGATTTAGCAAATGGCCCCCCAGTGGACTGAGCTCGAATTTGCTTTCCCAAGTTTGGTTTGACCTACCCCCTCCGCGGGTCCCCTGACGGAGGCGGGGAGGGCGGATGTTGGCTCTCTGCCTGCATCCCAGAGTTCTTTTCCAACAGTTTTACAACCTAGCTGGGTAGGTCCTTCCTGGCTAATACATCCATGCCAGAGGGAGACAGGACCAAGTCACGGGCCTTGGAGTATTAGCCCCGAGTATCCACAAGGAGTCCCATTTGTGTATCTCCACTGGAGTCGGACGTGACCTGGTCAACTGGCCAAGAAGTTGCCCTCTGCTCTGGCCCCCTTTCATCAGCATCTTTTCCGTTCTGTCACACCCTATTGTTCCTGCTTCCTGGGGTCCCCACACCCTCCTCTAACATCAGCAGTCCCCACGTGGCCCGCACTGAGCTCCTGAATGCGTTATCACGTTTTCATGTTGGCAGCGACCTGGCAAGGTACCCATTGTACAGATGGGGCAGCTGAGGCTAAGCCATCTGCCAGAGCTTGAGTTCCGCCTCAGCCCGGGGTCTCCTTGCAAGTCCCATACAGACAGTGCTGAGCACAGGGTGGGAACAAGAGGGTCCCAGGAAGGGTCTACAGAGCAGCAAAGATGGGTGGGTCGTCCACGGTTCATACCTGCCCTTGGCAACCGTGTGCTTTCCCAGGCCTCCTGCGGGGGCAGAAAGAGGTGTTTGTCCTTCTGCAGAGCCCGGAGGACAGAAAGACCTAAGACGTGAGACGCTGAGCCCGCGGCTCGCTGACCCCGCAAAGGAACCTCCCGAAGTTCAACCGCACCCAGAGCACCCATCAACTCCCCTCTGTTTTCTTTCTTCATTCTTGCTGCCCTGAGACCAACAGCCCACCAGCCCGTTTGAGGAAACGGGTCCCACACCAGGCCTGGGAAACTGTGAAACCGGCCCCGACGGTTGCCTTGCCACTGATCCTGGCCCCGGAACAGAGCTGCAGACACAAACGCCTCTGGAGCCCGGCGTGCTTTCCTGGTGTCCGCGTCCTAAATGGCAGGTCAGGCCCGGGAACCACCTGACAAGAAGCAGCAGTGCCCCGCGCCTCCCGCGGCCTTCTGTTCCGGGCCCTGCGCTGGAAAGTAAATGTTATGCAGTAAATTCTTCCCCAGCACGTCAGCAGTGCGTGACCAGAGCATTCTCCCCCACCGACAGGACCATCCGTCAATGCCAGGAAGCGGGATGCAGGTTTCCGAGCTCCCGGCAAGACGCGGCAGCTAAAAGCACACAGCTGTTTCAGGGTGGCTCTGCCAGCCCGGGAGGATGGCAGCCTCGTGGAGAGGGTTCCACGCAGGAGATCCGAGTTTGAGCCGCTCCTCCGCCGGGTGAAGAGAAGGATCGGTATGAGCCTGGAGGGTGACCTAGGGCTCGCGAGAGCTGGGCTCAGTGCCAGCCCATTAGGGTTAAGGTCAAGCTGTTTCCAGATCAGGAAAACCTCCCTCCTCCAGTGTGCCTGGGTCACGGAGCAGAACCTGCCTCTCCTGCAGCCCCGTGGGCATCGCCCCAACAGCCAAGTGGCCGCCTGCACCACTGCCCCCGCCCCCCGGCCAGGGTTTGGAAAGCAGGTCCTCTCCGTGGAATCTGAGACGCCTTGTCTTGTCCCGGGGAGAAAGGCAGCCACAGCTAAAGAGAAAGTACACTGAAGAGCATCTAAAACACCAGATGAAAAATGACACTCTTCGGCTCAGCAAAACAGAGAAGAAAGACCACTCCCGAATTTCTCTGAAGGCCGGCTTTGTAGCCTCCAGGCAAAGCTGTCATTTTGGACTAAACTCAGCCAAGGAGAAGCGAATGCTAATGGCTTATCATTGGCTCCCAGCTCGCCTGACTTTGCCTTGTTAATACATCCAAAGTAATTCCCCGCCACCTCCTCCCCACCCTCGCCGCCCGCCCCTGGCCCCCACCCCGAGTTAATGATGGCTTGTTTCCTGCCTGGGCATTTTGCAGGCATGACAGTGAGAATCTTGGGAGAAGGTTCCACTGTGGCCATTAAATTAATAAATAAGATGAAATCGTCCACTTTTCCTGGCCTGAAACCCCATCTCAAAGTATTAAGTCCCTTCCTGCTCTTCAAATATATGGCCAGCACCCCTGTCTGTGTCTTGTAAGGACAAAACAGTAAATATAACCTCTCTTCTCTGGCCATCAGCTGAGGACACGAGGCAAAGAGCATCGTAATTCTTCTCCTTATGAAGGTGAGAAGCATAACCCTGAGGACGTTATCAGAGCCTGACCCAGAGCCTCGAGTGTTTCTGGCTCAGGCGGCCTTCCAGCCATTGCAGAGAGCCTGCGTTCACCCCCAGCTGGTCTGCCGATACCCCTGGGCTTGTGTCTGTGAATCTCTGAACATCTTCATCCTTTCTAAAATGAAAACAGGCTAAGCTTAATAGGAGTCTAAACTATGTGGGCCTGAAGTCAGAATCTAAAATAAAATAACACCAAAATAGAAAGCGCACACACACAAAGAAAAAAGTCGTTTCACTGGGCTTTGGTTTCATTTTGGTGTGTTCTCCTTTTGTTTAGTTTTTGGTCCATGAGATGCTAACAACTCCTCTGCATGATGTCCTCCATTACCTCCAGGATGCTCTGCGTGCTCCGGGGTTTTACACGTTAACATCTGTTTTTGCTTTCGGGGAGCTCATTTCAGGTCCATGCACCAGGCTTAGCTGGAAGCTGTTTTCATCTTGGGAACGCTGGATTTAGAATCAGGGACCTGAATTCCCAGGGCAGCTTGGTAATGCGCTTTCCAATAAGTCTCCCCATTCTAAGCCTGCCTCCCGAGCACCCAGAGTCCTTCCTGAACAGTGAAGCTCCGTTTGCTGTCCTTACTCAGCACCTGGTGACTCCAGGACCCGACCAGTGTCACCCCTGAGGTGTCCCCTTCAAGTGTCATCGACTAAGACCCCTGTCCCCCACTGTCCTCTTCTGATCTCTGGAATAGTGGATTTGGGTGTAACCCACAAGCTGGGTCCTCTAACCCTGATCTCCACCACCGCTAGGGGGCTTCTCTGACACAGCCCCTCCTCAGTCATCTCTCCCTGCAGTGTCTCCACGGCTGGTCCCCCATCCAAGGAGCCGTCCGCCTCCCCATCTTCTGCTGCACACAAGCGTGCTCTGTCTGCTGTCACCACAAACCTTGATGGCTTCTCCTCCACGTCGGGACCCCTGGATCGCCTCTGGGCCCGCCCATCCCCAGACAGGACTGGTATTGCTTCTGTCCTGGTCAGTCGCCTCATGCGTGGCCCTCCCCAGGGCATCTTGGCTGTCTGTGCTCAGCCTCCCAGGAACCCCCCGACCCCTCTGGCCCCGACAGGTCTGGCTGCCCCTGGGGGGCTTGCAGCTCCTTGTTAGCGGCGCTGTCAGCCTGATCCTCGGCCCGAATGAAGCTTGGCCTGGCTGCCCGCGTCTGTGGTTGTCCTGCAACGTCTTCCGATTCCATCCGTTTGATGAATTGTGTGCGGCCACTGCCTGTATTTGCATAGAGAGTCGGTAATTAGCTGTGGACGGTTTTGTTAAACTTCCATGTGCAAGATACTGGAGAGAAATAAATTGCCTTGGGTCGTATGTCACTCCTGAGCCCGCCCCGCGCCAGCCTCTATTTCCTGCTACATCGCGGCCCTGAGCATTGCTATTTCTGTCTTGATGGCTAGGTCTTTCCAGCCTTTCCAGCCTCAGCATCAGTTTCCCCAGGCACAGAGCAGTTCCTACCAGCTCCATCCTTTTTTTCAGAAGGGTCTTATTTACCAAAGTTAATTCCGCTCATATTGCAACGTGCTTGAAAATAAGTATGAATCTTGTTTATTTTCATTTGCAGTGTTCCACCAGCAAGTGGCAATTGGAACTAAATTACACGTGTTCAAGGAATGTGCTCGCATATTTCCAAGCTGTTGAGAAACATCTTGCTGGACTAAGCTGGGTTCAAACAGAGCCATAAACCAAACCATTGTTAGCTTTAGGACGCCCCAGAGAGCGGGGCCGCGGGGGCCATGGCAGGCCTGGCGGGGGTGTCGTTTGTTTTACTTGCAAAAGCTGGTCACAGTTTTACCATCTGTCTCGCTCACATCCCTGGCAGGCAGGCTGGGGATGGCATCAACTTAATGGTTCCTAGCCCATTAGAAATGCAAACCTTTTTATTTCCTTGTAAATAAATCTCTGCTTATTTCCAAAGCTGCCCGTAAGGAACGGGGCTGCCAAGGAAGGACTTTGTACTTTCTCAACAAGGTTATTCTCCGTTTCTTCCCGGGAAGCTGGGGGGAGGGGGGCACGGGGAGGGGAGGAGGTGGCAGGAGGTCCAGCGGCTGGTCTTCTCGGTGGGCTTGCCATGCTCTGGGAGAGCAAGCCAGGCAAGGTCCCTGCCCCCTCGCAGTTTGCAATCTAGCAGCCCAGGAAGGTACTAGATTGTGGGGAACAGCCAGGAGCCCCAGGGAAACCAGAGTGGTGACACCCCTACAGGCTTGGGACCCAGACAAGGGCTTTCGGAGAAAGTGACATTTTGGCCCAGGTCAAAAATCCTGACTCTGGCAGCCAAGCGCGGAGATTTTCTGTTGGAGGGACTTCCACCAGCTTTATCACTTAATGTGTGTAGATTTCCTGGGGTACAGCATCGACTTGGAAAACCGTGTCCCTAGAAATGTGTGGAAAGGTTCAGATTTTTCCATCAGACTTAGCGTCGGGCAACCTCATCTTCTTCTCTGATTGATGGCTTCATGGCAAGGACCCGCAACTCTTATTGTGAAATGTTTCTGTTCGTCTTTGTGGTTGTTTGGTCGCTAAGCTCTGTTTAACTCCATGGACTGCGGCACGCCAGGCTCTCCTATCCTCCGCTGTCTCCTGGAGTTTGCTCAAATCATGTCCATTGAATTGATGATGCTATTTAACCATCTCTGTCATCCCCTCTCCTCCTGCCTTCAATCTTTCCCAGCGTCAGGGTCTTTTCCAATGAGTCAGTTCCTCTCCTCAGGTGGCCAAAGTATTCTTAACCACCTCTGAAATACTCAGACTTGAATCTCAGGTTTTTATACTCAAACTAAAATGTTGAGTGACCCTCTCAGTTGATGACAAAAATAACCCCATTCCTTCACCCTTCCTAAAATCCACCCCCTTCGCCTCTAGCTCCGAGCATCTCCCATGGGTCTAGTTCCCCCGCCCCTTGAAGCGGAGCTGGTCATGTGATTTGCTTTGGCCAAGGGAATGTAGCAGAAGTGATGGAGTGCTTGTCGGGAGCCCAGGCCTCAAGGGCCCGGTGCACGAGTCCTCTCTCCTTCTGTGTCCCTTTCCCCTGCTGTCGCCATGACTATACACCCAGGCTCCCTGCCGGAGCATCAGAACCCACAAGGGAGCACAGCCACATCACTGCTCTCCCAGCTAGAGCCGCTGAGGACCCGCTGCCAACCAACCCCGATGCAGGTGAGCTCCGCTGGGACCACCCAGCCCACCCACAGTCACAAACGGTCGGACTGGGTGGCTCAGACCACAGGAGTTTGTTTTCTCACAATTCCAGAGACTGGGAGTTCAAGATGTCAGCAGGGCTGGTTTCCTCCCAGGCCTCTCTCCTTGGCTGGCAGGTGGCCGTCTTCTCGCTGCGTCCTTGCCTGCTCTTTCCTGTGCATATGCTGCTACCAAGCTGTGTGTACTCAGACATGTCTGGCACTGGCGACCTCGTGGACTGTAGCCCAGCAGGCTCCTCGGTCCAGGGGACTCTCCAGGCAAGAACACTAGAGTGGGTTTCCATTTCCACCTCCAGGGGATCTTCCCAGCCCAGGGATGATTGAATTCGGGTCTCCCGAATCTCCTGGACTGGCAGCTGAATCCTTCACCACTGAGCCACCCAGGAAGCCCTTCCTGTGTATCTGCTGTGTCTCAATCTCCTCTTCCCGTAAAGACACGGGTCATGTTGAGTTAGAGTCTCTCCTAAGACCTCATTTTATCTTAACCGCCTCTTTAAAGACTCCATGTCCATGTATATTCTGAAATCCAAGAGGCTAGGACTCTAGCATATGACTTCATTGTTGTTCAATCACCCAGTCATGTCTGACTCTTTGAAACCCCATGGATTGCAGCTCACGGGCCTCACTGTCCCTCACCACCTCCCAGAGTCTACACAAGTTCATGTTCATTGCATCGGTGATGCCATCCAGCCATCTCACCCTCTGATGCCCTCTTCTCCTTCCGCCCTCAATCTTTCCCAGCATCAGGGACTTTTCCAGTGAGTCAGCTGTTTGCATCAGATGACCAAAATACTGGAGTTTCAGCTTCAGCATCAGTCCTTCCAATGAGTATTTGGGGTTGATTTCCCTCAAGATTGACTGGTTTGATCTGCTCGCTGTCTAAGGGACTCTAAGGAGTCTTTTCTAGCACCATAGTTTGAAGACATCAATTCTTGGGCGCTCAGCTTCTTTACCATCCAGCTCTCACAACCATACGTGACCAGTGGGAAGACCTAGCCTTAACTACCCCCTAAAGCATATGACTTTAGGGGAGCATAATCCAGCCCATCACAGCATACCTTGTTTCACAGCGTTATTAAGGCAATGAACAACACAGATGTCCTCAGTAAGGACCGGGCACTGGTCTGCACCGGGGTTGTAAACAAGCGCAGGGAAGGACTTGAGCCCTGCCCAGCAGCCCACAGTCTGTTGGTTTTCTTCATCTGTCAGCCGTTGGCAGAGCCAGCCACGTTCACGACCCGACACACATCCCAGTCTGCAACCGCCCACTGCCGGCCGGCGGACTCTAGAAACACGGGCGGTAGAGAGCGAACACTACACTCTCCTCGTACCCTCACACTCAGTCACATAACAAGCAGTTCCATTTTGCTGCCCCAGGCAACAGCTTGTTCTGCTTTAATTAACTTGCCTTTTATTGAATTTCCATATCCGTCACTGAACGCCAACGCACCTTCGCCCGCGTCTATGAGGTCAGCGATCGCAGTAGAGGTGGTCCGCGTCGGGGGCCTCCGAGCCCGGGGAGGAGGCGCTGCCGACACCAGGTAGTGCCTTCACGGCTTGACTGGCGCAACTGGCCTGGGTGCAGCAGGAAAGGGTGTGAGGAGGAGGGGAGGGTCACAGGTGTGGGGGCGCGGGCTCGGGGCCACCCGCAGCGGCCGGGGAGCAGAGCTTCTGTGGCTCAGTTAGGATGCACGAAGGCTGAGCCCCGCCTCGCGCCGGCAGCTTCGTGGGACATGCACTTGATTTCTGCTTGTAAGAGCAAGAAACCAGAGGCAACAGGGAGATGTACCAGGCACAAATCAAATCCACACCGAGGGTCGCCTTCTCCAGCCTACACCCAAGCCTTGTGGGGCTAAGGCTGCACTGACAGTAACAAAGCAGAGAACAGCACCATCGGAGCAGACGCATAAATTCCACCCCAGCCTGGAGAAACCTCCTGCTCTACAGCCAACGAAGGCAGCATATTAAACATCAGAGACATCACTTTGCTAACAAAGGCCCATATACTCAAAGCTATGGTTTTTCCAGTAGTCACGTATGTATGTGAGAGTTGAACCATAAAGAAGGCTGAGCACTGAAGAATTGATGCTTTTGAACTGTGGTGCTGGTGAAGACTCTTGAGAGTCCCTTGGACTGCAAGGAGAGCAAACCAGTAATCCTGAAGTAAATCAACCCTGAATATTCTTTGGAAGGACTCATGCTGAAGCTGAAGCTCCGATACTTTGTCCACCTGATTCGAAGAGCTGACTCACTAGACAAGACCTTGATGCTGGGAAAGACTGAGGGCAGGAGGAGAAGCGGGTGACACAGGATGAGATGGTTGGATGGCATCACCGACTCAAAAGACATGAGTTTGCGCAAACTCTGGGAGACAGTGAAGGACAGGGGAAGCCTGCCAAGCTCGGTCCATGGGGTCACAGAGTCGGACACGACTTGGCGACGAAACAACAGGCCAGTGGAAAGATGCTAGCCCCGCCGGCAGAGGGCTCTGCCTGTTGGCGTCACTGCTCCACCTCTGATGCCTGGGAACAGGGCTTGGTACCCAGCAGGCACTTGGGGAATGTAGGTTGCAACAAAGGCACAGAACTGTGCCATCTCTTGCTCCTCCCTTCTCATGGGGTCTGTCTTAGGTTGGGTTTCCCTGAAGCAGATTCTGAGGATTTGAGTGGTGAGGGGGTGAGTGGAGTGGGCAGGGAGAAAGGAATTTCCCCAGAGGAAGACCCCAAGATCTGGTGGGGAATACAGATGGGAGGGACTTTTAAAAAACTGAGGTAAAATCAGGACTTGGCTGGTGGTCCGGTAGTTAAGACTCCATGCTTCCACTGCGGGGCCTAGGGGTCAGTTCCTGCGGGGGGAAGTAAGATCCTGCAGGCTGTGAGGTGTGGCCAAAAAAACTAAGGTGAAATTCTCATAAGATTAATCGTTTTGAAGTGAACAATTCAGTGCCGTGTAACACATTCACGGTGCTGTGCTGCCGTCAGCTCTGTCTAGTTGCAAACATTTCTATCACCCAGAGGAAACCGTGGACCCGTTGCCCTGCCCTCCCCATTCCTTTCTCTCCCCAGCTCCCATCACCCACCAATCAACTTTCTGTCCCTGTGGATTTACCCACCCTGAATACTTCGTGTGAGAGGAATCGTGAGGTAGGCGACGACTCGTATCTGGCTTCTCCCTCATCAGCGTGTTTTCAGTGCCTCCTTCCTTTTCTGGCTGTGTAGCATTCCACTGTATGGGTGTACCACAGTTTTCCCATCCAGCCACTCACCGCCGGACGCCTGGGCTGTTCCTGTCTCTCAGCTCTTGTGAAGAGTGCTGTGCAAACACTCACCAACACGTGGGCCAGTTCAGGAGTTTATCTCTGAGGCCGTACAGGCAGCAAGGGGCAGACCTTAGACCATCCAGGTTCCCTGGCTCCCAACCTAACCTAGATCCCTGGACTGCGGTAGACATAGCTGCAGCCAAGAGATACAAGCAAGGAGGCAGGCAGCCAGGTCCTGGCTGTTTCGGAGGAGATCGTAGCAGTGAATCAGAACCAGAAAATTGCTGTAGAGTCGGATCCTTCCCAGATGTTCAGACAAGTCTGATATCGTACAAATAAAGCCACCTGGCAGAGAGGGTTCAAAGAACCAGAGAGGGTTTGATCTTATTCTTTCCTTTAAGAGATGAGCAAGCACGTATGCACACAGGCGCGCGTGCACACACACACACACACACACCATCCTGCCATACGCTGAGCACTTGAAACAGCCCCAAACATGTTAAATACTTGGAGTTGATTCTCAAAAGATTCTTCCCCTGCAAAACCCATTCAGGATGCTCCTTTGTGCCTGGGGGATTTCTTTCATCTTCCCAAACCCAGGAGAGATCCTACAGTAAATGACAGCTGCTGAGGAAAGATGAGCATTGTCCCCGGAACAGAAAGAACCCGGCATTTCCAGCTTTAAAACCTCGGCATTTCACAGGTCCCTGGCACTCTCTTTGTGGCTGTATTTTGAAAGAAGCATTATCATCCCCAGGGGCCCCGGCAGGTTGCAGGCTTTGAGTTACGGCTTCAGATCCTGCTATATGTTGGTTGTTATGCAAAATTAATTATCTTGGTCATTTAAATGTTTTCCCCTAAACATAATATAATCTCATTACAGACTACTCCATACCAGAATGAATCTCAAGCCAAGTTCCATTTAGGAAATTGAAGGTAATTTAGAGTTATATGATTTGTGAAAAAGAAGGAAGAAGTCCCTTTCTGTGCTAAATGCTAATTTGCTCTGTCTCTGTAATGTCGAAGTGACATTCATCTGTTGGGGAATTGCTGTAAGCACGTAGGGGACTTGGGGCAATGGATGGGGCAGCCCAGAATCGTTGAGTGAGTTCTCTGGAAGGAGTCTGTGCAGCAGAATTCTGGGAAACAGGCTGCAGAGTACAGAGGCCACTGGGCTTCTAGGAGGATGGCCCTTGTCAGCTGGGGAGCAGGCAGGTGTGTGGGCAATGCTCCCCTCCGGCGGAGACTGCTATGGACTAAGGCCAGGCCGCGGGGGAGGCAGGTGTGGATGGAGGGGGCCTGGGCCGCGTGGGTCAGTGTGCAGGGGTCGGGGAGCCCGGGCTGCCTTAACAAAGTACCACCCACTGAGCAGCTTAAACAGCAGAAATTCCTTTTCTCACAGTTCCGGAGGCTGGAAGTCCACGATCTAGTAGTGGGCAGGATCGGTCTCTCCTGGAGCCTCGTTCCTCGGCTGCCTTGTCCTCTGTGTGCTTCTAGGTCCTCATCTCCTCCTCCTGTAAGGACACAGTCAGATTAGGTCCACTCTTGCACACGTGTGTGCTAAGTCGCTTCAGTCATGCCCGACTCTGTGACCCAATCAACCATAGCTTGCCAGGCTCCTCTGTCCTTGGGATTCTCCAGGCAAAAATACTCTAGTGGGTTGCCATGCCCTCCTCCAGGGGATCTTCCCGACCCAAGGGTTGAACCCGAATCTCTTACATCTCTTGCATTGGTAGGCAGGTTCTTTACCACTAGCACCACCTGGGAATCCCAGGTCCACCTTATAACCTCATTTAATCTCAATTACCTCTTTAGGGACCCCATTCTCCACAATCATATTCTGAGGGCCTGGGGTTAGGTCTTCAACACACGAATTCAAGGGGGACACAGTTCAGACCATAAAGGACTCTATAGCCAAGGCCATCCGTCCAGCCATGAGCCCATCTCACCAGACACCCAGGAGCCAAACCTGGCTTCCCTGCCCCCACCCTCCCCTGTTCCTGATGCTTTCTGCAAGTAGCCAGAGGGAAGATGCTCTTCAAACAGCTACCAGGTCGTGGCCTTCCCCCCGTCCTCGGGTGGCTTCCCACTGCACTGTGACTAACACAGCCCCTCCAGCAGCAGGGTCCCGGGCGGCCCCCGCTCACGCTCCAGCTCTGGGCCCCGGTCCCTGTGCTCCGGCCACCTGCAGCCCATGTCTGTCCCTTGAGCTCCTGAGCCCTTTCTTCTCTGCCCCGGGGCTTTGTGAGGACTGTCCTTCTGCCAGGAGACACCTGTCTCTGCTTGTCTTCTAACCAGCTCGCTCCTCCTAACCCCCGAATTCTCTGTAAAAATACCACTTCTTAGGGAAAGTCCTCCAGTCTCCCCCATCGTGATTGAAAGAAGCCCTCCACTGCCTGGCATGGGGGCAGGCACCCCTCGGAGACTGGCAACAGAAGAGAAAATGAACAACTAACATAGGACCCAGCAACTTCTCTCCTGGGCATATATTTGAAAAAAAACCAAAAACTCTAATCCAAAAAGATTCATGCAGCCTAATGTTCATACCAGCACTATTTACAATAGCCAAGAAGTCGTATGGAATACTACTCAGCCATTTAAAAAAAGAGTGAAAATTCCCATTTGCAGCAGAATGGATGGACTTGGAGAGCATTATGCTAAGTGAATTAAGTCCGACAAAGGCAAATGCTGTACAATATCACTTCTATGTGTAAGCTAAAAAATACAGTAACCTAGGGCTTGGCTTCCCTGGTGGCTTGGTGGTAAAGAACCCACCCGCTAATGCAGGAGACTTAGGTCCGATCCCTGGGTCAGGAAGATCCCCTGGAGAAGGAAATGGCAACCTACTCCAGTATTCTTGGCTGGGAAATCCATGGACAGAGCCTGGCAGGCTACAGTCCTTAGGGCTGCGAAGAACTGGACACGACTTGGCGACTAAGCAACAACAACAGTGGACGTAACAAAGGGAAAGCGGACTCACAGACACGGGACTCGAGCTGGTGATCACCAGCGGGGAGAGGGGGGCCAGAGGGCCTGAGAGGGGAGCGAAGCAAACGGGTCACCGCGGGCTTACAGGAAATCATGAATGAAGCTTCTGGAAATGGTGAAGCCCTGTAGAATTTAACAAATTTTCCATTCATTAGAGAAAAGAGAATGAATGCGCAAGTAAGCGAACGGACAAACAAACATCTCCAAACACAGTGTGACCGCTTTCCCTCCAGTGAAAGGTGACGGCATCAGCCATGGGGTGGTGATCTCAGCCTTGGGGCAGAGGGACCACCCTCGGGAACTCAGGGGCGTTCTCACCCTTGGCCGCCCACCGGGGCCTGCCAGGAGGAGCGCCCCTCTCTCGCGTCTTATCCCTCACAACCCACTGCGGGTGGAAACCCGCAGCTCTGAGAGTCCTGTGACCGCCACCCAAGCCTCCATCCCCTTAGAAATATCAACGCGTAAACATGAACCCTTCAGAACAAAGCTGGAAACATTTCAAGTCGCAGTGGGAGTTCCCTTTAGATTTCTCCCTGATTTCTTTCTCCTGGATTATTATTATTATCTGAAAACCTATTCAAACCAATCACTCCTTCCTCCTCAGATTGATGTCTGTGAGTTAATGAACAGCCCTCCAAGAATGTAACATCCTTATTCAGACTCAGGCAAGTGTAACTGTTAGTGAAGAGTGAGTAGGACATCAGTAAATGATTCCTTGAAAGAACAGATCAGAAGGTCGTTGCCTGTTAACTGACGCGGTCAGAAGTGCGGTCCTCACCCTGAGATGGGGAGGGGTCTGGGACTCGTTCACTGGGAAGCTGATTCCAGGAAGAGGGTACGGTGGGCCGAATCACACCACACTCGCTGATGAGATATCTGAGTCCTGTTTCCTGTGACCTGTGCAGCAAAACATGGTGAGGTTCAGGGTCTTAAGGTACAGAGATTGTCCTAGATTATGTGTGTGCTCTTAATACAATCAGGTGTATCCTTGTAGGGCTTCCCAGGCGGTGGTGAAGAACCAGTCTGCCAGTGCAGGAGACGTAAGAGACACAGGTTCAATCCCTGGGTTGGGAAGATCCCCTGGAGGAGGGCGTGGCAACCCACTCCAGTGTTCTTGCCTGGAGAATCCCAGACAGAGGAGCCTGGCGGGCTGCCGTCCACGGGGTCACAGAGTGCGGCCGGACTGAAGTGACTTAGCACACATGCATGCGTCCTTGTAGAAGGGAGGCATAGAGACTTGACTACAGAAGAGAAGGCCTTATGTTGACAGAGGCAGAGACTGAAGTGACGTGGCCACAAGCCAAGGACAGAGGCGGTCACCAGACACTGGAAGAGGCCGGGAACGGGTTGTCCCCTAGAGTCCCTGGAGGAAGCACAGTCCCACCGACACCTGGTTTCAACCCAGGGATGCTCATGTGAGTCATCTGGCCTCCGGAACTGTGAGAAAACCGTGTCTATTGCTTTTGAGTCAGCAAGCCTGTGGTCGTTCATTACGGAAACCAAGACTGTGCGTGGAGCCAAGAAGCCGCCTACAACGGGCAAGTGGGGCTCGGTCCTGCGGGTCCACCCCAGACCCGTCCCAGCTGGGGCTGAAGAGCTGGGCGATCGATCCACTGTCGCATCAGTCACTGGACAAAGCGCGTTCCTGGGAGGCGCCCCTCTGTCTCACGTGCAGCCCGTGTGCCAGCGGCCAGAGAGAGCTCCCGGGAAGGGCTGCACCTACCGCAGTTACAGGCCAGCGGTGGGTCAGGCTGCACAACACGAGGAATGCCGAGGGCTCGTGGGGGGCGCCGACACCGTCTACTGCGCCTACAAAAATAGAAGAAAAACTCAAGAGTGAAAACCCAGGACTCCCCTGGCGGTCCGGTGATGAAGAATTTGACTTCCAATGCAAGGGACGTGGGTTTGGTCCCTGGTGGGGGAAGTAAGATCCCACATGCCATGGGGCAACTAAGCCATGTGCCCCAAGGATTAATAGAGAAGCCGATGAATTGCCAGGAAGACCCAGTGCAGCCACACACACACACAAAACAGTGAAAGCCCAAACTGGGGCACAGTGTTGAACCTGCCCCAGGACGCTCTTCAGTGGACACATCAGGACGCTGATTGAAGCTAAACACCAACCCGTAGCTCCAACGTGACCTATTACAACATCCTGGGTTGGCAAGAAGAGCTAGCACTGGAGGAGGGTTTGCCTTGATCAGATGCCTGCGTGTTTTTTCACCGACTGGACTACGATTCTCTTTAGAGGGCCAGATCAGTTTCCTGGGGCTGCTGTAACCAATTGCCACAAGCAGGTGGCTAAAAACAGAAGTCTGTTTAGTCTCTCCTTCCAGAGACCTGAAGTCCAAGACCCGGGAACCGGAGGGTCAGCTCCTTCTGGAGGCTCCAAGGGAGGCTCCACTCCGTGTCCCCCCTCCCCTAGCTCCTGGGGGTCACTGGTGATCCTGAGCTTGTAGACGCATCACTCCAACCTCTGCTTCCATCTCCACGTACCCTTCCCCTGGGCATGTCTCTGTCTCTCTGTATCCTCGCCTCTTCTTATAAAGACACCCATCCTTGGATTAGAGTTCACCCCAAACCCAGGATGATCTCATCTCAAGATCCTCAACTGGGGACTTCGCTGGTGGTCCGGTGGTTGAGACCCACCTTCCAATCTAAGGGGCTCGGATTCCACCCCTGGTTGGGGAGCTCAGATCAGACCTGCCTCAGGGCAACCAAGCCCGTGAGCCACAACTCCTGAGCCCGCGCATCGCACCAGAAGATACCCCGTGCCGCAGCACCCAAGACCCAACAAAGCCAAGACTAAACAAATAAGATATCCTTCACTGCCTACCTCTGCAAAGACCCGATTGCCAAACACACTCTCATTCCAAGGTTCCAGTGGACAGGAATTTGGCGAAGGTGACGGTAGCTCAGTCGTGTCCGCCTCTGTTCGGCCCCGTGGACTACACAGTCCATGGACTTCTCCAGGCCAGAATACTGGAGAGGAGAGGGTAGTCGTTCCTCCTCCAGAAGCTCTTCCCAACCCAGGGATAGAACCCAGGCCTCATGCATCACAGGTGGATTCTTTCCCAGCTGAGCCACCAGGGAAACCCAAGAATACTGGAGTGGGTAGCCTAGCCCTTCTCCAGCAGATCTTTCTGACCCAGGAATCGAACTGGGATCCCCTGCATTGCAGGCAGATTCTTTACCCACTGAGCTGTCAGGGAAGCCCGTGTGTGGTGAGAAGTCTTTTCATTTTAACCCACTATGGGGAGTTACCAGTATTGGCATTTTTACGAATGAGGGAACTGAGGGTGCCCTAGGTCACAGAGTCAGTGTGGGGAAGACAGATGGTCTCAGCCCAGGTGTTTAGGACATGCATGTGCGTGAGGTCTCGCTGCTGGAGGCTGTGGAGCTTTTGGAAGCTCTGAGAAAAGGCTCAAGGTGGACCAGGGGCAGTTCAGGCTCAGTCAGTATTAACTGCACAGCTGACATGAATGTTCCAAAAGGACCCCAAATCCCAGGTTCTAAACACAACTAGTGCGTTTCTTTCCTGCCTGCCTGATGCGGACTTTGCCCTGGAAAACCAGTGGCTGGGGAGTAGGGGTGGATGGGTGGGTGGTGTGATTTGGCCAAGATCAGTGGTCCACAGTTTGTACTTCTTTCTGCCGCCGTTGTCCTTGTCATTAGAAAAACCCTCGGGGGACAATCTGTTTTGTATTTTATTGCCTTTCTACCTGGTTCTCAAACAGTTTCAAGTACACTGGTGCATCTTTTATCCTTAACGATCTGTCCTCCCGAAATTTATTTTTGGAAACAAATGACTAAACAAAAGAAACCAAACCCAGCCTGATCCCAATAACTCTGGACCAAACAAATTGGGTCTTCTTTCTCATTTCTTTGCCGCTCGCAGGGCTTTAAAGGGTCTTAGGAGCCATTAATTTGTTGGCCCCTGTGGAAGTATTTATGCACAGCCATTAAGTAGCACAAACTCCGGAGGACGCTGGGATGCTTTATGCGCCCGGCCCTGGCCCCTGACTGCCCGCCTCCTCGCCGGAGGGAAGCGCAAACAAGACCTTCAGCTGTGGGGCTGCCAGCTCATCAGAGCCTGGTTTTCAGTCCCCAGACAGCCACTTGCCACCCTTACCCTCCTCTTCAGTCGGAAACAGTAGACTTAACACAAAGGCAGAAGATTTTCTTAGGGGAAAATCTAGGTCCTTGAGTAATGAATTAGTCACACCCTAAAAAGTGATTTCTCCACCCAGAAACGGCAAGTTCGCATCTAAATTGTATCCTCCTAGCCATGAACGAGGAGGAAACCCTCACTGTGCAATTCTGACACCAACAGCGGGCGTGGCGTTAAGTCTAATAGGCCAAGACGGTCCTCATTTCAGACACTGCAGTCTCAGAAGTCCCCAGGCCACCTGCACTTCCTTTATTTTTTTTTAATTTCAATTATATGGCTAACTAACTTTGAATTATATATATATATATATATATGATTGATTGATTGATTTTTGGCTGCACCACGGGGCATTCAGGACCTAGTCCATCGGCCAAGGACCAAACCCGTGCCCCCAGCAGTGGAAGCGTGGAGTCTCAACTCCTGGACCACCAGAGAAGTCCTCGCCTGCACTTCTGACCGTCTGGCTACAGATTCGGGGCCCCTACTGTTCCCCCAGGTTTGAGGATGCACTAGAGTGACGCCAAGAATGCAGGAAAGTGATGCCCCAACTGTTATCTTTTTTTCATGAAGGACGCCAGTGAGGACTGGCTGCAAGATGAGACCCAAGGGTGAGCAGTGGGCGGGCCCCAGGGGCCAGCTTCTGCGTCCTCAGACTCTGCACACGCCCCGAGCATGCACCCCTGGTCACCAACCATGAGGGCAATGAGCTGCAGTGTCCAGAGCTTTTCCTGGAGTTTCACTGAAAAGGCATTGTTCTGTGAATCCTCAGTTATGCGACTTAACTCTCTCCAGCCCCTGACCTCCCCAGAGGACCGGCTGATGTGACCTGTCACCTCAACCCCCTAAGCACAAGATGGGTCTTTCTGCGTGGCCCATCCCCATCCTGGATCGTCTTTCTGGCGTAAACTCAGGCGCTGTCTGAGGGGCCCACCAGGAGCACCAGACTCACCTGCCACAAGGCCTCCTCCCAGGAAGCAAGGTCAATCTCACTTACTCTTTTTCTCTTTTTGTAGTTTATGTATTTACCTGGCTTCGCCGGGTCTTAATTGAAGCACGTGGGATCTCGTTCCCTGACCAGGGATCGAACCTGAGCGGCCTGCGTTGGGAGCATGCAGTGTTAGCCCCTGGACCACCAGGGGAATCCCCAGACTTATTTTTCTACAACACAATGCAACTGATGGGGTCCAGATTAGAAAGCATTCTCTCTCCTCTTGAGCTGATAAAAATCTGTTGTCACTGGGTCAGTTTTCTGGCTCCTAAAGAGAGGGGATTCTTGCTTGCTGGAATCTGATCTACAGGGCAGGCTGGAAAGGAGTCTGGAAGCCAGGGCTTGGGAAACAGTTGTTGGGGAGCGTGAGTGGACAGTGGAGCCGTGGGATCTGGGGGGATTGGGGCTTTGAGGACTGCTCAGCATGGCTTTAGATTGGACTTCCCATAATATGTTTGGAGAAATGTAACATCGGAATGAAACTCATTTGGATTTGACTGTGGACCCGTGCTTTTAAACATCTCCCTGCAAAGACTGAGCTGCAAGGCGGATCTCCCTGGGATGTATCATGATTTTATGCATGTATAGATCTTCTTCTGATGGGGCACTTTTCCTCTTTCATGTGACAAATCCTCACCTTACAAATGGGAGCCTGTGCTTCGACCTTCAGATCCAGACAGATAGGGTGTGAGCCAGGCCCGGTGGGGACCCAAGGATGAAAAGGCAAGGAAGGCCCTGGACCCAGGGACTGGTGGTTTGGTCATGGATGTTATTCGTGCTTTTTCCTGTATGACTCAGTTCCCCCTGGAATTGGAGGGGAGACTGGCCTTGGGGAGGGTTGGAGGTTGTCCAGGTGGAAAGAAGGTCGTGAACCAAGTCACCAAGGGCGGTGCTGAGGCAAGAGGAAAGAGGGCCTCCTGGGGTGTGAGGCAGAGGTGCCAGAAGCGTAGGCGTAAACTGAGGTCAAAGGGAAAGTGGCTCAGTCGTGTCCGACTCTTTGTGACCCTGTGAACTGTACAGTCCATGGAATTCTCCAGGCCAGAGTACTGGAGTGGGTTATTTCCCTTCTCCAGGGGATCTCCCCGACCCAGGGGTCGAACCCAGGTCTCCCATGATGCAGGCAGATTCTTTACCACCAGAGCCACAGGGAAGCCCAAGAATACCGGACTGGGTAGCCTCTCCCTTCAACAGCAGATCTTCCTGACCCTGGAATCAACCTGGGGTCTCCTGCGTTGCAGGCGGATTCTTTACCAGCTGAGCCACCAGGGAAGCTGGGAAAAGCAGAAGGGTTGGCCGGGGTCGCCCGCTGCAGGGGACTGAGGTCTCCGCCCAAGGTCTCATTCCTGCGGTGTGTCAGTCGCTCCGGCGTGTCCGGCTCTGTGACCCCAGGGACTGCAACCCCTAGGCTCCTCTGTCCACGGGATTCTCCAGGCCAGGACACTGGGGTGGCCGCCATCCCCCTCTCCAGGGGCTCTTTCCAGCCAGAGTGAATTTCTCAGAGTCTGTGCCCCGGCCCTGGCATCTGTGTAGCTGCCTCCTCCTGGCGGGGCGGTGGGTCTAGCACTGGGTCTAGCACCCCCACAGTTCAGGTAGGAAAGGGGGACTCCTTCGCCTAAATGGCACATTTTTCCTTTTTTAAAAAAACAGGTCATTGCTGTTATTTGTATCACTTTTGGCATAAAGTTCGATTAGCTTCAGAGGAGCACTTCCTATTTATAAGCTGCCTTTCAGCTGACGCTTGTCTGACACTCACCAAGGCTCTGGAAACTGTAAAGCCACATAGGGCGCGGCTTGACTCCACCCTCCTGTCAAAGGCAAGCGTTGGGAGGGGAAGGAGAGGACCACGGGGCTCGCTCGCCATCGCCACCGACTTCTCACAGCAAGCCAGTGACGTGGGGATTATCTCCCCTCTTCACAGACACAGAGAAGAGCTTCCCAGAAGCGAGCAGCCTGCCTTCTCTGTGCGAGGTCGTGTGACCCAGACCACACTTTCCCCAAACGCCTCCCACACAGACCTGTGAGATCTCCAACCGAAGTTCACCAACGTGTCAGAAGGGAGCCAGCACTCTTCACTGCCTTTAGAGCGACCCACACCAACGTCCTGCGTAATTTATCAACGTCTTTTTTCAGAGATTTTTTTTTTTTGGTGGGGGGGATGTGGACCATTTTTAAAGTCTTTATTGAATTAGTTATAATATTGCTTCTGTTTTAGGTTTTGCTATTTTGGCCAGAGAGGCATGTGGGATCCTAACCAGAGACTGAATCCACACCCCAGGACTCAGAAGGCAGAGTCTTAACCACCAGACCACCAGGGAAATCCCTTTTTAAAATAAATCCCCTCATCACCTGGGGAGCCGCGCATTTAGCGTCCTCATCACAAGAAAAGCATTTTCTAACTATGTGAGGTGGGGAATGTTTCCTAAGTTTATTGTGGTGACCCTTTGCTACATATTCACATAGCAAAGTATTAAACTGTGCACCTGAAACTAATACCATATTATATGTTAATTCATACTCAGGCGGTAAGTCATTACCAACGCTTTGCCACCCCATGGACTGTAGCCCGCCAGGCCCCTCTGTCCATGGGACTCTCCAGGCGAGAACGCTGGATATTCCTGACCCAGGGATCGAACCCACATCTCCTGTATTGGCGGGTGGGTTCTTTACCGCTGAGCCACCAGGGAAGCCCTATATGTCAATATATCTCAATAAAACGGGGGAGGGGGGAGAACTTCAGTGAGATTCTCTAAGAGTAAATATCTGTCTGTCCTGAAATCAGAACAAGTGATGACAATTCTTAGTTCACAGTCTTTACAAAAACAGAACTGCTGGGCAGATTTGGCCGATGGGCTGGTGTTTGCTGACCCCCCTCCTCTGGCAGATGATGATCGATCAAGAAGAAAACAAACAAGGAAGTGGTCCTGGCCTCTCCCAGCTCCTGAGAGCCCCTCAGTCAGCTCTCTTCATTCCGTTTGTTCTGTCTTGAGTTGGGGACCCCAGAATGGGACCCTGAAACAAAGACTCCAGGGCATGTCACTTATACAGGAAGTGGTCCCCCAACTCCCCAGAAGCGCAAAGAGGAAATGAGATGGGAAAGAGAAGGCCCGGACTAAAGAGCCTGCCGCTGACCCATTACCATGGTGAGCGGCTGGAGCTGGTCCCTCTGGGACCCCTGGAGACAGAGCAAACCTAGGAGTCACCCTTCCAGCCAGGGGAGTGACCTGGAGTAGTTACCCTGCAACCCCACCGGTCACTAGCTGGGCACTGCTCCTGGGGCCGCTCCTGAGTCCTCGCGACTCCCTGGCGGTTGCCCCCGTAACAGTGGGGACTTTGCAGTGGAGTGTGAGGTACCAGGGGATGGAGTGGGACCCTGGCGGCATCCTCCCCTTTAGCATCTTCAGAAGCACACACTTTTGCCCTGTAAACAGCGGCTCTCAGTTACTGGGCTCACATAAGGAAATGACACCCTCTCCATTTCCCCCTAATATGTGCAAAAAAAAAAATGAAACACATCTTGAAATACATTTTGACAAGCTCAAGGCTGTGAGCCCCTGGAGAGCAGGAATGATAGAGACAGGCTGCTTCGCCCTCTGTTTATTCATAAGGCCTCACTCCTTTGAGAGGGAGGGGGCTGAGGTGGCAGCGGTGGGTCAAGATCGCACCTTTGTCTCCGTTTCACGGAAGAGAAACCAAAAGAGCTGCAGCCGCGCTGAGTAACAGCCGAACCCCGCTGTCGTCACAGGCCCTGGCTGCACCCGAGGGTTGCCTGCAGCCCCCGCAGCACTGTCTCCTTGCCCCCCGCCCCCCAGAGCAGAGCTGAGCCAGAATAGAGGCAGGACAGACAGAAGGGAGACGGCCACTCAGCCAGCCCCCAAGACTGTCTCAGTCGGCTCGGCCGCAGGAGTGAAGGGTCTTCCGTGGGCAGGAATGGGTGCCGGAGCCCATCCTGTGTGTGGTCTGCTGCCCAGACACAGGGATCGGAGACTGGAGGCAATTGGGGAGGGCACTGCCCACCAGGGATGGGGCCATGGGGGCAGCACCCTGGCGCGGGCGGGAGAGGCACATGCCCCACGACGATGGAACGGTCACAGTCAAACCAGCTGAAAGAGGGTGTGTTTCTCTCATCAAGTTGCCACCGACAGCTCCACACAATAGCGGTGGTAAACTCCTCTTCCCTGGGAAGTGTCTTCAGTTGGTCTAAGTGCTAAACAGCAGTGGTGCTTTTTAAGTTGAAATATAATTGATTCACCGTATCATGTAAGTTTCAGGCGTACAGCACAGATTCTTGTCCCTTGTAGGTCACTGTATAACACTGAGTATACTTCCCCGTGCTGTACCGCAGGTCCTTTTCGGCTACCTAGTTTACGAATAGTAGCCTGTATCTGCTAGTCCCAAACTCCTAATTCATCCTGCCTCCACACCCCTGTCCTCTTTGGTAACCACAGGTTTGTTTGCTGGGCCTGCGAGTCTCTTTCTGTTTTGGAAATAAGTTCATCTGGGTGTTCTTGTTTTCTCTCTTTTTAAGACTCCACATATAAGTGACATCATACGATATTTGTCTTTATCAGACTTATTTCACTTAGAATGATCGCCCTGGGTCCAGCCGTGTAGGTGCAAAAGGCGTCACTCTGTTCCGTTCTATGGCTGAATAGATGCCATCGTGTGTGTGTGTCACGTGTCTTTAGCCGTTCAGCTGCCGACGGGCGTCTAGATGGCTCCAGGTCTTGGCTACCGTAAACGGTGCTGCAGTGGACACTTCGATGCATGTATCTTTTCGGATTACGGTTTTCTCTGGGCATGTGCCCAGGAGTGGGGTCGTTGGATCATATGGTAGTTCTATTTTCAGTTTGTTTAGAAGCCTGCTTACTCTTCTCCAACTGGCGGCACCAGTTTACGTTCCCATCTTGGGTTTGAGTAATGCGCGTGTGAGCCTTAGATCAGCACATTTTTATTACTTGAACTTTAATAATTGCTGTATTCTCCTAGGGAGTTAATTTAGTTCTGCAGTCTGCCCCCAACACACACCAACCCAGCGACACAACAGGCTGGTTTTAGAAATGGGTTCCTGTGAAACAAGACGAGGACGCTTATCCTAGGCTTTTCTACCAACGGGACTGGCCAAGGTAACTGCTGCTGCTGCTCGGTCACTTCAGTCGTGTCCGACTCTCTGCGACCCCACGGACGGCAGCCCACCAGGCTCCGCCGTCCCTGGGATTCTCCAGGCAAGAACACTGGAGCGGGGTGCCATGCCCTTCTCCAGTGCATGAAAGTGAAAAGGGAAAGTGAAGTCGCTCATTCGTGTCCAACTTTTAGCAACTCCGTGGATTGCAGCCCACCAGGCTCCTCCATCCATGGGGTTTTCCAGGCAAGAGCACTGGAGTGGGGTGCCATTGCCTTCTCCAGGCCAAGGTAACTAGACAAAAAGAAAAAGAAATAAAAAAACACAAGGCATCCAGATTGGGGGGGTTGCGGGGGAGTAAAACAACCTCTATTTGCAGATTCTATTCTCCTGTACATAGAAAAATCCCAAGGAATTCACTAAAAAAAAAAAATTAAAGTAATAATCAAGTTCAGCAAGATTGAGAGATATAAGATAAATATAAAAACCAGTTGTAACTCTATGCACTAGCAATAAACAATTTGACAATAGAATTGTGAAAACCATTTACAATTACATCAAAAAGGGATAAAATACTCAAGAATAAATTTAACAAAAAACCTGAAGACATACACTGAAAACTATAAAAACATCATTGAAAGAAATTAAACAAGATCTAAATAAATGGAAAGACACCCCATGTTCACACTCCTCAAACTGATGCATAGAGTCAACATAATTCCTATTAAAATCTCCTTTCTTAAAGAAATTGACAAGCTGACCCTAAAATTCATATGGAAATTCAAGGACCCAGAATATTAAAGACTATTTCGACATTCTTGAAAATGAAGAACAAAGTAGAAGAACTCACATCTCCCAATTTTAAAACTTACCTCAAAGCTACAATAACCAAGATGTGGTGGTAACTAGCATAAAGTGAGACAGAGAAAATGAAATAAAATTGAGAGTCCAAAAATAAACCCTAATTTATAGTCAATTGATTTTTGACAGAAGGAGCCAAGACAATTCAAGGCAGAAAGAATCATCTTTTTAATTACAGTGTTGAGATGAAAAGATATTCTGGTACAAGAGAATAAATGCGAATCCCTACCTCATACCGTATGCCAATATTACATCAAAGAGGAATATAGACCTAAATGTAAGAGCTAAAATTATGACCCTCTTAGGAGAAAACTTGGCAGTAAGTATTTATGACCTTGGGTTAGTCAATGATTTCTTAGATATTTCACCAGTGTGGTGAACCTTGAAAACAATTTGCAAAGTGAAAGAAGCCACCTTCAAAAGTGCACAAAATTAAAAAACTGGAGTTTTTTGGGGGGGAGGGGGGAGTAAGTATAAATTTTGGTCCCTATATGAAATAGTTTCCCGAATGTGAACACTATCTTTAAAACTGAAATTTATTTCTTATAACTGATAATTGTTTTAAAACTAAAACACAAATAATGACTGTTACCGACTCTTGATACGGGCTTCCCTGACAGCTCAGTTGGTAAAGAATCCGCCTGCAATGCAGGAGACCCCAGTTTGATTCCTGGGTTGGGAAGGTCCGCTAGAGAAGGAACAGGCTATCCACTCCAGTATTCTTGGGCTTCCCTTGTGTCTTGATACAACTATCACTGAAAATAGCTTTGAAATATAGAGGAGAGAGTTAGAAGGACTGCCTCCAGGTGTCAGATGTGCTGGTGCTCCCGGGGATTGCGTGGGTCACAAACGGCTGGAAGAGCTCACTCTGAGAAACTCGCTGTACCCAGAGAACTACGAGCGTTTTAGGTCCAACGGATCTTTATAGTTATCAGTGACACACTGATCATTTCAGATACTCAGTCAAGTACTTCAACGTTGCCTGGACGATTCCCACATCAGAATTTAATCTCCACACCTCCAAATACAAAAGCCAATGCTAAAAGAGACCAACGTGCATAGATGAACGTTGTGTGTGGTTGGTTGTTCTTGCTTGGTTCGGTTTTCATGCTTTTCATTTTATCTGTCTGTTTGGCTGCACTGGGTCTTCGTTGCGGCACGTGGGGTCTAGTTCCCTGACCAGGGATCGAAGCCCAGGCCCCGTGCGTTGGGACGTGGCGTCTCAGCCACTGACGCCAGGGCAGGCCCTGTGAGGTCTGGTTCTGGTCCTGCTCCTCCCAGAGCAGCTCTCAGGCGGTGGCTCAGGCAATGTGCAGGGGAAGCCCTTCCCCCAGTGCAGGGATTAGGGTGCTTGTTTCGCATGTTCATCTCTGGCCTCAGTCCTCTGGGCTGAACAGTTCTGAACCCTGCTGATTCTCCCCAACACCCGCTTCTGTCTGATCAGCCCTAAAGTGGTTCGTTCTTGTGCTCACTTCCAATCACTCTTTCCTTTCTTCAAAGAAGCAAAATCGCTTTCATCCTCCCTGGAAAGGTTCCTCCCCTCCTTTTTGCTCTCTCACGGATCCTGTGTCAGCAGTGGTGTCCTTCCTCTGCGATACACAAAGAGCTCCGCCATTTCAATAGGAGCATTTCCCACGGACACGATTCTCTGGTAAAGAAAATCAACGGTCAGAGAAACAGTATCTTCCAAACACTCCACGCACAGTTAAGTTCCCAGCAGATAACAACACACTTAATTTTACAGAATGGAAACAACTCGAGGCTTCTGCTGAAAGGGTAGCGTACGTACATGCAGAGATGGGGGTGATTCTTCTAAGTGGTCGAAACGTAACTGTCATGCGCTGGGGTCGACACGGACAAAGCGACGGGTGCTTGGCGCATCAGCCGGGCCCGGACGACGTCCTCCTGGTTGGTTGCAGTGGTCTTGTGAGTGCTGGGCCCAGCTGGACCTTGGGGAAATACACTGGAGAGAGACACGTACGTAGAAACTGCGAGGTGCTCCATAAACACCCCGACTACTATAAAACAGCCTCAGAGCCACTGGTGTGTAGATGACTGTGTCTAAAGTGGCCAGTTCTAGAAGCTGCCACATTTATACTTTTAATGAGCCCTGACTTTCCTGCTCAAACGTTGTGCGTTGAAAACAAACATAACTCAGAGCCATTTACGTTGCTTGGGTGTTTCTAGTTGCTTTCTCTAAAAGCAAAGAGAAGGGGGTGGGGGGGAAGCAATTGGCAGGCATGGTGATTGATGAGCAGGGCGAAATATTTTCCATTTTCAAACAGAGGGACCTAAAGCAAACACTGAGCCACGGTTAAGCTCTGTGCAGAGAGGAGCAGACTCCCAGCTTGATGGAGGACTCTTCAGGCCTCAGGTAACCCGGAGCGCTCCAAAGCCTAGTCAGTTACACGCTGCTAATACAGCCCCTGAAGACAAACAAAGCATCCATTACGCGCGCGAGGCAATCGCTCACATGCATTTCTGGTCATTACCGAGATTATTCATTATTTATGTAGAGCCGCCAGCACACACACCGCACTGTGAAATGGAAGGAACGCGCCCATTACCCTAAGGCTGATTAACTGAGAAGGAAACGGCAGTCAGGTTTCAGGGGCTGTCGTCCGTCCCCTCGGAGAGGAAAAGCGGAGAGGACATGGTGCATGCAGTGATGGAATGAGCCCGGGTTTTCTCAGCACAGGCCTCCTGCGCAAGGTGGCGCCTCCATGGCCCATCGCGAACCTGCCCTCCCTCCCAGGCGGGGACCGAAAAGCCCTAAGCTCACTGCAGCAGTGGGCCCACCAGCATTCTGCACACTTCATGCAGAAATCTCTCTCCGCCAGTACTGTTTCCAGAGCGAAATTCAAGGTATATCCTTTCCTCCCATGAGCTATATAGATGGCTTTCATCATATTTCATAATGCAGGCAATCGGAAACCATTGAACGTGCATTACCAGCCTACAGATGGGAAGTTTTCCTCCTGGATTGAAGCCATGCTTTCTGAAAGAATTAAAAGAAATAAGAAGGCAAGTGTCATTTAAGGTGCTCAGCATATAAAAATGAACCTTTCAGGGGGTGTTTTTTGTTTTCTATGAGGGGTAATGGATGCAACTGATGCCTTTCTGGAATCCTCTCTCTAAGGGAAATGGCGAAAATCAACCCGAAATTAAGAAGAGTGAGCTTGAAGGGGCAGAGAGAACAGCACCAGCAGAAAAGTACGGAGTGTCTGAAACCTAATTAAAAGCCTGGTCGGCTGAGGTTCGCTCCTGACGCGGCTGTGCGGGGCGTGAGCGCACACAGCGGCAGTGAGGGATGGCGTCTGGGAAAAAAGCAATATATTAATTCTCAGATCAATAGTTTGTGAAATACCTTTTTGCTGTCCCAAGAGTGTGACGGTTTCCCTGATAAGGAATGATTCTCTGGGAGGTGAATGCAGGTTTCACCGGAGGAGACCGCTCTCTGGAGGGGAGGGGTGGGCGGGCTGGGGGACAACGGCAAAGGGGAGGTCATTTAAGAGCTAGAATCGAGTCCTCCCCTGGGTTCCCATTCTTAATCCATTTTGCTCTCAGCACAACACGGAAATGTCTCAAAACACAGTGCTGTGACCAGAGCTGGGCGCTGGCTCCAGGTAAAACCCTTCTCTGATTTTTCCCGTTTCTGACCTCCTGTCAGGGCTCAGAAAACCCTGAAGCTGCCTCTCGCAGCTACAGTTTTCCGGGGAGGAGCACAGAATTGAAGATGGGGACTGTTGGCAGACATACTGAGACCTGCCGCAGGAGACCCAGGGTGAGAAAGGGGGCCCAGCCAACAGCCGGCAAACCGTCGGGGAACAGAAGGCATCTCGCGACCTGCTTCTGACCGCGCCGCTCTGACCCGGGCCGCCGCTGCTCAAGTCCTTGCCGTCTCGAAGACACCAGTTCAGGGCGACCCCCTCTCGAGAAAGGCCTCACACCTGCCCCCGGCAGCCCACAGGCAGCGGTTAGCCAACCCCGGCTGCAGAGCTCCCAGTGGGGTCAGGCTGGACTCCAGCCGGGACCACCTTGTTCAGCACAAAGTGGGCGCACGGGGGACGCTGACAGGAGCCAGCAAGGGGCCGGGGCTGCCCTGCAAACCTGGGTGCCACAGCCTGTCCTGGGGAGAGGGGCTGAAGACCGGGCATTCCCACGCTCGTGGGTGCAACAGACAGTGACTGAGAGCCTGCTACCACACACCCACACACACAGACACACAGAGACACAGAGACACACAGACACAGAGACACACAGACACACACACAGCCTGATACCACACACACACACACACACACACACACACACACACACACACACAGAGGGGCTGAGGCCCGGGCATTCCCAAGCTCGTGGGTGCAACAGACGGTGACTGAGAGCCTGCTACCACACACACACACGCGTGCGCACACACACACACACACACACACACACACACACACAGCCTGCTACCACACACACACACACACACACACACAGACACACACACTCACACACTCACGCACACACACTCACACACTCACACACACACACACTCAACACACACTCACACACACACACACAGCCTGCTACCACACACACACACACACACACACACACACACACACACACACACACACACACACACACACTCACACACACACCAGGCCGGCGGACCCCCAGCAGAGCCCGCCCTGCCCTAAGGCCCAGCAGGACCGTGGCAGACGCTCACCCGAGTCCAGAGGGAGGCAGACCAGGAGCCCGGCAGAGGCCTGACGTCAGCGCTGGAGTCCTGCAGCGGGAGGGACACCGTGGGCCTGGGGGCTCCGAGCCCCTTCCCACCCCCACCCTGGGACTTCTTGAGGGGACGCGGAGGGAGGGGCAGCCGTAGGAGAAACCGCACATGCTCATTCCGGAAAACCTGGGAGGACTGTTGGGTCACTGCGCTGGGCGACACTTGAAGGCAGGTAGAGCTAACATTTCGTTTGTCCTCCTGAAGTGGAGGGAGGCCCGGAAGGGAGACAGGGTTCCTTGTGTACACAGCAGAGGATTTCTCTGAGGAGCCTGTGACCCCAGAGGGTGCTCAGATCGGGATAACTTGCACGGCTCAGTTCCTCCCCAACCTCTCCCGGCCCTGTTTCTTGTAGAAAGGATTTACTTTTCTTACAAAAGAATTGCAAGGCATGAAAATACAGTTTCTGCTATAGAAGGATATCCAGAGAAGACCATTTTGACCCTCCTTACTCCTTCCTGAGTCAACCCCTTAGAAATGGCCATTTTTGACAAAATAAGACTTACAGATCCATCTGATGTCATACTGTCTCCAATCCAGTAATTTCACAGTGCTTTCCAGTTCTTTGGAGCGCAAAGATCTGACTGAAAATTCATATACATCCTGGCCCTTTTTTTTTTTTTTCAGGTCTCTTGAATAGTTTCTGGGGCTTCCCTGGTGGCTCAGCGGTAAAGAATCTGTCTGCAATGCAGGACACCTGAGTTCGGCCCCTGGGTCAGGAAGATCCCCTGGAGAAGGGAGTGGCTACGCACCCCAGTCCTCTTGCCTGGAGAATCCCAGGAACAGAGGAGCCTGGTGGGCTACAGTCTGGGGTCGAAAAAGGGGCGGACAGGACTGAGCCAGTGACACACACACTTGGCTGTTACTCTTCCTTTTCATTGTGTTTATTTCACTCTTTCCTGGATCCCCTGTCTTCCCCTTTCTTAGATCTCTTTGTCATTTCACGGTATTAATAGTACCTTCTCAAGTAATTGCTTTTTCTCCCCCTGCCCCACTCCCACACGCATAGCCGCCCTCATCATCAGCCACCCCCATCAGAGCCTAAGATGAACCTACATCAACACATCCTAATCGCCCAGGGTCCACAGTTCACATCCCTGTTCCCGCCGGGTAGTGGACACTCCGTGGGTGAATGTGTTGATTGCTAGGTATTCTTTTCTCTTCCTGTATATACCTATATATTTACAAGTGAAATTATATGATATTTGGGATGTAATACACAACAGTCTGGGACTGGAGAAAAGTATGGTGGAGCAGAGATAAGATCGGTCATGAGTTGATAATTAAAACCATCTTAGGGTTACATGAGACTTCGTTATATCATGTTCTCTGTTTATTTTTGAGACTTCCTATAGAAACAATGTTTTAATACTAAAAAAAAAGAGAAAGTAATTGTGTTTCTGGAGAAGTGCTTGGGAGGTAGTTTTCCAAAGCTCCCGCATGTCTAAGAATGTGTTTATTTTGCTCTCACATTTGAGCAATGATTTTGAATACAAGACTCTACAGTTAAAGGAAGTTTCGTGGAGAACACTGAAGCATCCCTTCATTATCTCCTCGCTGGAAGGTTGCTGATGAGAACCCTGAGCCCCATCTCATCCTCAGCATCAGCATGCTTTCCCCCCGTCTCTTGTGGGCTTCAGAATTCTCATTATCCATCTTTTCCTTTTCCTTCCTGAAATTTCATGAGGATGTATCTAGAGGCGGCTGTTTTTACTCATCGCACTGGTTCTTGCTGGACCCTCTTGTTGTGGAGAAGGAGGTCACTCTTCAGCTCCGGCAGACATCACCATCATTTCATGGCTGACTCCTCACTCCAGTGTCCCTTTTCCTGCCTGCAATGCTCTCTGAGGGGACCAGGATCCTCTCGAGTTGATCCTTCACGTCTCGGCTTTTCTGTTTCCCTTTCCCTGGCATGGTGGGCTTCCTTTGTTTTGGCTTCCAGCCTAGGAGACACCCACCATACAGACATCTTCTTTCAGCTCTTCTATTACATTTCATTTAGTTAACCTACCTTTTGGCAGTTGTATTTTTAATTTCCATGACCTGTCCTTTCTTCAGGAGCCCATTTCATAACAATCTGATCCTATTTTATGGGTGTGATTTCTGCTCGCCTCTCTCTGAGGACACTCATTAGAGGGTTTCTTGGGTCACTATGCTCTGATTCCTCCCTGGCTCTCCCCACTTCTTCTCCACCCACGGTAGACGGTTGTCCTATTTGTTCAGTGAGGTCCCTCACTCTCAAGCTGCTGATTTCTGCCCATGTCTGCGAAGGCCCAGGGTGACTGCTGTTTCCCAACCTCCCCATTGAGAGCCTGTCTGGGCTCTCGGGGCAGATGCGGTACTCAGCAGACTACCCCCCTTGGGGGCAGTGCCTCGGAAAGTATGGCCCGAGGATCCGTGTCCTCCCGTGCACCGGTCCCTGACAAGCAAGAGAAGAATAGAAATCAAGACTGAACATTTGGAAATCTCTACAGCTTTTTAACATTGCTACAATGACCAGGCCTGATCAGCCCGCCTGTATTTTGAGTGTCTTTTTTTTTTTTAATCCATTTTCTAAATGCATTATTATTATATTACACAGAAGTAGCAGTTTGTAACAGATCAGAAACATCTTTTAAGGTTGGGGTGAAATGTCTTTTACTGCAGATAGTTCGGAAGGCACTGCCCTGGGGGGGCTTCCCAGGTGGTGCTAAAGAACCCTCCTGCCAATGCAGGAGACATAAGAGACAGTTGGGAAGACCCACTGGAGGAAGCATGGCACCCCACCCCAGTGCTCTCGCCTGGGAAACCCCATGGACAGAGGAGCCTGGTGGGCTACAGTCCGTAGGGTCACAAGAGTCGGACCGGGGCCCAGGCAGGGAGAGGTCTAGGCAGACTGCCCCTCTGCTAACTGTCCCTTGGGGAGGGGTCTCTCTGGGCTGCTGCCCCCATTCCAAGAGCCCTTGACCCTCTGAGCAAGTTTCCTTAGACATATTCCTCTGGCTTCACCTGGGAGAGAAGCTAAGGGCGCACAGGGAGAGGTCAGAGGCAGGAGTGGCCAGGGAACTCTGCACTCAGCAGTTCCTTCCAATGTCATGCCGTGTCTGCACCCCCACCCACCCCACCCTACCCTCAAGCCTGCCTGATCTGAAGGGCTCCCGTGAAAGGCCCACTCCCATCTTTGCTGCCTCCTGCTCCCCTGCACTCTCCAAGCTGGGGCTTCTGTTCACCTGCCTTGTATTCACCAGTCCTGGCACCTCTATAAGCCCATCACCTGTGGTTCTTTGCTGTCATTCCAGCAGGTTTCCAAAACGGGAGGTATTTGCATTTAGTTCATAGTCTTGAACCAGAGTATTTAAAGACATTTAAATTACCTTCGTCCTGGGGTCACAGAGGAATCAGGTTTTTAAATGGTATGCCTGGGCAGGAGGGAAATTTCTGGGTGATGCTAGTGGTCTACCTTATACCTACGCTGTCCCATAAAAAAGGAATGTACTGTTTTAAATTTCTAGTAGCAATATTTAAAAAATGTGAAATTCATTTTAATAATGTATTTTATTAAACCCAGCTTATCCAGAATGTTATCATTTCAACATGCAATCAGTATTGAAATGAGGGGTGAAATGTTTGACATTCTTTTTCACATACCACGTCTTCAAAACCTGGTGCAGTTTTTACACTTATGGTTCCTCAGTTTTCCTGGAAAATAGTTCACATGTATTTAGCTTTTGTAAAATTTGCAGTTGGAAGAGTAGATGAATATTCTCAAGTTGCTCCCAATATACTTACAAGTTTTCCAGTGACAGAATCAAGTATCTGTTTTTTAGATTTTAATTAAAGGTCAATGGAACTTAAAATTTGGTTCCTTATTCACAGTGGCCACATGTCAAGCACTCAGCAGCCCGGTGTGGGTGCTGGTTGCCACGCTGGACCACACAGTTCTGTATCTTCCCAGGGTTACATGGGGTGTAGGCTGCTGCTTAGTCGCTTAAGTCATGGGACCCCGTGGACTGCAGCCCCTCTGGCTCCTCTGTCCATGGGATTCTCCAGGCAAGAGTACTGGAGTGGGTTGCCATGCCCTCCTCCAGGGGATCTTCCTGACCCAGAGATTGAACCCAGGTCTCCTGCATTATAGGCAGATTCTTTACAACTGAGCCACCAGGGAAGCCCTACATGGTGTATACATTTGTCAAAACTCATCGCATGACATTGTTAAAACCTGTACGTAAATTTTACCTAAAAAACTCTCTGGCTAATGGTGTGCATGATGAAATATTTAAAGGTGAAATATGTTGATGTCATCAACTTTTGAAATGCATAAAAAAAAGATTGATGCCTAGAGGAATAGATGGGTGTACATGTTATAAAGCAAATATAGCAAAACGTTCATTATAGAGTTTGGTGGTGGGATATATGGGGTTCACTATACAATCCTTCTAACTCTTAAGAATGTTTAAAAAGTCTAATGAAGTGTTGGGAGACAAAAAGAGACAACATGTCTTCAACAAACCACGCCTACTTGTAACCCCATCACTGAGTCTGAAACACACGATATGGACAAAAAGAAGCCGGATTCAGAGGAGAGTCTATGGATGGCTCCATTTATATGAGGTTTTTGAACTTTAGATGCAAATGATCCACTTGAGGTCAGAATGTAGTTTATTCTCCGTAGAAGGGAGTCGACAACTGGGAAGAGCATAAGGAGGGGTTCCAGGGAGCAGACCAAGTTCTATCTTTTGTTGACTTGAGTGTGTTCACGTCATGAAAATTCATCGTGCTTTTTGCAGGATTTTTGCAATTTCTGTTGATTTAAGGCCCGCCTGCCCTTGATATCCTGCATGAGGAAAACCAGCGTTCCCCTTTAAAACCACACAGCCTGACTTAAAGGTTCACGAAGAGCAAGAGAGATTCTACCCTGGTCCCCTGGGGGTCACTGGTGCGTATTTTAGGAACTTTCTCTCTGCAGTTCCTGGCAACTTTGTTTAGCATGCTGTGCAGAAAGCAGACCTATGTCTGCCTTACTGCCCGGTCCACACGCACCCATCAGCTGCACCCCCAACCCCCCGGCTCCGCATTCTTGCTTGGACCACCGCAGCATTATTTATCTTTCCCCTTAGTTGCTTCATTTCTTGAGTGCCCTTCCCTCCAGGAGCTCAAGGAACTTTTCTTAGAGAACTTAAAACAGGACAGAAAGTTCTCCAGCTGTATTGGGGGAGAAATCAAATGGTGGGGGGAGGGAGAGAAGAGAGGGGTAAACTGAGGCAGCGGACCCGGGTGGCAGGGGGGCGGCGGGCGGGGGGCGCTGCTGGGGAAACTGAAGCATCCGCAGTGGGCAGACTTGAACCCAGAGTTCTCCAGACCGTGCTGGATTTGTCCAGATTCTTAAGTTCATGATTCAGAAACACCCTTTAGTGGGAGAGCAACATACCCAAGGGGCCTGTGTCACAGCTTTGGGGTAAATGATTAAACCGGTGGCATCCAGAAGTCACAATTTCCCCTCCAGGTGTTGGGTCTGAGAGCTCGAGTGGGGGATGGGTGGGCGGACTCTCACCAGCCAGTGTCCAGGCGGGGTGTGTGCCGACTGTCCGGCTGGCCCCAGGAAGCTTCCAGAACTCCCGCTGAGGGAGGAAGAGCCCCGGGATGCCCTGCTGCCCACTCTTCTGTGGGACCAGCCCTCCCTCCCCAACCCCAGATCGCAGCGATGCCTCTGGGAGATCTTCGGAAGGGGCCCAGCACCTGGACATCCCTCCCCACGGCCACTCCCGGGCCAGGTCGGCAGCCTGGGGGTCACAGCTGGGTGGGGGCTGAGGCCCAGGCGGGGGTCCAGCCTCTCTGACAGGTCGGGGCAGGGCCGCCCCAGGCCTGCGGTGGGGCGGGGGCGGGGGTCTCCTGGCAGCTCCCAGGGCCCAGAGCCCACCCAGCGCACCCCCTCGAGCCCTCCTACCCTGACGGCACCCAGGCCTCGCCCCTCCCCCTCTTCCTTATCTCTTTTCTAACTTTTTGCATTTTTTTTTAGTCTCATTTCCTGTCGGGTTTTGCATTTCCCTCCCCCTTCCAGCCTATGACACACTTTCTCTCCTTTTTTCTCTCTTTGCCTCCCTTGGCCTCTGAACTCCTGCCCGGGTGGCGCGCAGCACCCTCCCGGCCCTGCAGCCCCTGGTCCGGCTGCGCCCCTCGGACTGTCACGGTCCGGGCGGCAGGACTTGAGGGCCGGGGCCCCGGGAGGAAGCCGGCGGCCTGCGCGGAGGAGGCGCCGCGGCTGGCGGAGCATGAGCGGCCCAGGTAGGCGCGGCGGACGCGGGGGTGGGGACCCGGGTTGGGGACCGGGGAGGGGGGCGGGGGCCACCCTGGGCGGCGGCCGGTCCCGGTGGGGGCGCGGTCGAGGTCGGGGTGGGGGTGCGCCGAGGGGTCCGGAGTGGCTGGCTCTCTCATCGCTCTGGCTCACCTCCACCTCCCTCCGCCCGCCGAAAACGTTTCTATTTCTTCCCCTTTATCTCGCCTCTGTGTTTCTCTCCGACCGTCGGTCTCTGAGCGGCCCCGCCTGGCGACGTGCCCCCCCCACGCCGCCCCTCCGAGAACAAAGGGATGCAAAGAGGGAGTGGGAGGCGGTGGTCGTGGGCAGCGGGCTGGCCAGGCGCCCCTGGGGGCCCCAGAGGGAGGAAAAGAACCTTTTCTAAGACCTTAGAGGACAGGAAGTCTGCAGACCACAGCCAGGCCTGACTCTCAGGCTCCTGAGAAGGGGGGCCCGGGGAGTGCGGGGAAGGAGGTGGGGCCCTGGCGCCCCCGCAGAGCCAGAGGGTTCCCTAGAAGCCTGGTGTCTGGAGTTCCCGCCTCCTGGACACTGACCACCCCATGGCGCTGCCAGGGCTGCAGATCCCCGCCCGCCAGGGTGTCCTGAACCCTCCCTGGTAGGGGAGAAGGGTTCTCAGCGGGAGACAGTTTTGGCGCAGGGAGCAGGGCCTTCTTGCCTGCGTCTGGGCTCCCAGCTTCCTGGCACCTGCTGGGCAGAGTGCCAGCAGAGGGCAGTCGGCTCAGACCTGGTCTTGGACCAAACCCATTTCTGTGCAGCCTCTGATTTGTAGTAGGAAAAGACCCCTCTTAAGGTTTGCCGCCTCTCCTGAAGGTGTAAGGCTGCTGTGGATGCCCAGGGAGGAAAGACACACGGGTCCAGCCCAGGCAGTTCGTGGGCGCCTCTCCTGTGGTTGACGAGCACCAGAAATCTCAAGCCCTGGGTTAATACCCAGCCAGGAGTTTAGCTAAAATGCTGCCCTCTGTCTTTGCCCTGAGTCTGCACTTCCCTCCACCCCCAAGGCCAGGTAAAGAAGGGACGGTCGCATTTTGGGCTGTGGGCCGTTGCCGGCCAGAGGGCAAAGGGAGCCTGGGACTCAGCCTGTCACGTCCTGGGCAAAATGGTTTGGATGTCTGTGCCTTTTAGTTAGCACCCGGATCAAAAAGGAAGTCTGGTGGCCCCACCAGCCCGGAGTCTGTTCCTTTGTGTGATTTTTTTTTTAATTGTGGTAAAATACACATGACAAAAACTCTGCAGTCTTAACCACTTTTAAGTATACAGTTCAAGGGTATTAAGTGCCTTCACATTGTTGTACAACCATCACGTCCAGAACTTTCCATCTTCCCAAACTGAGACTCTGGTCCCTTTAAACACTAATCCCCCACCCCCCTCCTCCAGCCCCAGGTACCCACCCTTCTCCTTTCTGCGTCTCTGAAGCTGACTCCTCTGGGGGCTCCACATAAGTGGAATCCTGCAGTGTTTGTCCTTTGGTTCACTGAGCATCATGTCCTCAGGGTTCATCCACAAGGTAGCAGGCGTCAGGGTTTCTTTCCTTCTTAAGGCTGATTAATACTCCGTGGTAGGCATGGACCCCGTGTTGTTTATCTGTGAATCCTTTATATGATCTTTTAAAATGACTTGTAAACCTAACTCTTGTTCTCAAGGTGACGGCCCTGGATTGAATCAGTTAGTGGCACCTTTTGGGACACAGCAGAAGCAAGGTGGAACCTAGATGTCCCCCTCTAAGTAATTCAGGCTGTACGGTTGTGTTGCTGTGTCCAGGGGCTGGCAGAGACTCAGGCTAGAGGGGGAGGATGGAGAGGAGGGTGGATGGCGGACAGTGAGCCTGGGACCCACCGGGGATGAGCGGAAGGTTCAGCCCAAGACAGTGCTGGCGGGTCCCAACTGCGTTCTCCACCTTCCCGATATGCGTTTCTCCACCCTCCTGATGGAAGCCTTGCTTCCCAGGACTGGAGGCTGTTTCTGGTTCGGTGATTATAGCGATTCATGCATGAAAAGCCACATCGAGTCCAGTGTTCAGATGATTATGATGAAAAGGGACCCAAGGCTGATAAGCGGAGCTCCTCCTGACTGTTTAAAACTGCTGCCAGTCCCTCTTGCTTTGCCCCTACCCTTGGCCTTGAGGACAGTGCCCCAGCAGTCAGGACGATGGTGAGGTCCCACGTGGGTCAAATGACCACCTCAACACTGAGTGTGACCAGATCTGTGAAACGTGTTACAAAGAAGTCAGATCAGTGACTGCGCTGGTGGTCCGGTGGTTGAGACCCTGCGCCCCCACTGTAGGGGGTTCGTTGGGGTGAGATAACCTGGTGAGAGGACTGAGATCCCACATGCCCTGCGGCCAAAAAATACAAAGTTCAGAATCTTCCAGAAGAATCAGATCGAGGGGAGAGGCAACAGGAGGTCCACGGTCCACCTTCTGTGTCGGGGGCCTAGTGGCGGGTGGGAAGGAGCCTCGGGCTGTGGGCCAGACATGGCTTCCAGTCGTGACTGCCCACCTGTGCCAGCCTGTCATCACTTCAGCAATCTGGGAGTCATTTCTCCCCAGTGAAATCAGGGTATTAATAGTGATTCTTTTCAGGCCTATCAGTTACACCAAGCATAAAATGAGAAAACACGAGATGTACGTAGGACTACCTTAGCAGTTATTATTTCTGAGATTCAAGGGGGAAGAGAGGATGGATGCTGAGGTCGGGACCTGGGGCTGGAGTGTGGCTTACCCCACCTGTGCTGGGTGGACCCCCTTCCTTGGTCTCCTGGTCTGCAGCCCCAGTCTTGCAGGGCAGTCGTGAGGATGGAAGGAAATCTACCCTGTAGATACACTGCATTATCCAACAGGGTTAGAACATTTTGTCCATGGAATTCTCCTCTGTCCATAGAATTCTCCAGGCAAGAATACGGGAGTGAGGAGCCTTTCCCTTCTTGCGCCTTCCTGACCCAGGGGTCAAACCTGGGCCTCCTGCATTCCAGGCGGATTCCTTTACCACCCGAGCCACCAGGAGAAGCCCTAGAACATTTTGAGTGGATTTAAATATTGGAACAGAAAGAAAAAGAAAAGACAGCTGTCAAGGAAGCCCCTTAAAATGCTTTTCTGCTCAAGAAAAATTGCATGGGCAGATTCTCAGCCACCGTGCTGGGGAAGAACGGGGCCCGTGGGTGTTACCTGCGAGGAATACACCCGAGCAGCGGCCGCTAAAGTCTTGAGTGATTCCTTCCTGCTTGTGGGTCAGTGGTTTTAATGGGCTGACTATTTTCAGGAGGGTGGCCCCTTGGGTTGTGATTTGTCCAGGGCCCTGAGGTTGTGACGGTCGCTGACACATTGGTGTAGAGGTCGGGCACCAGGGCTAATGCAGGTTCTCTGCTCCTGCCTTCCCCTGGCGCGCTCTCTGCCGGTCCAGCCCTGCAGTCCAGCTGCCCGAGCTCATCTCTTCTGTCGCGGTCCTCTGGTCCCCCCAGCTCCCTGCTGACGGATGAGCCAGAGCGAGGGCTACATCCTCCTGAGGGTTGCTGTCTCGAGGCCGTACGTCCCTTCTCACCTCGCATCCACCTCTGAAATGTGCGTCCTCGTACTCTGGAGTACCAGGGACGAGGCAGGGCCCCAAGCGCCGTCCACACAGCTCACACCCCGCAGGGGCCACTGCAACGCCTGGCTGCCTCCACCGCGTACAGTCAGCGCCCTCCCTGGTGCTGGTCCGGGCTCCACCGAGAGGCTGGATCCTTCGGGGAAAGATCTACAGAAGGGAGCCGGCAGAAAGGGCGTCGATGCGGGGTCTGCCTACTGGCTGCGTGATCTCGGGGAAGTCACTGAAGGTCTCCGAGCCTCAGTCGCCGGCTGTGTCGAGTGGGTGTGGAGGTACCACCCCTAAATTAACAGAGACCGGGGTGTGTCCAAATAGGAGTGCTTCTGCTTTTAAAGGCCCACCTGTGACTTGGCTATTTCTGACGGGGTCGCGAGTGGGCGGTACAGCAGAGTGAAGAATCTAACCCCAAACCGAACTCGCGTCGGACAGATCTGTTTCCTTAGTCTACAGAGAACTCTCAGAAGAAATCAGGGAGATGCAGGAATCAGCAAACTTCTTCTGTAAAGGCCCAGGTAGTCAATATTTGAGGCTCTGACAGCCGGAAGGTCCCCGTGGAAACGGCTCAGCGCTGTCCTTGTAGTGTGGCACTGGGGCAGGGTGGACGGTGTGGGGGCACGGGGCACTCCACCGCAGTTTGCTGACTTCAGAATTAGGGAACAGGACCCAGGAGAAAAATGCTTGAAGGATGTGAACAAACAGAACGTGAGTAGGCCAGTCCATTTACGATGAATAGATGCAAACTAATGCAACAGAGATACACCTTTTTTCACTGTCAGACTGGCAAAGATTAAAAAACTTGAAAGGGGAAGCAGGCAGTCTAATGCGCTGTGGATCTGACAATATTTACTAACATAGTAAGTGAATAAACCCACGAATTCCACTTCTAAATTATTATCTCACAAGTAGATGTGTCCATCTTTTTTTTTTTTTTTTGCATGCAGATGTTAATTGTACCATTGTTTGCAATGGGGAGAAGCTTGAAACCACACAGATGCTCTCCGAAAGCAAAGTTTATCCACACAGTGGAATTCTGTGAGGCCATGAATGAGACGGGGGCATAGGGGTTTTCTAGAAGAAAAAAAAAACAAACAGCACGTAGAAGAAACTGCATGGGACAAAAAAAAAAAAAATTTCTTTTTCTTTAATTACACCTAGACACATCTTGGTGAGATTTCAGAACTCCAAGGATAAGAAGAAAATCCCCAAAGACTTTATAAAGAGTAAGGAGGAAGGTCACCTATAAAAGCAAAAGTAAAATCAGTCTTGTATCAGCACTGCTAAAGGCAGAGAGGCAGTGACTTTAGGAAACTGGTTTTGGAAAGTCAAACTATTAGACTGAAAACCAAAACAAAATGAACACAAGAAAAAAGAAAGAAAGAAACTGCTCTGCTGGGACGTCTGGGGAATGGGGGTTGGGGGATGAAGGGGAAGATTCTAGTTTTCATTTTGTGTCCTATTCTTTGTTTTTACCTCAGCAACTGTTATCCTTCTGATTAAGAAAAGAAGAAGGAAAAGCCATGTTTGGAAGAGACAGCAAGGGTTGGTCCCCCCCTGCTCTGTCCAGCTGATCCTAGCCATCCTGGTTCCCACCTGGATGGACTGCCTGTCCAACAGGAAGAAACCGCCTCTTGCAGTTCTGATTTCAGTGGTGTCACAGGAAGGGAAATCAGAGGGCCTCCCCGGCCCTGTTGAAAGGCAAAATCGGTTGGTTTAAAAAACAAGAGGATTCGCTTTCCATTAAGGTGTAGCACGCACACCACCGTGCCTGTCCCGAAGCTGGGGTCCCCGTGGATGGCGTTGCACTCACTCCCACGGACCTGGCTACCCAGATCAAGACCCGGGTCTGTCAGGCGAGTGTAGATGTCACGCGAGGGTACGTTCCTCGGTTCTTGTCTCGTCACAAGGAAGATTTGGAGTGACGGACACTGAAGCCCTCGGCGGGCCACAGCTCTCGGGTCTGGACAGACCGTGGTATAGCTCTTAAATAAATCAGTGTTACGGCTCCGTGTCACAGCTCTATTTCATTTAGAAGATGATAGCAGGAGAATTCATCCTCGAAGCTTGAGGGCATGCCGAACCAAGGCCGTGAAGAGAAGAACACAGCGCGTGGGAGAGGGAGGGAGAGTCCATCTTCGAGGCGCAGGAGAGGGAGAGAGAGAGAGAGAGGGAGAGCACGAGGCTTTGGCTCCTATTTTATATGCTTATTTCTGCCCCCGGGCCCATCCTATGCAAATTGGGCTTAGACAGGAGTGCTGGTCTACCTGCAGTTCTCACTCAGGTCCTCGGACCTTCCTTGTTCTATTTTCGCAGGCTTTTCCCTTCCTTGTCTTCTAGCCACCGCCATTTTGGACTCCTGTTTCCTATTCTAACTACCTAACAGGGTCCTTTCCAGGCCTGGGCGTGGGCAGCCCCCATTCTCCTTCCCCGTGGCTAAGCCCCCATCGCGCGCCTGTCCTTGCCCCTCACCTACACGGCATCGTGCAGAGCGGGCTCTGGCATCTCAACGTGACTCGTCCGCGTGCGTAGCACCCTTGGGCTTTTCCCTCCCTGCGCAGTATCGCACTGAGAGCGTTTACCACGATTATGTGTCCATCCTGCCATGGATGAACTTGTGTGTTATGAGCAGGTTGGGGCTGTGGTGAGAGGTCCCGTGAACGCTCTTGGAGAGGTCTTGGAGGTGATGACCCACTTTTTTTTTTTTCAAACTGAGGGCACAGAAGCCTTGAGCCAGCATTACTGGAGGCTTAGCAAGCTGTTAGGTCAGTAGATGAATGTCGATGTGAACTAAAACCGTGTTTTATTGACACTGGGGCTTCGTTCCTTGCCTCTGAGTGAGGATTCAGTCATTCACAGAAGTTTTCTAAGAAGAAATGGCCTTTAAAAGAGGGATTCCAATGGAGCTGGTTGGGGGGCGGGGAGCATGCGGTCGAACAATAACGACACCTCGCCCTTCTCTCTGAGTCTCCCGGCTTTGGTTCTCAGATGCTTTTCAAAACCAACTTGTGAATCTGCGTGGCGCCCGGGGTGCTGAGGGAGCTGAGGGCAGCGGGTAGCAGAGCCGATGGAGATCCCCCGGGGAGTGTTCTCCAGCCTCCACAGTCCTGTGTTCTGTGCTCTTCGGGGATGTTTTCTCACGGGGCGTGGAGTCACACAGGTTCCGGGCCTGGGAGGTTTGCGGTTGTGAAGGAAGGTGGCCTGGTGGGGAGAGGGCAGTTTCCTCCATCCACTGCAAGTCGGCGAGGACCCCTGACTGCGCCGAGCGGAGGGCTGCTCCCGAGGAGTGGTTGGCCTCTTTCCCCCTCAATTTTGTGTGGAGACGGTCCACGACCGAGGCGTGGGCAGGGCTGGCGCCTCCCGAGGCCTCTCGGGGCGTGCCGGCGGCCGCCTCCTCGCTGTGTCCCCACCCGGTTCCCCCTCTGTGTGTATGCCCCCGTGGGTCCCTGTGTGCCCCCCCTCCTCTTCTCACACGGACGCCAGCCCCGCTGGATTCAGGCTCACCCCAACGGCCTCACTTTAAGTTACTCTTCAAAGTCTGTTTCCAGCTACGGGTGGTGGGGCTGGGGTTTCACCTTGCAGATGTGCAGGGACCTGACTCAGCCTTTCACACCTTTACCAAAGGTCTCTGAGAGTTCTGTCTGCACTGTCTGCTCCCGTTTCCCGACCCCCTGTCCTGTCCTGGACCCGCTTCAGTCAGACCTTTGCCTGCAGCCGTCAGTCTACCAGGCCCTCACCAGGATCGGCTCTGGGCGCCCCGGCCCAGGTCCACCCGTAGTCCTCGTGGGGCCTGGAGACCTCGTTCCGGCTCTGCCGCTCCTTGGACCGTGGCGTCAGCTCCCCGCCTGGGCTTTCTCCCACCCTCCTGGCCGCTCTTTCCCAGTCCCTTCAAATGCCTCCGTGTCCCCTGACCCCTGAGGTCAAGGGCTCGGCCTCTCCCTCAGGGCTCCTCCCTGGGTGGTCTCTGTCCTGGCAGCCCAGGTTTATCCCTCCCACCGGGCCTGCCCTGCTGAACTCTGGGCTTTGGTAGCCAGTGGTCCTGACTGCCCGGACATGGAGTAGACCCACGGTTGAACTTCGGCGTCTTCCATCCCTAAATCCTCTCTTCCGTGCTGCCAAGTGCTCAGGCCTGAAAACCTGGGGGTGGTCTTCCTTCTCCATTAGGACTAGGAGCGTGTCCACTTGCTCAGCATAGAGGACCCAGGTGCTCTGGCTGGGTCCCCGAGACAGTCATTCCCAGGCCTTCTTGCTGCACCTCTCAGGGGCAACTTGTTCCCCCAGCTTTTGGGGCCACATCGCAATGTGTGGGGAGACCCTGGGCTGAGAAAGGAGCAGCAAGACTTGGGTCCTGGGCCACCAGCCCACTGGGCCATCTCGGCCAAGTCCCTTCCTCCCTTCCGGCTCAGGCCTGGGACAACAAACGGGTTTCACCTTGAGGGCGAGCTCCGGGCAACTGGTACTGGCTTGCTTGAGAAAGCCCCTCCCCCCCCCCCCCCCCCCCCCCCCCGCCCCCAGCTCTGTGGAAGACAGTAGCTCTGTGGTCCATTGCCCGTGTCTGCTGTGGGTGTGAAACACGACTGGAGCCCGGGGCGCCCCCATTAGTCACTCCTACCCCTGCTCCCCTAGACCAGGAGCCCTCCAGCTTTAAAAACCCGTGATCCCGCCGTGACCTTGAGCAAATCACTTCCCCGTCCCAAGATTTTGTTTCTTCACCAGCAAGATGGAGACAAATAACCCCTGCCTTCCTACTGCACAAAATTGCTCTGAGGAGCGGAGGAGATAGTTGGTGAAAAATGGCTTGGAAAATAACAGACCGCTGTATAAATGCAAGGCTTCACTGTTATTAATTGACCTCCCCCAGCCACGACTTTGTGCCTGCCTTGGAACCATCTTCTCGGGCTGGGTGAAAAGCCTTTGCTTTCGTTTTGGCTCCCCCTCGGGCAAGACAGTGCCATTTGGATTTTCCTGATGATGCTGAGAAAGGGGATTAATGTGAACGCTGAGCGTGGGGGTGTGCTCCTTCTGTGCTTGGGAGACGCGGCATCTCTCACAGCCTCTGGGCAGGTGTGAAACCGAGAGGCCCCCTCTGGAACCTCTCAGTGGCTCAGCGCCCGCATCCCACCTTCCCACCACTCTGCGACACTTCTGCAGGACGGATGTGGAGAAACCTTCCCTGAGTAAATTTTTGTCTCCCTTGAGGGTTCATCGTTATTATCCACATCTCTGGAGTTAAATTAATTCTCCGGTTGGGCAGTGGGGAGCAGGAGGGGTCTCCCCAGAGCGCCACCGAGGATGGCTCTGCTTAATTTCTGGAGGAGGCATGTGCTCCGCAGCCACGAGGATCCAGTGGAGACATCCAGATATATCTGTTTCTGTTCCCTGATGAAAACCGCATCCCTCCCCTCAATCCACAAGCCTACCCCTTTCACCTTGAATGTTGTTAATGCCCCATGTTTTCTGCCAGAATCCCAAACAGAGTCTCCGTTTGCAGCTTCCTAGAGACCCAGGGGAGCCATCTGTTCTTACATTATTTGGTTTAAGCCAAGCTTTAGGGCATTACCAGTGGTGTATCCCGAGCCGGATTCACTGCTAGGCTCTTATTTAATGGCGAATGTGTTTTACTGTCATGCGTTTCATTTCCTTCTGTCTTTTACTTTGGGCTTCCTCCTGCAACTTTTGTCATGAACAACAGTGTTTGGTGCGGTGTGAAATGAGACGCACTCAGAACTCTTTCTGAGCCATAAAGTTTTGATTTTTTTTTTTTTCTGGTTTGATTCTTTTCTTTTTTTAAGTGGCAGAAAAATAAAGGACTCGCGTTTCCGGTAGGCCTGGAAACGGTGAATCAGATTTTTGTTTTGTTTAAAACCTGAGAATCTCAGGCAAGAGTTGAGAGTCTCTGGACAGAGCTGAATGCAGCATCTCGGGGTTTGGGCTGACGTCCCTCCCCCGCGGGCCATTTCTCGGGAGGGGGGTGGCCACCCACGGAGGCTGACTTGAGAGGGGCTAGAAGCGATGCCCCAGGCCGAGCAGGCACTCACACTTCCTCCCTTGCCTCGGGTGCCCCGTGAGGCGTTTGCGGTTCGGTGCCTGGCGTTGTTCACAGACCAGCTGGTGCGGTTGAATGTGGACTCTGCCTCTCCCAGCAGGCGCCCTTGGACAAGTCACTGAACCCATCAGTGAAGTGGGAGGAAGACAGCGCACTCCCACAAGAAGCAGGACGAGGTGGCATCTACCAAGCGCCGTGCGGCGGGCACAACGTCCGGGCGGGCTTTGCTGGGCCGGTGTGCCTTCATGATGCAGGTGCGCCCTGCGTGTTGGCCAGGCGCCCTGGGGCAGGCTCAGAAGGGCCGGCGGCCAGCCTGAACTCCAGCTGAGCCGTGTGCTTTCACTCCTGGCCTGACCCCTGTGTGTTGATCCTCACTGCTGCCGCTACCCCCTGTGCACCGCGAGAGGTAGCCAGCGCCCACCCCTCTCAGGCAGGCCACAAGATGTGAAGGCGGGCTCCCACCCCTCGAGCCTGTGGTCTGGGGAGGAGGCAGTCTGCTGGGAGATAGAAGAGGCCCGCCCTGAGGACAGATGCGAAAGAGCGGGACACCGGCTCTGCCCGAGGCGGGCAGAGTGACCCCCAGGGCCAACCGAGGCTGAAATGAGATGTGGGAGGCTGCAGGGCTTTTTGCAGGCAGAGGAGTGCGGAGGGCCCTCTGAGTAGGGCAGCGGCACGCGCCAAGCGGCGGAGGTGGGATGAGTGTCGGTGTGGGCAGAAAGACGGGAGGAGGGGCCCCCGAGAGCCCCCGGAAGCTGTGCCAAGGAGGCAGATGCTGTCCTGTGGGCGCAGGCCAGCTGCTGGGGCGATGGAGCCGTGGCCGGCAGCCAGGATGGATGCGCAAGTTCGAAAGATCACAAACAGCGGTGCTGAGAACAGATGGGAGACTCAGGGCAAGAGGCAGGGAGGGCCCTCTGGTGGGACGCGGGCCAGGATTAGCCGTGTCTTTATTGTGAATAGACTTTGCGTGGAGCCGTAACAATCAGACAAGAGGCGTGCACAGATCCGAAGTGCAGCGTGACAAAGTTTCGCAACGTCGACGCACCGTCTCCAGCACCCAGATCAAGAAACAGCGAGTGTGGCCAGTTGGAGATCGGTATTTTAATGTATAATAGTAATGGCTTTTCTCAGAATAGTAGTTTTTAGTGTCCCCAGCACTACATGGGACATTCATGTTCTTCAGAACAATCGGTTGTATATTCACGGTACACGTCGAGCTGGGTGCCCTGTATTTATCTGCCAACCCTGGCTTCATCCACGTTGTTGCAAGCAGAGGTTAGTGCTTCCGTGTCTGTATTGCCAGGAAGAGTCTGTTTGATGACTGTTTCTCATTTTATCAAGACCACCACTGATGGGTACCTGGGTGGCCTCCAGCTTGGGGCCGTCAGGAATAAGGCTGCTCTGAGCATTCTTATACTTGCCTTTTGGAGACATGTGCTTTTATTTCCACCCGAGAGTGGACCTCCTGGATCTTAGACTCTGTTCATATTCAGCTCCAGGGAATACCGCCAAATAGTTTCCCCCGAACATCGTTGCAGACTGCACCCCGCCTCGGTAACGAATGGGAGTTCCAGTGGGTGCGCGTCCTTCTCACAGCGTCTCACGGACGCGGCGTTGTCTGTCTCTTCATTTTAGCAGTTCTAACCAGGGCGCAGTCAAAACCCATCACTGGTGCGGTTTTAATGTGCGACCAGCTCCAGTGCTGTTTCACGTGCTGATCAGCCGTTCGGCTGTCCTCCTCTGTGGAGTGTCTTTTTCGGTGTTCTGCCTGTTTTCCTGTCGGCATGTCTTTTTCTTATTGAATTGGAGTGGCTTTTTGTATATGGTAGGTAGGAGTCCTCTGGCAGAGGCATGTCTGGCAGAGAGCTTCTTTCAGTTTATAGGTTGCCCTTAATACTCTTACTATGAGTCTGCCGATGAACAGAGGCTTTTAATTTTACTACAGTCCAATTCATGTAGGTTTTTTCCCTCATGGTTCCCTCTTTTTTGAGTCCTGTTGAAGATATGCCTTAGTAGTCTATCCAGTTTTATCGCATTTCTTAATGTGGCTACTACAAGGAGATCAAACTGGTCAATCCAAAAGGAAATCAACTCTGAATGTGGATTGGAAGGACTGATGCTGAAGCTGAAGCTCCAGTACTTTGGCCACCTGATGCGAAGAGCCAACTCATTGGAAAAGACCCTGATGCTGGGAAAGACTGAGGGCAAGAGGAGAAGGGGATGACAGAGGACGAGATGATTGGATGGCATCATTGACTCAATGGACATGAATTCAAACAAGCTCCAGGAGATGGTGAAGGACAGGGAAGCCTAGGGTGTTGCAGTCCATGGGGTTGCAAGAGAGCCAGACATGATTTAGCAACTGAACAACAACTTAAACTTATATGTGTAGTTCAAAAAAAGAGACAGAGAGAGGCTTACCCCAAGGAGTGTGTTTACTCCTAAAAGCGTTGCTGTTTCATCTTTCACATTTAGATCTATAATACATCTAGAATGGATTTTTCCTTTAATAAAGGATCATTAATGTACGATAAAATGCACCTCTTTTAAATACACAGACCAGTAAATTTTGATAAAAGTATATGTCCATGTAATCACAACCACCATCAAGATAGAAAAGATTTCCATCAGCCCGTAAAGTTGCCTCATGTCCTTTGCTTCTCAGAGTGTGGTCCATGGACCAACAGCGTCGGCCTCACCAGAGATCTGGTTAGGAACACAGACTGTCAGGGCCCACCCTGGGCCTACTGAATTAGAATCTGCATTTTAACAAAATTCCCAGCTACTTTGTATGCACATTAAAGGTTCAGAGCCGATCTGAGTTCCTTTGAAGAAAGGTGACAAGCAAAAAAATGCTGTTTCTATTGTTATTAATGGCATAGCCTGAAGCACGGCAAAATAAATGATAGATTATTGAGTTCGCAGGGGAAAAAATGAAAGAGAAAGGGTGGGCGGGGGATTTTGAAATCATTGCAGGAGCACCCTCTATTCCCTGGACTACTTCCTCTTCTGGAGACCTGACCCCACTAATGTCCTATGAAGCTAAGAGAGAAGATTTGCTGCTGTGGGGGGCTCTGGGTTCCCAGGCCAGCTGCTTCCTGGTCTGTGCCCTGGACTAGCATGAAGATAGCCATCCTCATAACCAAGTCCACAGACACCTTAATTTTTTGCTGTTACTTAGTCGCTAAGTCATGTCCAACTCTTTGTGACCCCATGGACTGCAGCACACCAGGCTCCCCTGTCCATCACTATCTCCCAGAGTTTGCTCAAACTCATGTCCATGGAGTCGGTGATGCCATCCAACCATCTCATCCTCTGTCTTCCCCTTCTCCTCCTGCCCTCAATCTTTCTCAGCATCAGGGGCTTTTCTAATGAGTCAGCTCTTCACATCAGGTGGCCAAAGTATTGGAGCTTCAGCATCAGTCCTTCCAATGAATATTCAGGGTTGATTTCTTTTAGGATTGACTGGTTGGATCTCCTTGCGGTCCAAGGGACCCTCGAGTTTTCTTCAGCACCATTGTTTGAAAGCATCAATTCTTCAACATTCAGCCTTCTTTATGGTCCAGCTCTCACGTCCATACATGACTGCTGGAAAAAACATAGCTTTGACTAGGCTGACCTTTGTTGGCAAAGTGCTGTCTCTGCTTTTTATATTTATATTGCTTTAAAAAGGCAAATACTTCCATGGGGCCTATAAAAAAAAATAAACCGTGGATTCTCCAGCCTACCCTCCCCACTCTTTTGACATTTCAATCATCTACCTTTCAGATGGCCCCTCACCCTTCACACCTAGAATTCAGTTTTCCAATGAGTAAACCTTTCTTCTGGCAGGGCTGGGAGGGAGTCTGCGGCTGAACTTCATCTTCAACTGATCCTTCTGGTGTGAACCCACCCTGCACATCCACCCTCTGTGGTCCAAGATGCCTCTGTTTTCTGGACATTTCTGGGATGCGACAGAGCAAATTGGCTTTGTACTTTCCAGCTCTTCTATCATTAAGCACTTAGGTTTGATCCTTTTCAACTCCAATTCATTGGGCTTCCCAGGTGGCATTGCTGGAAAATTACCCGTCTGCCAGTGCAGAGGCATAAGAGACGCGGGTTCCCTAGGTTGGGAAGATCCCCGAGAGAAGGGCGTGGCCACCTGCTCCAGTATTCTTGCCTGGAGAATCCCACGGACAGGAGCCTGGTGGGCTGTGGTCCATAGGGTCACACAGAATCGGACACAACTGGAGCAACTTAGCACGCATGCATGCAGTCCACCTCATTAGACATTTTTTAAATTATAAATTGTTTCCTTTAAAAATCAGACAAAAGAATGTATACAGATATTAAAAAGAATACTAACAAAAAGGCTTCATATTTCAGTCTATGGAATTTATTGTTGTGAATCGTTTGAAATCCAATTAAATACGTTAAAGTGAATCTCCTCCCGAAGGGCTGTCCCATCCCTTTCCCTCTGACCTGCAGGGGCGAGTTTCTCGTGTATTGTTTCCTTATATCCCTGGCACTAAAGCTGAGCTCACTGTTCTACTCCTTAGATCTGTTTGTCTTTTGCCAAAAAAATACCAGGCTACCTTTTCCGTCTTTGTTTTCTGCATTCTTGGGTTTTAACAGCATTTCATGGTCCCATTTTACCTCCTCTCTCAGCACAGCAAGTGTGAGTTGTTTTTAGTTTAGAACGTACGTTTTTAACTAATCCGAGTCTCCAGTGAAATGACACTGCGTGGTGGACACCTTATGACCGAATGCTCCCCATTCGTCCCTCCCAACCTTCTGAAATTCCTGTCCAGCATTTCACTCACCCATCACTGCAGTTCCTCCAGACGCTGTTACTATGATGACTTAAAAAAAACAGTAATCATGCAGATCAATTAGGAATAAGAAAAATAGGGAAATCCCGGGTGGTCCACTGGTTAGGGCTCGGTGATTTCCCAGCCAAGGGCCCAGGCTCAATCTCTGGTTGGGGGAACTAAGATCCCACAGAAAAGGGAAAAAAAAAAAAAAAAGATCGTATTTACTTTTAATTATTCCTTCTCCAGTGCTCTTCCTTTCTGTATGTTGCTTTTCTTCTGCCTGGAGCCTCTTTTATTGACAACGTATCTTGCCTACTGGCCATAAACTCCCCTCGTTTTCTTTACTCTGAGAAAGTCTTCATTTCTCCTTCACATCTGAGGACAGTTTGGCTGGGAACTGACGTCTGAGCCAGTGGTCTTTGCTTTCCTAATCCGTGCTGTGCCTCACCCCACTCCCTTCTTGCACGTGTGTCTGTGGTAAGGAGTCCGCTGCCATTCTTATTATTTCTGCAGGGGACGGGTGTTTTCCCCCTTCTGGCTCCTCTCAGGATTCTCTGTTTGTTTTGGACTCCTGCAGTTTGGATCTGATATTCCCAGGTGTATCTTTCTTGTTCTTCACCCTGCTTGGTATTCGCTGAACTTCCTGGATCTGTGGGGTTTGGTCACAGTTCCGTTATTAATTCGACTATTACGAACATTCTTGAAAAAGTGAAAGTGTTAGTCACCCAGTCACTTCCAACTCTTTTGTGACTCTCATGGCCTATAGCCCACCAGGCCCTCAGTCCTTAGAATTCTCCTCCAGGCAAGCATACTGGAGTGGGCTGCCATTTCCTTCTCCAGGGGATCATCCCAACCCAGGGATCGAACCCGAGTCTCCTGCACTGTCGCAGATTCTTTACCATCTGAGCCACGAGGGAAGTCCTGATAACGTTCCTGGCCCTTACCAATTCAACTGTTTCTTTTGCTTTCTCCTCCCTCTGCTCGTCCAATTGTAAATATCCTACACTTTCGACGGGCTTCCCAGGTGGCTCAGTGGCAGAGAATCCACCTGCCAACCCAGGAGGCGCAGGTTCGACCCCTGAGCCAGGAAGATCCCCTGGAGAAGGAAGTGGCGAGCCACTCCAGCATTCTTGGGGAGATCTCACGGACAGAGGAGCCTGGTGGGCTACAGTCCACGGGGTCACCAAGAGTTGGGCACGATGGAGTGACTACAACAGCAACGCTTTTGGCATCGTCCAATAACTCTTGCTCATTCTGTCCTGTTTTCCTTTTTCTGTTTCCATTTCAGCTTTGAAGTTGTAATGACCTGTACTCAAGCTCACTGATACTAGTCAGGGGCAGCTACACTGTGTAACAGACTCCCAAGTATCAAGGTCCTCAAGAGCAGGTGGTACATTTTTTTTCTCGTGTAAAAACAGGATGGGCGCAGGTAAACAGGGTGGCTTTCTTCCAGGCAGCGCTTCGGGGACCCAGCCTTCTTCCGACGTGTGTCCCCCTGTGCCTGAACTGCGGCACTGTCTGCGTCCAGGCAGCAGGACAGCCAGGTGTGCTCTGGGAGGTCTCTCAGACCCAGCCCAGCAGAGCACAGTGCTTCTGCTCACGTCGCGCTGAGGTCTCAGTCCCTGTGCCCAGAGAACGAGAGGATGGAGTTTCGGGACCAGCTCCCATCCTGACCACTTGTGGCTTTGCTTCAGATCTTAAACGCTCTGCTGGAATTTCAATCATATTGTATCTGTGGATCAATATGGGGGGAGACTGGCATCTTTATGATAAGTTTTTTCACCTGCAAGCTTGGTTTATCTCCTCATTTTTAAAGGTCTTCTATAATGTCTTTCAATAAAGTTTTAACATCTTCTCTATAAAAGTCTTGCTCAGTTTTTGTTCAACTTATTCCTAATATCTTTCGTTTTTTACTGCTGTTATAAAGAATATCTTTTAAAACTTTGCATTTATGTTTGTTACTAATATAGAGAAACAGTTGATCTTTTTTATATTTAACCTTGGATTCATGACTATACTAAACTTTTAAATAATAATATCTAGTTTTTTTGGTTTTTCTATGTAGATAATATCATTTCTAAATTATGACAATGTTTTTTCTTCCTTTCCACTTTTTAGACCTTTTTACCTCTTTTTCTTTTCTTCATTTATTTTTTTCACTCTGCCGGCTAGCATCTCCAATAAAGCATTGAATAATAGCAGTAATCTTGAGCATCTGTGTTTTGGCCTCAATCTTGAAGAAAAAGCTTTCAAAGCTTTACCTTAACTATTGTGTTTGCTAGAGGATTTTTGTGGCTATACTAAACTAGGTTAAGAATGTTTATTTTCTTTCCATTCCAATACATATTCCAATACATGTAGAATTTTATCAAGTGCTTTTTCTACACTTTTTTTTTTAGCATAAATGGCTATACAGGAACACCTTAGACATACTAAAGGTTCAGTTCCAGACCATCTCAGTAAGCAAGTCGTATGATTTTTTCATTTCCCAGTGACTATGAAAGTTATATTTACACTAGACTGTAGCCTGTTTAGTGTGCAAGAGCGTCATGTCTAAGAATGCAATGTCAGAGTATCAGTCGCTCAGTCGTGTCCGACTGTTTGAGGCCCCACGACTGCAGCACGCCAGGCTTCCCTGTCCTTCTCTGTCTCCCAGAGTCTGTTCAAACTCATGTCCATTGAAGTCAGTGATGCCATCCAACCATCTCATCCCCTGTCACCCACTTCTCCTGCCCTCAGTCTTTTCCAGCATCAGGGTCTTTCCCAGTGAGTTGGCTCTTCCCATCAGGTGGCCAAAGTACTGGAGCTTCAGCTTCAGCATCAGTCCTTCCAATGAATACTCAGGCTTGATTTCCTGTAGGATGGTCAGGTTTGATCTCCTTGATGTCCAAGGGACTCTCAAGAGTCTTCTCCAGCACCACAGTTCGAAAGCATCAATTCTTTGGCGCTCAGCCTTCTTTATGGTCCAGCTCTCACATTCATACCTGACTATTGGAAAAGCCATAGCTTTGACTATACAGACCTTTGTCGGCAAAGTGATGTCTCTGCTTTTTAATACGAGGTCTGGATTTGTCACAGCTTTTCTTCCAAGGAGCAAGCGTCATGCAGGTGATTCACACGTGCAGGGAACACTGAAAGGCAGTGGTTGGCACCTCGGGTCTCACCTGGGCCCCTCCCGCTTCCTGTTCCTCCTCTCCTCCTGCCTCCCCGCCCTTCTCCACCTGGGTCCCTGGTAATCAAGCCAGGATGTCAGGTGCAGAAGCCCTCGGCCTGGAAGTCAGCAGGTCAGCTTAGGAAGAACAAGGAGCACCACCAGCGCTGATCCCACCCTTACTAGGGGCAGGGCTCTGAGCTTGGGGTTGTAAAACCTTCGCAGGAGATACTAGGGTGTACCCAGGAGAAGGCGAGAAACAGCCCTTGACCTTGAGAGCTTCTCAGCCTGGCTCGGGGAGAGCATCCTGGAGAATCAGAAACAGTCCTGGAGGGCAAAGAGCAGACTCCTGCACATTTAATATCGGTGACACGGTGTTACGCCAGCACTGTGCCGTTTCGCAGTCAGATGCCTGGACTTGTTGAAAAAGGCCCGGAATTTGTCTTCTTGGTACCCTAGATTCGGGTGAAGCTCCCAGTATTTTGCTGGCCTAGCTTAGGCCTCAGGGGACAAGGTCATCACGCTCAACTCCATCCCTTGGTCCAGGAGCTCCCGGGGACCCTGGACTGACAGGAGGAGAAGCGAGACAATGACCGTGAATTCCATTCCCCAGATCTTTCTCCCCAGACACTCGAGTCTTGTCCTCCGAAGCCGCGTTTGATCTCAGAGGTGGAGGGGTCCACCCTTCCGTCCCAGGTGAAGTGAGTCGGGTGAAACAAGACTCTGGCTCTCTGACATTTCATATCCTTCTCCCGCTGCATCTTGGTTTTACTTGTTTCTAAGAAACGGGCCTTAACGCGTCCGAACGTTGCTGAGTGGAAGCCGCGCGCGCAGAGCTCGGTTCTCCAGGACTGTGGCTTTCTCATCGGCCAAGTGGATGAGTCACCTCAGGTTCCACCGAGGCGCTGTGAGTTTTAATTAGTGGTGCTGTGAGGGTGGTGTGACGCTGCCGGCTGCAGCCTGTGGTGAGTCAGCGCCTGGTGTTGCCGTTTTAAGCTGCAGGGTCTCGATGCCCTGAGTGACTTCCGTAGACGCATTCTGGAATCCGAGTGTGGAACCGGAGTCCAGGCGGAGGGACCTGGTCAGCCTGGTGAGGACGGGGCTGGCCGGGGAGCCGCTCCATGCCCCAGGCCCCTGACTGGTTGGCTGTTATGGACTGAGATGTGTTCCCCCCCCCCCAGACTCATATGTTGAAATTCTAACTGTGTGTCCCTCTAGCTGTGGGTGGAGCTGGGGTCTTTACAGAGGTGATTAAGGTAAAACGAGACCCCTAGGATGGCCCCGATCCAGTAGGACTGGTGTCCTTATAAGAAGAGGCAGTCAGGACACAGACTCACCTGGGGTGCTGGTGGGGGTGGTGACCATGTGAGGATGCAGGGAGAAGGCGCCGCCTCTGAGCTGAGGAGAGAGGTCTCAGAAGGAGCCCACCCTGCCGACCCCTCGAGCTAGGACTTCCAGCCGCCAGGACTGTGAGCCAGTGAATTCCTGTTGTGGAAGCCTCCGGTCTGTGGTCACGGCAGCCCCCGCAAACTCATCCAGCAGGCCGACCGTTCTCTTCTCTGCCATGACTCCCCGACCCCAACCCAAGGCATTGTGCCAACCCAAGGCGTGTGCCAACCCAAGGCGGCGGGGACCCAGGTGCTCCCCGTAGGAGCCAGAGATCATGTTGTTGTCGTTGAGTGATTGTCTGACTGTTTACGACCCCATGGCTTCCCTGGCCTGCATGAGCCCAGAAATCACGGTACAACGTTGAACTAAACCCCGCGCCTGGCTGCCGCGCAGACTCCTGGGCTCAGCAGAGCCCTTTCTCACCTGCAGAGCCCGTGGGTCCCGGAGCAGAGCTGGAGGCGTAGCTGCAGGAGAAGCAGTCAAGGTTCCTGCTGTTCCCCACCCCACCCCCGCCACTGCCATTCCCCAGGACTAGGGGGCTCCTCGGTGGGCGTGGTGCTCAACTAATTTTTTTTTTTTTAATTGGCTCACCCAACCCTCTGTGGGAGCTTCTGGGAGTTCATTTTAAAGTCAGAGAGAGGAGAGGCAGGAGCTGGCTAATTCCTGGTTCAGTTGATGCTGCCTGCAGTTTGGTACCTTCCCCGCTTGGCGCTTTTCTTTTATGACAGTTGGAAGCTGGCAGATGCGAGCTCTGGGTGCCCTGCCTCTGCACTGAGGGGTCAGGACCAAAGGATGACATTACGAGGCTGCCGCCCCCCACCCCCCAGGCCGCTCTGCCTCTTCCTGCAGGTCTCTCATTATCCACCCAGAGGCAAAGGGGCACCATGCCACACGCCCGAGGCCGCCTCTGCTAGCGGACGCTCAGAGCGCTGGTCAGGTGAGCTTCCCAGACTCGATGTACCCAGTTCGTCACCCAGCCAGAGGGCCCCCTGCTCCCACCTGCGCCCCCTCACCCCTCGTGCCCCCTGCCTGCTCCATTGTCAGCCGAGCACACCCCCGTCTTCCTGCATCTACTCAAGCCCAGGAAACCTGTTCCACCTTTTCCTCCACACTCCTGCCTGCCTTCTTTGAGTTTCTAAATCTTGGCGACTTCCCTGGTGGTCTAGTGGTTAAGACTTAGCCTTCCAATGCAGGGGGGTGCAGGTTCAATACCTGGTCAGGGAACTAAGATCCCACATGCTTGGCGGCCAACATATCAAAACATAAAACAGAAGCAGCATAGTAACTAATTCAATAAAGGCTTTAAAAATGGTCCATGTAAAAAAAAGAATCTTAAAAGAAAAATGAATCATGGTGGAATGTAAGATGGTGCACGTGATGTGAAAAAGTCTTGACAGTTCCTCAAATGGTTAAAGACAGAATCACCGTGTGACCATCATCAACTCAAAGGACGTGAGTTTGAGCAAACTCCAGGAGACAGTGAAGGACAGGGAAGCCCGGAGTGCTGCAGGCCAGGGTGCCAAGGAGCTGGCCACAACTGAGCGACTGGACAGCCACGTGACCCAGCAGTTCTGCTCCTAGGTAGGTGCCGAGAAGAATTGAAAACAGGCATGCAAACAATCCTGCACACAGATGTTCACAGCAACACTACTCACAAAATAGTGGGGTGGCCCAGAGGTGGACAGATCCCAAACACACTTTAGCAGATGAAGGGACAATCCAAGTGTGGCAGAGCCATACGACGGACCACCGTTCAGCCCTGGAGAGCGGTGTTGTGATGACGGGAGCTACCATGAGGAAAAACCATCGCGCTCGGTGAAAGAAGCTGGACACCAAAGGCCATTTGCTGTAGGATCCACTGATATGAAATGTCCGGAAAGGACAGCTCCAGAGAGACCAAGAGAAAGCAGACAGTGGCTGGCACAGGCTGGGGGAGGGCCTGAGTGCTGGCTGGGTCGGGGTCTCCTTTAGGGATGATGGACATGTCGAGAACTAAGTCAGCAGTGACCGTGCGCAGCATCGTGCATGTGTTAGATGCCGCCAAGTGTGCACTGGGAACGGTTCCTGTTAGGTGAGCTTGACTTCCTGGGAGAAGGGTGAAATCACGATCCTTAGAGCTGGAGGGAACTTTGATCCTGTCCGACCTTGTAGGGGTAGCAGGAAAACTGTGGTGTGTGATGTGTGTGTGTGCGCGCGCTCATGCTCCGTCGCTCAGTCATGTCCAGCTCTTTGTGGATCTGTGATAGCCCGTCAGGCTCCTCTGTCCATGGAATTTTCCAGGCAAGAATCCTGGAAGGCGTTTCCATTTCCTCCTCCAGGGAATCTTCCCAACCCAGGGACTGAACCCGCATCTCTTACGTCTCCTGCAGTGGCAGGCGGGTTCTTTACCACTTCGCCACCTGGGAAGCCCCAGGAAGACTCTGTAGGGCTAGGGTTATACCTTATTTATTTTCATTTCTAAAAATTCGTACATGAAAACATTCTTTTAAATCTTTCAAGGAATGTAGTGCAGTGAAAGTCACTCAGTCCTGTCCGACTCTTTGTGACCCCATGGACTAGACAGTCCAGGAATTCTCCAGGCCAGAATACTGGACTGGGTAGCCTTTCCCTTCTCCAGGGGATCTTCCCAGCCCAGGGATGGAACCCAGGTCTCCCACACTGCAGGTGGGTTCTTTACCAGCGGAGCCACCAGGGCAGGCAAATGTAGCTATGAAGCTTTCCTTGACCAGCGTATCAATGCTGGCCCGCTCCCCTGGCTGCTGATCTGGTGTCACCTTGTAGACCTCTCTCTCGGTGGGTAAACGTAGGACAGGTACAGGTTTAGTCTGTGGTGGTTGTTTTCCCAGGTAGCATCATACAGTACTTGACTGTTGTGCAGCTTGTTTCCTTCCCTTAAAAATTCGCCTTACAGGTTCTTCCATGCTAGTGAGAGCTCCATTTCCTTTTTATCGACACCCGCAGGATCTGGCATTATACAAAGCACCATGTTTAATGTGATCAGTCCTCAATTGATGAGCGTTTAGGGTTTTTCCCCCCAGTCTTTGGGCTTCCTTGTCTGCACATACCTTCTTTGCAGAGAGGGGAATGTTTCTCTAGCTTAGGCGCCAACATGGAATTGCCAGGTATTTGTTGTTCAGGCGCTAAGCCGTTGCAACCCCTCGGACTGCGGCACAGCAGGCTCCCCTGTCCTTCGCTGCCTCCTGGAGTTTGCTCAGACTCATGTCCACTGAGTCGGTGATTGCCAGGTGTAGGGTACCTATATTGTGTGTGTTCACGGATGTTGCCAAATTTCCCACAAAAATTGGCTGGACTAGTTTATATTCTCACCAAGACAGTGTGAGAGTATTTTTTTGTTCCTCACAACCTTGCCAAAACTTGAGTTTTACCAAGACTGAAATTTTTTGCTGCTCAGATTATTGCAGTGTGCTAAAGCTAATGGTAGCTAATGCCTACAGATCGTTGATTGCATCCCGGGCACCGCCCCAAGAGCTTTACTTGTATGTGCTGACCCATTTAATCCCATAACAGTCTTCTGAGGTGCGGTCTTTTATTGTTCCTGTTTTATAGCTGGCAAAACTCAGGCGCAGAACAAAATCTTACTGTTTCAGGTTTTCCCTTGATTGTTACTGAGCTGAAGTATTGCTTCATGTTTATTGATCACATAAAATTCTTTGACTTGCTGGTTCATTTTCCTAATTTCCTCTCCTACCGTATTCCTTGCCTTTTTCTTATTGTCGTTCTGCACATTAATCTTTATTTCACGCATTACAGATGTTTTCCTGGAACACAGCTCACACTTTCACTGTGTGGCACTATTTTCCATCCCACAGAAGTTTTGAATTATGATGTGCTCACATTCATCAATCCTTTCCCAAATGACATTAGCATATTATGGCTTGTTTAAGAAGGCCTATCTTATCCCAAGGTTATAAGCATATTTTAAACTTTGTTCCCTCTAAAACTTTTGGAATTCATCATTCCATTTTTAAGTCATTAATCTATCTGCAAATTATCTCTGCAAAGGAGCAAAGCAGGAATAGCATTCTCTCCAAATTGTTAGCAGATTATCCCAACAGTTACTGAATCCTCCTTTTAGCTCTGTGTTGATTTAAAACAAAACCCTAATCAGCCATTAATTTGCTACACACAGGTGAGCTTACGAGGCTTTTGTCCATTGCTCTGACGATCTGTTGCTGAACCGTTGCAGCCTGCTGTTTCTCAATGTTTTAATATCTGGAGAGTTTTAAGTTGACCTTTGTAGCCACCTTACGGATCTCATACTCTACCAGTTTATGGCCTCATTATTGTTGCTTTAAAAATAACTTTTAATTTATGTTTTTATATTTCTTTGGTATATAGATTGAAGATGGTGTTCTTTTGTAATTTTTTAAAAAAATTTTTATTTCCATCAGCCAATATGCCATATTATTTCTGCTTTTCATTATTGCTTGAATTTCTTGTGGCTAATACATGGTGGATTTTTGTAAAATTTCCACCTGTATTTGCAAATGATTTTTCTGCCCTATCTACAGGGTTCTGTAGAGCCATTAGCGCTAACGTGTTAATTACCCTGACTCCTCGGTAACCATGCTTGTCTGTCCCCTTCCGAGGGGCCTCGTGAAGTCTCCGGCTGTGACAGCTCTTTGCCAGTTTCTTCGTGCTTCTCTCAGGTCTGACGTGTGTGCCTCAAAGCTGTGTTTGGCCTAGGAACGTTCGAAGTAGCTGACGGTTCCTCTTAATAACGTGGAATCTCCTTTGTCCCTTTTAATGCTTTTCCTCTGTTTTCTTGTTAACCCCTTGATATTTGTTGTAACTCACGATGGGCTTCCCTGGTGACTCAGTTGGAAAAGAATCCGCCTACAATGCAAGACCTGGGTTCAATCCCTGAGTTGGGAAGATCCCCTAGAGGAGGGAAATTAAAGATAAATGGGACTTACTCTTATTACCTTAATCTGCATTTTTATTTTCCAAAGGTTTATTGTGATCTTCTTCCTTTTTGCCGAATTCATCAAGATTTCATTGTTCTATTTTTTTCTGCTTTGCTGATCATTGTTTCTTACTGACCGTCTGTCTAGTTGTTCTATTCATTATTAAAAGTGGGCTGTTGAAGTCTCCAGGTATTATTGTAGAACTGATATTTCTCCCCTTAATTCTGTCAATTTTTTCTTCATGTATTTCGAGGGCTCTATTATTTGAGGCATATATTTGCATAACTTATTTGAATCGATAGATTGACCCTTTTATCAATATATAAAATCCTTCGGCTCTTATATTTTTTGCCTAAGAATCCATTTTGTCTGATAGTAGCACAGTTACCCCAGCTCTCTTGGGTCACTATTGGGGGGTGGAACGTCTTTTGCCCTCCTTCTTAGGACCCCACCAACGACCTCTTTTTAACTTAATCACCTGTTTAAAGACCTTGTATTCAAATAAAATACGCTTACTCCTGAGGTACAGGGCACTTGGCTGCCAACCTATAAATTTGGGGAACACCATTCAGATCATATCAGGTATGTCTCATTGTCTCTTTTCTCCTAAATTAAAAAAACGTTTTTGTGGCTATGTGTGTCTGCGTGCTTGGCTGCCTCAGGTCTCAGCTGTGGCGCCAGGGTCTTCGGGCGCGATGCGGCCCCGTGAGGACTGTCTGGCTGAGGCCCACGGCCTGCAGAGCTCGGCCGCTTCGCAGCATGTGGAATGGTAGTTCCCCGGGCCAGGGATCGACCCCTTGTTCGCTGCGTTGGAAGGTGAATTCTTAACCACTGCACAACCAGGGAAATTCCACTATTGTTTCTTATATCCCAGTGGCTCCCCTTGGAATGTCTTTCCTCCTTACTGACGTGCATCGTTTGGTGGTTGTTTAAGTAAAGGTCTGTGGATGGTAAATATTTTGAGTCCTCACATGTGTGAAAAGTGCTTTTGCCTAGTTTTCACTTGACTCACTGTTTAGCTAAATATAGATTCTAGTTTAAAAAGAAGTTTCCTTGGAACTTGAAAGATAACGCCCCCATTCTTATGTCTGGTCTCACCAGTCAGCCGGTCTGATGCTGTTTCTTTGTAGGCAGTGTATCTCATCCGTCTTTTAGGATTTTTCCTGTGAGCCTGTGTCCTGAGGCTTCATCACGTTGTGAATAGACGTGGTCTTTCCTCTTGCATCTTCCAGCACTCCTGCATGACCTTTTAAGCTGAGGACGCATGTCCTTTTCCAATTCTGGAAATTATCTCCTTAGTCTTTGAGTCTGTCTCCTCCGTTCTCTCCACCTCCGTTCTGAGTCACTGCTAAGAGAAATACTGGAAGGTCTGGATCCATCTTCCATTCTCTCAACTTTTCTTTCTCTCTGGCCTCCTTCCCCCTGCCCCGGATCCTGGGAGAATTTCTCAATTCCATCTTCCAGCTCAGTGATTCAGTCATGGGCTGTATCCATTCTGCAAATACAGTCCACCTGCTGATTTCCGTTCCAGTGATCTTTTAAATCTCCATTGGCTGAGCCCATATCGCTCGCATCTTCCTGGGGACGCTAGTATGCATGGTCTAGAGATTTGTTCTGCTGGCTCTGTGAACCGCTTCCCTGGTACGGCTTCTGTTTGTTGTGTGTGGTGGTTTCTCGGGAGTGCTGCCGGCTTTCCTTGAAGGTCTGGCATTTCCTGGGGTGGGGGCTGTATTGACATTGGACATTGTTCAGAGCGTCCCTTGGACAGCAAGGAGATCCAACCAGTCCATCCTAAAGGAAATCAACCCTGAATATTCGTTGGAAGGACTGATGCTGAAGCTGAAGCTCCAATACTTTGGCCACCTGATGCGAAGAACTGACTCATTGGAAAAGATCCCGATGCTGGGAAAGACTAAGGGCAGGAGGAGAAGGGGACGACAGAGGATGAGATGGTTGGATGTGTGTCACTGACTCAAACATGAGTTTGAGCAAACTCTGGGAAACCGTGAAGGAGACGGAAGCCTGGCAAGCTGCAGTCCGTGGGGCTGCCAAGAGTGGGACCCGCCTTCCCGACAGAACAACGGCTGCTCTCCATACCTGTCTGCCACGGCTGCATCTGTCCACTGCAGCCTTTCTGTGTGAGACGGAGGGGCCCAGGTGTGTTGTGGGGAAAGATGCTCTTCTCGGCTCTGAGGCTGCCTGTTCCCCCTGGGTCTCACCTGCGAACCCACCCCTTATCCCAGGCACTCTCGGCCTCTCTGCCCACCAAGCCTGGCCTGGCTGTGGGAGGCAGAGGGGCTTGGCAGGGCGTCAGCCAGCCTGGCCACGCCCGCCCTGGGCTGGCTCTGACTCAGCACGCTAGGGCCACCCCTCTCTCTGGCCCTCTCGAGCTTGGAAGTGACCTTTTCTGCTGCCGTTTGGGCTGATCTTTTCTCTTTCAGTCTCTGTGCTATGCTTCGTCGCTCAGTCGTGTCCAACTCTTTGTGACCCCATGGACCTTAGCCCTCCAGGCGCCTCTGTCCATGGGATTTCCCAGGCAAGAATACTGGAGTGGGCTGCCATTTCCTTCTCTAGGGGATCTTCCCGATCCAGGAATCAAACCCATATCTCCTGCTTTGGCAGGTGGATTCTTTACCACTGAGCCACCAGGGAAGCCCCTAGTCTTACATCTTTTGAGTGTCTATTTTACATTATTATGTCACTTTGAACATTAAGTTAATCATAAAACCCCACAGTGGGTTTTTTATGGGGTTTTTTTTTTCCACAAGCCTCTGCCGTGCCAGTTCTCCCTTATCCTGTCCTTGCACACAGTTTTGAGGCAAAATCCAACACTTTGCATGTAAGTCTGTTGAATTCCATCTTGTGATTTGGGCCATGTAGTCTTGCCTGTCAAATCTCTGAATATTGATGAGCGCGTTTATCATATTAACTATCTCTTCCAACTCTGTGTGACCTTCGGACCCGATGAGATTCTCCTTTATGTCTCCACTCACTTCGTTGCCAAAAACCTTGCACACAGTACAGCCAGAAATGAGCTCTTCGGTGTCACCGCTTGAGACCTCACCCAAGGTTTATTTATTTATCCAACAGACCTTTATAAAGTAGAGTGGTTGTCAGTACCCTTCATGTAATGGCTCAAAAATGTGTGAGTTCACCTATCAGGAAAAACAGTTGATCCAAATTCTATTATCTTACCCTCAAGGTTATCATGAAAAATTAGTCAAAAGCAACCACCTGGATGTGCTGGTTTTAATCCGAGCAGATCAGCGTGTAATTGTCTTACTGTTTCCTGGTTGCTCTGGTGTATCCGTTTGCCTCCCCAGCAGGAGAGTGAGTTTCTTGTGTCGGGGGAGGAGGGATGTTGATGTCATTTCCTGGGGGCGGGGGGGGGGGGGTGCTGTACCGTTCTGCACACATAGGCATTCTGGCCTGGAAGCCTTTGCTGTCAGTGCTGAATGAATCCCCAGGTCGGAGGATGCTGTGATTTCAGTCTTATAGATGCACAGGATGAGGAAATAACCTTGCACACATTAACCCACTGGTCATGATGGACTTTGACTGTCTGTCTCCAAGCTTGGGCCTCTGCTTTGCACATACATCCTTGCCTATTCCACAGTTTGGGACGAGGTACAGAGAATGCCACCCGACAAGAACTGAGGTGAAATGAATGGGGTGCCCACCCAGCAGAGAGTTTCACCCCTAAAAGGGGGATTGAACTGGGTTGCTGGAGTGACTCACTCCCTGACTGGTTCCTTCGCTCACTTCATCAGCAAACACCACGCCAGGGTGTAACTGAACGCAGGGGAATGTCATCCACTGAGTGTGTCCGTTAGCGATATGGCCCCACAACAGAAGTGGGGTGTCCTGATCTAAGAGTAAGAATCGGCCACGTGCTTTTTACCAGAGCTGCCCTGGGAGACGTGGCTTGAGGCCTCTCACACATTCCCGTCTCCTGAACAGATGCAGAAAGCCCTAGAGTGGACATGAGTTCATCAGGCTCCCCCAGGTTGGTGGATGTGTGTCCTGAGATGGTGTTTGTCAAAATGTGTGCCGCCAAAGGCTAGCCCTGCGAGCTGTTTCATGAAACAGAGATTGTCTGGTCAGACAACGCGGGGAAGGCTGAATGCTGCATCTCCCTTAAGGAGGTGCACACACAAAGGCTCCAAGGCGTCCTGCTGTGACCCAGGTTTCCAATCAGCCTGACCGTACCCATGCTGGACTCCTTACCTCATTTTGTTGGCTAAACACACGTGTTGTTGCTCAGTGTTGTTGCTCAGTTGCTAAGTCGTGTCCAACTTTTTGCGACCCCACGGACTGCAGCATACCAGGCTTCTCTCTCCTCCACTGTCTCCTGGGCTTTGCTCAGATTCATGTCCATGGAGTCCGTGATGCCAGCCGGCCATCTCATCCTCTGCTGCCCCCTTCTCCTTCTGCCTTCAGTCCTTCCCGGCATCAGGGTCTGCTCCAGTGAGTCGGCTCTTCGCATCACGTGGCCATGATGTTGGAGCTTCAGCGTCAGTCCTTCCAGTGAATATTCAGGGTTGATTTCCCTGGTTTATGAGTCAGCCCCATAAGAGCCCAGTGGCCCAAATGACCCAGAATGAAAGGGAAAATACGAAATTCCTCGAGCTTACAAAACAGCTGCACGTCACAAGTGGAGGGTGGCCCCATGAAAGCATCACCAGCCTCCTGACCTCTTTGTGGAGTTTTCACTCACCCTCCCTGTGGTCAAACTGTCCTGCCAAAATAGACCCGGCCTGGTGCTGGGCAGGCTCGGGCACACCGCAGACGGCCGCAGAAGCAACCGTTGAGATCAGCAGATGGAGGTCGTTACCTGGGAAGGCCTGTGGGGTCTCCAGGGCGGCTGAGAGCTTCAGGGGAGCTGCTGGCCTCCCTCCCAGCCCATCACGGTGCTGCACAGCTGGAGTCTGCTTTCGCTAGCTTGCTGGAGGTTGGCTCTCCGTTAACCTTGAAACGCCCTAGCTGTCCTGGGCTCTGCACCCTCCTAGCTGGGGACCCCTGCTGCTTCTCCTTTGCAGCCTCTCTTGCAGTTTCTTTCCCAGCCCATTTGGAGCTTTGATATCCTCACCCTGGCTGGTTCCAGGGTCTTTCAGCCCCTCATCCCGTAACTGTCATTTGCCGGGAACTCTGAATCTCCTGTCCCCATGGGGACCCGACATCCCATCTCCATGGTAACCTGCAGAAACCTCGGGATGCCCTGGGACCTGGAGCCCTTGGATGTGGCCTCTCCCCACAGGGACCCCCGATCGAGAAGCGATGGGCGGTGGGCCAGAGGAGGTCCCAGCACCTTCTGGGGCGGAATGTAGACAGAGGCATCCATTCCTGTGCCCTTCCTCACTCTGGGTTCTTACCAAAGGCACATCACTGAGTTGATGTGACAGTGGATTAAGGACTGAGAGGCCCCTTCAGGCAAAGATTCATTATTAATCGGCCAGGCTGTGATGATTAGTTAGGCAGGAGAACAGCAGACCACCTGGGGAAGCGCAAGCAATCTGCTTCAGCGCACACAGCCTCCAAGTGACGGGCGGGGGCTCGGAACTGCGGAGGGCTCCATCAGCTCTCGGTGATCGTTCGCTGGGGTCTGGGCCAGGCACTAGGGGTAGAGGCGTGAGTGGGCTGGTGGTCCCCAATGTCAGGAAACCTCCGGTTGGCACCAGCAGTGGCATCTTGCATGCACACGTCAGCCGGCACCTTATGAAGTCCCTCCTCCTCCAAGGAAACGGTCAGCCCTTCTGTGTCCACTGTCAACGCCCGGAGCCCAAGGCCACCATCGTCCTTCACCTCCCAGGTTTTCCCCTCGTCGGCACTCTCGCCTCCCAGAGTCTGTTCTCCATCCGAGCCTCTTCGGCCTGTTTCATATGCAGACCACATCCTGTCATTCTCAGACCCGAAACCCTCTCGCAGCATCTCCAGCGTCCTTCCCAAGACCCTCAGGACCCCCACGATCTGGCCCTGCCGCCCTCTTTGATGTCTCGTCATGCCTCCTCTCCCTGTGGTTCCAACACTCCAGCCCCACTCACTCACTCACAGGGCCTTCCTCTGTGCCCGGGGAGGCTGTCGGGCACGTGAATATACTCGATCCAAACAAACCAAGATGTGCTGGACGCATGAATACTCTCCGGGTTTCAAAGTCTTAGGGTGAAAAAGGAAAAGGATGCAGGAGATCTCATCAACATTTTGTTTACACCAATCAGATGTCCAGAAGATCATATTTTGGATATATTAGGTGAAATGTTTCACAATGTATTATTAAAATTAATCTCACCCATTTCTTTAGACTTCCTTTGTAACTGGCTGATAGAAAATTCCAGGGGATGCCCGTGGCCCGCAGTCCCAGCCGGCGTCCTCCCATTGGGATCCCCACCCTGGACCTCTGCGGGCCTCTTTATTCCGCATCTTTGCGCCAGGATCCCTGCTCCCCTGATGTCCGCTTGGTTGGCTCCTCCTCCTCATCAGGCCGTGAGTGGAAACTGACACGGCCCCCCCCTCCGACCGCCTCCAAGGGCCTGCACCTCGGGGCCGCTCTCTGACGGCTCCTGTTTGATTCTTTCCTGGTGTGGGCCGCGTGGTGCAGCTGTTGCGGTTTACTGTCTATCCGGCGCATGCCTTGTGCCAAGCTCTGTTCTAAGTCTTTCAGGTGTGTTCACTTGCTAACGCCTCACCGCTGCCCTAAGAGAAAGAAGTGTCCCATTTTACAGATGGGAAATCAGAGGGCTCCGCACCCCACAGGCCTGGCTTCAGAGCCTGCTCTGCTGACCCAGTGAGGGCAGGGACCGCGCTTGCCTCGAGTTCCCATCTGGGACGTGCGGTGCCAAGTAAGTGCTTGGTGACTCTCCGCTTGATCGTCGACAGATGGAGGGGCAGGCGAAATCGGGCCCGTTCACACAGTGACTACTGCTCAGCCCAAACCAGGCTGCCGTGCTGATGCGCGCTGCAACATGGGCGGGTTTTGAAAACAACACACCAAAAAGAAGCCAGACGCTGAAGGCCACGTATTGTTGGACTGCACTGATGGGACATGTCCACAGAAGGAATCCATAGAGACAGAAGGCAAATCAGTAGTTGCCAGGGGCTGAGGGAGAGAGGGGATGGGGAGCAACTGCTGAAGGGTGTGGGGTTTCCTTTGGGGGTGATGCAGATGATCTGGAATTAGATGGTTGTGATGATCACATAGTCTCGTGGATATGCAGAAACGCACTGAACTGTACACTTGAAATGGTGACTTTTATGGCATATGGGGACGACAGAGGAGGAGGTGGTTGGATGGCATCACTGACTCGACGGACATGAGTTTGAGCAACCTCCGGGAGTTGGTGATGGACAGGGAGGCCTGGCGTGCTGTGGTTCATGGGGTCGCAAAGAGTCAGACACGACTGAGCGACTGAACTGGACTGATGATGTATGAATGAGAGCTCAATTAATATAAACAAATAGATTTTATGTTGAGTAAATGAATCCTCACAGAGCAAATGGGAAAAGCCAGGACTCACCACCTTTCTCGCGGGGCCACCCAGGAATCTGTTTGCAGATGCAGAGTTGCGCCCGAGTCACTTATTCATCCCATGTTTCTCCTGCGTCTGCAGATAGGCCAGGTGTCACGTTGCTGCTTCAAGTAAGACAGGCAGGGTTCCTGATCTTTGGGCTCCTTCAGGGAAGTCAGGGGGTTCTGTGGGTGCTTACAAGGCGATGGGAGGAGTGGGGCCCGGGGTGAGGCTTCTTACCCCGCCAGGCCACAGCCACCCACCGCAGCAAAATTACATCGTTACTTTCACCAACGGAAATGTGCCATCCCCTTCAATGATGACTTCAGGGGACAAGCCATCACAGTATCGGAGAGAGCACTTTCAACCTTGCCACTAACAGAAATCACAAATATTGGGTTGGTTAAAAAGGTCGTTTGGGTGTTTCCATCACACATTATCGAAAACTCAAATGAACTTTTTGGCCAACTTGATGTTTTCATATACTTTTATGCTTTTTGCAGATGCCTCAGAATATCATTGGCCTCTCTCTAGCTCAAACTCAGGGCATCAATAAGAAGGCACACATATTAGAAAAATCACAGTTTTTTAAATATTCGATAATTCTGTTTGCCTGTAACTTGTAGTTCTCTGTATGTTATTTCATGTGTTTAAAAACATTATTCTGGAAGTGGCTCCAGATACCATATGGATTCCAGAAAGTTACGAGCCGCTGCCCCTGGGGTACCAGCTCCTTGTTCAGGAAAGGTCCGGGTGCTTCCTGTGATGAAGGGAGGAGGCAGGCCTGAGAAGGCAGAGGGACGCCGGAGGAGGCTGCGGTGGCCGCACCCGTGGCCCCGGACAGAAGGGAGCTTGCCGCGCCTGGGCCTCCGCGAGCCCGAAAGGGCCTGAGCTGCCGGGTGCTGACAAAGGACAGGCTGGCCGCGGGGTTCTGGGGTCTTCGGACAGAGCACAGCTCCTTCCGCAGGAAACGATTCTTTGAGCCCCCTTGGCTGGTCGAGTATGGTCTTTGCTGCTTGAAAAGCGCTGTGAGGACGTGTAGACAGAGATGTCTCTGAGGAGCTTCCTGAAATACCCCCAGTGAGGGCTGTGAAACCCTAACACCTGACTCCAGTGTCAGAGGGGCGTCTCAGTGTCAGGATGGCACGGAAGGAACCCACGTTTCTGTTGCAGAAACAGTCAAAGGCAGGCACTTAGGGATGGCGCGCCGGCCGTTAGCTGCACGGGCCTCGGCCTTACTGGCCTGCGTCACAGCCCTGATGTGACTTAGATGTAGTTTGGTGGTATTTTTTATTACGGTTTCCCCCTCTCCTCCCCACAGCTGCTGATATTTCCTGTCTCTGCTCCCCACTCTCCCTTGTCACCCATTATCCATTACTGTCAGCGCCCTGCCGGGATGTCCTTGGAGAGGATTCTTAATGGAGCTGTCCTGGTTAAAGAAATTCAATGTGATTGAACTGCAGCAAAGAATCAAAATCCAAATATCTGAAAGGGATGAATAATAACTAGGTATTAAAGCATATTGGTTATTTATTACTGGCAGAAGGCAGGAAAACATTAGCATGTAAAAAGCTGTAAATTAATCACGGCTGGGGATAGGAAACCTGAAAAAGTCACCTCTGTCTTTGTTAACTCTGTTTTGTTATTCTTGATGTGTTCCCTGTCCTCACTCCTGCCCTTCCGTGATAGATTTTCATCCCAGCTGGCTAGCTGCAGGCACAAAGAGGGGAGATTAACACCCCCCCCCCAAAAATGGTTAATCTCATGTCACCCTGTGGTTAAAAGAGGGTAGCCAGGGGAATGTGCATCTGTGGGCTGATCTAGATTGAGACCCTGGCCAGGCCGCTCGCTAACTGTGTCCTAAGACAAGTCACCTGACCGCTTCAGACGCTGGGTCTCCAGTCTGTCGGGGCAAATGACTCTAAAGCCCTCCTCGGTGAAGTAAGCCAGAAGGAAAAACAAAAACACAGTATATTAACGCATATATATGGAATTTAGAAAGATGGTAACGAGAACCCTGTATGCGAGACAGCAAAAGAAACGCAGACGTATAGAACAGTCTTTTGGACTCTATGGGAGAGAGCAAGGGTGGGATGATATGGGAGAACGGCATTGAAACATGTTAATTATCATGTGAAATCAATCGCCAGCCCAGGTTTGATGCTTAGGGCTGGTGCACCGGGATGACCCAGAGAGAGAGAATCGGGAGGGAGATGGGAGGGGGGTTCTGGAAGGGGAACATATGTATACCCATGGCAGATTCGTGTCAATGTATGGCAAAACCACCACAATAATGTAAAGAAAATAAATAAATAAAATCAGAAAAAATAAATAAATAAAGCCTTCCTTATAGCGCTGTCATGGGGATTAAATCAGATCCTGCGTTTACATGTTTAAGACCGTGGCTGATGGCAGCTGCTGGTGGCAGAGGCACAAGAGCCTTGCCACTCAAAACGCTGTCAGTGGTCCAGCATGGCATGAAAAATGCAGATTCCCAGGGCACACCTCTGGCCTCCAGTTGTAGACTCTGCCTCCGATAACATCCCCAGGCGAGACAGTTAGACATTAACGCGTAAGAAGCCCTGCCACGGTGTTCTGATACATATAAATACAAGGGAGATTTTAGTGAATTGGAGAAAAAGATGTTCCGTTTTATGATGAAACCGAGAAAAAGATTGTTTACATTCAAAGAACGCATTGACTGTTTGAGCTGGAAGGTACGTTGGAAGGCTTCAAATCCTGCTGAATTTGGCACTGAGGACTCTGAGGTCTGGAGAAGTGACACGTCTGCCCGAAGCCATGGAGTTGGCATTCTGGTTAAGTGCTGTTGCGTAAAAACCACTCCAAAACCACTTGAAACCATTTATTTTGCTTACGAGTCTGCATGTTGGGCTGAGCTTAGCTGGATGCTGAGCTCACGTGTCTGCTCCATGTGCCATCAGCTTGGGGGACCAAGATGGCTCACTCCATGGCCATGGGCGGGGGTCTGGGTCTGAGGGCTGGGACCCTCCCTTCCTGGGCACGTGAGCCTCTCCCGGCTGCTTCCACCCCTCACGGCACAGCAGCTGGGTGGTCAGAGTGAGTAACCCAGGTGGTCCCTCTCTAGTCCTTTGCTTGGAAAAGTCCACAGATAGAGAAGCCTTCAGTTCAGTTGCTCAGTCTGTCCATCTCTTTGCGACCCCATGGACTACAGCACACCAGGCTTCCCTGTCCATAACCAACTCCTGGACCTTGCTCAAACTCTTATCCATCGAGTCGGTGATGCCATCCAACCATCTCATCCTCTGTCATCCCCTTCTCTCACCTTCAATCTTTCCCAGCATCAGGGTCTTTTCCAGTGAGTCAACTCTTCGCATCAGGTGGCCAAAGTATTGGAGTTTCAGCTTCAACATTAGTCCCTCCAATGAACACCCAGGACTGATTTCCCTTAGGATGGACTGGTTGGATCTCCTTGCAGTCCAAGGGACTCTCAAGAGTCTTCTCCAACACCACAGTTCAAAAGCATCAATTCTTTGGCACTCAGCTTTCTTTATGGTCCACCTCTCACGTCCATACATGACTACTGGGAAAACCATAGTTTAAACTAGACAGACCTTTGTTGGCAAAGTAATGTCTCTGCTTTTTAATATGCTGTCTAGGGTGGTCACAGCTTTTCTTCCAAGGAGCAAGCGTCTTTTAATTTCATGGCTGCAGTCACCATCTGCAGTGATTTTGGAGCCCCCAAAAGTAAAATGTCTCCCGTTTTCCATTGTTTCCCCATCTATTTGCCATAAAGTGATGGGACCAGATGCCATGATCTTAGTTTCCTGAATGTTGAGTTTCAAGCCAACTTTTTCACTCTCCTCTTTGACTTTTGTCAGGAGGCTCTTTAGTTCTTCACTTTCTGCCATAAGGATGATGTCATCTGCATATCTGAGGTTATTGATATTTCTCCCAGCATTCTTGGTTCCAGCTTGTGCTTCCTTCAGCCCAGCATTTCTTATGATGTACTCTGCATATAAGTTAAATAAGCAGGGTGACAATATACAGCCTTGACATACTCCTTTCCCAATTTTGGAAATTCTAGTACTCTCGCCTGGGAAATTCCAGATGGAGGAACCTGATAGGCTACAATCCATGGGGTAACAAAGAGTTGGTCACGACTGGGCGATTTCACTTCACTGTCAGTGCAGGAGATGTAAGACATGAGGGTTCGATCCCTGGATCAGGAAGATCCCCTGGAGGAGGAAATGGCAACCCTCTCTAGTATTCTTGCCAGGGAAATCCCATGGACAGAGGAGCCTAGTGGGCTACAATTCATAGGGCTGCAGCGTTGGATACTACTGAAGCGACTTAGCACACACGTGTGTTATAAATTGCACAGTAGAATGTTGTGAGTTTTGCGTTAAGGCACTAATTATTTTTTGAAGGCTTTCCCGCCTGTTTGCCTGTATTTTAAAAAAATTTTTTTTATTAGTTTTGCCATACAATGACATGATATTGCCATGGATTTACATATGCTCCCCCTCCAGAACCCCCCTCCCTCCTCCCTCCCTCCTCCCTCCCCCCAGGAAATCTCGATGCACCAGCCCCCAGCATCAATCCTGGGCTGGCGATTGATTACACATATGATAATTAACATGTTTCAATGCCATTCTCCCATATCATCCCACCCTTGCCCTCATCCACAGAGTCCACGAGTCTGTTCTATACATCTGCGTTCCTTTTGCTGTCTCGCACTAAGGACTTTTTTTTTTTTTAACATTTTTTTTTATTAGTTTTGCCAAACAATGACATGATATCACCATGGGTTTACATATGCTCCCCCTCCAGAACCCCCCTCCCTCCTCCCTCCCCCCGGGAAATCTCGTTGCACCAGTCCCAAGCATCAATCCTGGGCCGGCTATTGCTTAGACATATGATAATTAACATGTTTCAATGCCATTCTCCCATATCATCCCACCCTTTCCCTCATCCACAGAGGCCCTGAGTCTATTCTATACATCTGCGTTCCTTTTGCTGTCTCGCATGCTGGGTTCTCGTTACCGTCTTTCTAAATTCCATATATATGCGTTAATATACTGTATTGTTGTTTTTGCTTCTGGCTTACTTCACTCTGGATAATGGGCTCCAGTTTCGTCCATCTGAGTAGAACTGATTCAAATGAATTTTTCCTTAATGCTGAGTAATATTCCATTGTGTATATGTACCACAGCTTTCTTATCCATTCATCAGTTGATGGGCATCTAGGTTGGTTCCATGTCCTGGCTATTGTAAACAATGCAGCGATGAACATTGAGGTACACGTGTCTCTTTCAATTCTGGTTTCCTCGGTGTATATGCCCAGCAGTGGGATTGCCGGGTCATATGGCAGGTCTATTTGCAGCTTTTTAAGGAACCTCCACACTGTTTTCCATAGAGGCTGTACTAGTTTGCAATCCCACCAACAGTGTAAGAGAGTTCCCTTTTCTCCACATCCTCTCCAGCATTTATTACTTGTGGATTTTTGGATTGCAGCCATTCTGAGTGGTGTAAAGTGATATCTCATTGTGGTTTTGATTTGCATTTCTCTGATAATGAGTGATGTTGAGCATCTTTTTAATTGGAGGATAATTGCTTTACAGTGTTCCGTTGGTTTCTGCTGTAGAACAACATGAATCAGTCATAATTATATATATATATAATATATCAGAATATAGTATAACATAACATAATATATATATCCCCTCCCTCTTGAGCCTCCCTCCACCCACCATCCCATCCCTTTAGGTGTTCGCAGAGTACCAGGCCAGGCTCCCTGTGTTACGTGGCAGCCTCCTGCTAGCTCTCTGGTTTCCACATGGTAGTGTGTATATTCGGAGAAGGCAGTGGCACTCCACTCCAGTGCTCTCCCTGGAGAATCCCAGGGGCGGTGGAGCCTGGGGGGCTGCCGCCCGTGGGGTCGCGCAGAGTCGGCCACGCCTGAGCGACTGAGCAGAAGCGGCAGTGTGTATACTCCAGCGCTGCTCCCCCAGTTCATCCTTCCCTCTTCTCCCCCCGCTGTGTCCACAAGTCCGTTCTCTATGAAGCCACTAATTATGTTTTAAAGAAATTGCCGATGGAAGAAATTTTATCTTAACTCACACATTTACCAAGTTGGCGCTCTTCAGTCCTTCGTGCAGATCCTAGTTTCTGTCTGGCATCATATTTCTTCAGTCTGAAAAATATCATTTTACATTCCTTACACTGCAGGTCTGCTCATGATGGATTTTTTTCAGCTTCTGATTTCTCAAAGAAAGACCCTTTGTGTCATCTTATTTTTGAAAGACATTCACTGGGCCAAGAATTCCAAGTTGCCCTTTTGTTTCATGGCTTTAAAGATATGGTTCCGTGTCTTCTTTGCATTGTTTTTTGAGTGACCAATATTTTTATCACTAATTCATTTTATGTATTCTTTTTTTTGCTGTATGCTTTTAAGATTTCTTTTTATATTTGATTTTCAGCAGTTTAAGATATACTTATGTATATTTTCATGTTTATTTTGCTTCGAGTTCATTGAATTTCTTAGATCTGTGGATTGATATTTTTCATCAAATTTGGGGGGGATTAAAGGGATGTTTCTTCCACATTTTCTCTTTTCTCCTCTCCTAGGACTCTGATCTCATGAATGGTGGACCACATGGCATTACCCACAATTCACTGACTTTCTGTCCGCCCTTCAGTGCCGTTTTCCATCTCCGTGCCCTAGCTGTGTAGCTTCTGTCGCCCTCTCTTCAAGCTCCCGATCGTTTTCTTCTGTCCAAGCAGTGCTGTAGCCCATCTGTTGAATTTGTGATCTGTGCACTCAAATTTGAGGTCTCGGGTTTTCATTCGGTTATTTCTTGTCTCACGCCTTTCCCCTTCTCCTGTTCCTCTTTCCTTTAAGTCTGTGGCACACTTATAAAAGCTCTTTCAGAGTGTTTGTGTGCGCATCCCAGCATCTCTGTCATTTCTGGGTCTGTCTCTAGTGGCTGGTTTCTCTCCTTGTCGGCTTGTACAATGTCTAGTAAAATATTTTTACCGAGTTCTGGTCACTGTGGATGCCAAGTTTCTGAATTCTGTTGTTTATAATTTGTGATGAGTGTTTATCTGGCAGATAGTTAATTCATGTGAATAGATTTGATTCTTTTGAACTTTACTTTTTTGGTACGTATACACAATGGAATATTAAACAGCCATTAAAAGGAATACATTTGAATCAGTTCTAATGAGGTGGATGAAACTGGAGCCTATTATACAGAGTGAAGTAAGCCAGAAAGAAAAACACCAATAGAGTATACTAACACATATATATGGAATTTAGAAAGATGGTAACGATAACCCTGTATGCAAGACAGCAAAAGAGACACAGATGTATAGAACAGTCTTCTGGACTCTGTGGGAGAAGGCAAGGTAGGATGATCTGAGAGAACAGCATTGAAACATGCACATTATCATATGTGAAACAGACCACCAGTCCAGGTTCGATGCATGAAACAGGGTGCTCAGAGCTGGGGCACTGGGACGACCCTGAGGGATGGGATGGGGAGGGAGGTGGGAGGGGGGTTCAGGATGGGGAACACATGTACACCCAAGGCTGATTTATATCAATGTATGGCAAAAACCACCACAATATTGTAAAGTAATGAGCCTCCAATTAACAGAAGTAAATTTTTTAAAAATTAAAAAAAAACCTTTAGAAAAGTTGCAGTAGTACAATAAATACCAACGTATCTTCATCTGGAAAAAAAATAAAATAAAATGTATTTATTTTTATTTGGAGGGTAATTACTTTACAGTGTTGTATTGGTTTCTGCCTTACAGCAATGTGAATCATCAACAGGCATACACATTCCCCCCCCCCCCCGCCCCCCTCCCCCCCCCCCCAGCCCCCCCCCCCCCCCCCCCCCTTCTAGGTGGTCACAGAGCTTTGCCCTCCCTGCATCATACCCCACTGGTCTCTATTTACAGACGGTAGTGTGTGTCTGTTAGTCACGTGTAGACTGGTCCTTCTGGAGTTGGAGTAGCCTGCTCTTCAGGTGTGACTTCTTGGTCTCTGAATTCCAGGGGACTCGGCGAGGCCCTCCTGGTCCGGCTGACCCCCAGCGCCGTCTGTCTTGTGTGGCACCTGGATCGTTCGGTTCACAGCCCTGCGGTGCTGGCTCCCTGCTCAGCTCTCGGAGTCCCACGTGTGCTTGCGCGGTTTAGTCCTGACTCCTTCTCTCCTGTTTCCCTCCCCTGAGTGCCCCTCCTCCCGGACTGCAAACCCCGGCAGCCCTGGACCCTGGCCTGTCACCTCAGTTTGGCCTCCGCCTCTCTGCCCCGGTATGTCAAGCGCTTCCAGACCAAAAGCCAGCAATCACGAGGCTTGTTGTTGTTCAGTCGCTCAGTTGTGTCAACTCTTTGCGACCCCGTGGACTGCAGCACACCGGACTACTCTATGCTCTGCTCTCGCCCAGAGCTTGCTCAAGCTCATGCCATCCAGCCATCTCATCCTCTGTCCTCCCCTCCTCCTCCCGCCTTCAGTCTTTCCCAGCATCAGGGTCTTTTCCAGTGAGTCAGCTCTTCGAATCAGGCGGCCAAAGTACTGGAGCTTCACCTTCAACATCAGTCCTTCCGAGGAGTATTCAGGACTGATCTCCTTTAGGGTTAACTGGTTTGATCTTGCACTCCACGGGACTCCCAAGAGTCCTTTGCAACAGCACAGTTTGAAAGCATCCATTCTTCGGCGCTCAGTCAGTTGAGGCTTACCCAGTCAGTGTGCCTTCCACCAGGGTTATACTGAGCCTCCTGATGTTCAGTGTCTTCAAACACTTTCTCCATTTTATAGCTATTCAGCATTTTCACTGTTGTTCATACCATATTACTTTCCACAGACTTCACAACTGATCTGAATTCACCAGGCCAGATAAGAGGCTGTCATGAAAGACTGGCAATGAAGGCTCCATTGTTGTAATTCACATCCGTTGGGCGTTCTGCCCCCAAATAAGACTTCGAGTACACTCTGAATTCTTGTTGTATGAAATACTAGGTTTTTATAGGAAATATTGTGTGGCATAATTTTTACTTTGCAGAAGCCTTCATTTTATACAAAGGACTAGCTGCAAGTAAGCAGTGTTCCTCCTTTGCCTGTTTAAGAGACTGGAAGATGACGGTGGTCAGCAGAGCCAGGTGATGGTCAGCAGAGCCTCCGAGCCTCAAGTCCTGGCAGTTGCTCCCAGGTGGAGCCGTCAGTCAGAAGCAGAGTCGAAGCACCACTGACGTGTCGGCGTATCCGGGCATCTGGGATGCACTCGCCAGGCCGAAACGAAGTGAGGGCCACTGAGGGCTGTCGTATGAAGACCTAGTGCAACTTGGGGCTCGGTTACCCCAAAGGATCTTGAGTGTCTGGAGCCAAAAAGGCCAGGCAGGGTGTGTGCCAGAGAGACCAGCGTGTGTCTAGAAGGTTCTAGGAGTTTAGATGGGGTGCACAGGTAGGTCAACAGTGGTGTCTCTGCCAGCAGTGAGGAATGAAAGCCTCCGTGTGTGGTCAGCCACCTGGAGACCCTGTTCAGATGCAAGCTCTGAGGCGGTCCAGGGTGAGGCCTGAAATGCTGCAGGTCCGACCAGCTGCGGGTGGTGCTGAGGCTCTGGGCCACAGACAGCCCTCCGGTTGGTGAGGACCTCGTGAGCCAGAGCGGCTCCTCCTGGGGAGTCAGCTGTTGCTTGTGGCCCAGGGGAGACCTCAGTGCTGGACTAGCAGACGAAGAGAAGAGGATCTGACTTACGTAAACGTTGCTTTCCTGTACCATTTCGCCCTGACACTTCCTGTGCCTGTTGGGCTGGCAGTTATACCTGAGGGACGCCAGGCTCCAGCAGACCAGAAATCTCAGCCGTGACCCCAGGAGAATTCCCCGGGGAGCCACAAGGAGCCACACGCGTGCCCTTCCTTCTTGTCCAGGAGCCCAAAGGCCAGCAGGATGGCAATAATGTTTAATCTGAATAAAAAGAAAGAAGGGCTTTCCTGGTGGCTCAGTGGTAAAGAACCCTGCCTGCCAATGCAGGAGACGTGGGTTCGATCCCAGATCCGGGAGGAGTCCACATGTTGTGTGGTAACTAAATGCCTGGACTCCAACTACTGAGCCTGTCGTCTGGAGCCCAGCGTTACACGTGTTCGTCGCTCAGTCGTGTCCCACTCTTGCGATCCCATGGACTGTAGCCCTCCAGGCTCCTCTGTCCTTGGGATTCTCCAGGCAAGAACACTGGAGTCGGTTGCCATTTCCTTCTTCAGGGGCTCTTCCTGACCCGGGAATCAAACCCAGATCTCCTGCACTGCAGGCAGATTCTTTATAGGGTGAGCTCAGGAGCTGCAATTACTAAAGCTGGTGCATCCTAGAGCCTGTGTTCCCCAACAAGAGAAGCCACCGCAATGAGAAGCCCCCCACCCCAGACAAGAGAGTATTCCCCACTCTCTGCAACTAGAGGAAAATCCCGCGCAGCAACAAAGACCCAATACAGCCAAAAATAAATAGTTTTTTTTTTTTAAGTTAGCAAGGAAGCAACCCTCAACTCTCTTACCTTCTGCCATAAACGTTTTTCTTGAGTATGATCTCATGTGCTTGGAGCACAGACTAAGTCTGGAGTTGGATGCTGCGGGCTCCAGCCGGACAGGATGTGGCCCTCTCTCACGTCTAACAGGTACTTGTGTTTGGGGAGTCTGTGCGCCTGCTCCACGTGTAAGGGACACATGTCACACCATCCCCACATGCCTGGATTTAATTAACACGGATGCAGAGCTCACGTAAGGTGGTGTTGGCTTTATTTCACCAGCGACCATATGGACTGGGTTTTGTTTCCCCATCATGTTTAGGAAATTAACAATCACATTTTAACCTCGGCTTCTTGGATAATGAGTGAAATAGTCCATTTCTGATTAATAGGACTTAAGACGTCAGTAAGTTCTGGACTTTGGGTTTAACGACTAAGCTCATACACGGTGGGTGATGAAGAAAGCTCCCGTTAACTGAGCATCTGCTCTGCTCCAGGCAGGCTCTTCTGAAATGTGTTTAGTCATCACTAAAGCTCTGCCAGCTGTGGGCATTATGATTCCTATTTTATAGATGAAGCTGTTTATAGATTATTTATGGGTTCCTATTTATAGAGGAACTGAGATGGGGTAGTTGGAGGAACGGGGTGGGTGTTGGGTCTGGCGTGTTTTGTGAAGTGTGGGTCCCTCAAAGGCTTCCACCGCCGATGTCCGGAGTCGAGGAGAGGAACTGGGCTCCTTCTAGGCTCTAGTGGTTTCTCCTTCCACTTCTGGACAGAGACCTTGTTTCTTCCCAGCCCCTTCCCTCTGCCGAGAGACAGAACCAGGCCTCTGCCGGGGTCAGCATGCCCGGAACTTCCCACCAACCCAAGGAGGGGCATCCCAGCCAGGGCCGCGTCCAGTCCTCTGCCCGGGTGAGCGCCTGGCCCCCGTCCTGGCCCTTCCTGCCAAGGTGTCCTCTCTGCTCCAACCCCGCGGGGACGAGGGAGGAGCAAGAGGGAGCAGGAGCCGGGTTCACTGTCCGCAGGCTGCTCTCTTCCCCTCTGTGCTCCCAAGGCAACTTCATTAGCGGCAAACTGCTAATTGAGTTCCATATTTATGATCAGAAAATAAAATCATTGGACCTTTTTTTTTTTCCATTGAGCCTTTTTGAAGTAGGATTTTATGAGTCTTGACTCTGACAACTGAGTCAGCAGTGAAGGGCCTGTGCTGTTGAGAGTTGCGGTTTCAAGGCAGAGATACATAAGCAGACAGCGCGGGGAGAGGCCCACCCCCAATCCTTGAGCGCAACCGGACCTCGGCGGGTTGGCTGGCGGGACAGGCGGGGCTCTGGGCTGGGGTTCCTACACCGAAGGAACCCCGGGCCGTGGGCTGTGTTTCGTCTCCCGGGTCACCAAGCGCCTGCCCGGCTGTTCCCATCGCAGAACCAGCTGTTTTAGCTCCGTCTCCTCCTTGCTGTACTGGAACAGTCCTCCCTGCGGGCTCAGACGCCTGGGGCGTGTGCGCAGGAGGCTCTTGACGCCACTTCCTCTCTTGTGACTCGGGTCCTGATGCTCCTCCGAGGGCTCCCGGGACTCCCTTTCCATGCAGCCTCTAGTAGACACTCCTCCCGCGAGAATTCAGCTCCTCAGCTCCTTGGATGTTGGCTTCATCCCTCTTGTGGACCCTTGACAAGCTCTGTGGGGATCTCCTCACCCAGCCATGGGAAAAAAAAAACCTTCAGAGATCCATATTTGGTCTCTCCGATGGGGCGTGTTTCAGAATTAAGAAGGGACTTGAGGGCTTCCCACCCTGGAACGTGGGATGTCCTCTGCCCTGAAATCACCCCCCACCCCCCGCCTCGATGGGGCAGCTTCAGGCAGCGCATCCTTGCTGCCTGTTGCCTGAGCCTGGAAGCATCCGCTTCTCCGAGGGGAGGGGAGGGGGCGGTGATGAGAGGTCAGTGCGCAGGGGAGAGAAGACCATGGTCAGCCCCTGCGCCCCCGCCCCCCGCCGACCCCCGGGTGGGGGGGTCCCGGACCCTGCATTCAACACCTTCTCCTGCAACAGAGCCTCTTCTGCAACGCGGAGGGCCACAGGGCCCTGGTCTCCGGGGCGGAAGGAAACTCAGGAGGGCCCAGCAGGCCCCGGGCCGGGCGGGGATGCTGTAATTCGGCTGTCTCCAAGAAGCTCGTCCCGCCGCGGCCGCTGCGCTCCCTCGACGGTGTGTGGCCGCGCCCGTGGCTGAAATGGCACCCGGGCCCCCTGCCAGCCCCGAAACCCCATTACCGTGAGCTCTGACCGTGAAGATTGCATCTTCACGCTGCACTTCCCTCCCATTGATTGGCTCGGGGAGTCGTCCCCCCGCTGACAACGTCGTGGCGATGCTCACGGCTCAGCAGGTGATGAGGGGCCCCCCGACCCCGCGAGGGGCCAAACCGCCAGCGCGGCCGGGCACTTCTCACGGCTGCGGGCTGGACCCATGGCTGGAGGTACGGCCTTCGCGTGAGATGGGGGTTAGACAGGGTCCCCGGGGTGGGGGCCTCGTGACGGGCTTAGTGATCTGGGAGGAAGAAAAGACGGCAGAGCCCCCGGCCCCCACGAGCCCACACCGAGGAGCCGTGAGGACGGAGCGAGGCGGCGACGCCTGTGAACCGGGCCGAGGCCCGCACCGGACACCCAGCCGCCAGCGCCCTGATCGCGGCGTGCGGCGTCCAGAGCTGGGACGCCTGGCGGGGTTATTTCGGCACTCAGCCGCTAAGCGGACCGAGACCCTCGTGACCTCAGGCAAAGCCTGCGGCTTCTCTGAGCCTCGGTTTCCCGGAAGAACAGCGTCAGGACAGCCGGGGGGATGGGAGCGGCCGGGAAGCGGGGCTTCCCTCCGCGTGTTCCTGCAGGAGAGCCAGGAACAGGGAGGAGTAAGCGCCCCGCGTCTCCGAGAGAGCCGCCTAAAGCCGGTGCCCTGCCCGGGCAAGGGAGGGCCTTCTTCCTCCTCCTCAGTTCAAGGCAACAGTTGGGCCATCAGCATCTGGAACGGGCGGGGAGGCCGGGAGACGGAGACGGGCGGAGCTCTGTCCTCGGGAGCGGGGCTGGCCTGCGAGCAGAGCCAGGCGGGGCGGGCCCCGCAGACCGCACGGCTCCCAGGCCCCGGGGCCCACCGGCCGGCCTCCCGGCGTCGAGGCACCTCCGCTCCCGCGTGCTCCCCTGCGAGCCTGGTTCTGTCGCTGTCCCCCCGTAACAGAGGAGACACCCAGGACTCGGGGAAGAGGCTGGAAGGCCCTGTCTGCCCTGCAGACTCACCCCCACTGCTGTGCCCAGAGGCTGACCCCAGAAGCCCGTCCATGGCTCCCTGACCTTTGGCCTCTCCTTCAGTCTGACCAGTGGGAGAACACGGGGAGGGCAAAGGTCAGGCGATTCGTCATCCAGCCCCTCCCTGGGGGCAGCCTTGGGGTTTGCAGAGCCCACTACCCCCCACCCCCACCCCTTTAGTCCCACGGGAACTGTGGTGGTGCAGCCCAGAAGACTACCCTTTTCCCAGTCAGTCTGCCACTGATCTCCCTGCCATAGCTTTGCAGATTATCCATTAACCACACTCTGCCCAGACTCAGCTTTACCACATCTGTGTCCTGCTGGCCCCTGACCTGCCCAGGGTCACCCAGCTGGTCAGTGGTGGCCACAGCATCCTGCTTGTAGCCACTGTGGGGGTCCTGTCTGGAGGTGCCTAGCTGGGAAGAGATACATGAGGTGAGGGCAATCAGGGAGAGCTTCCTGTAGGAGGAGGCATTGATGAGGGAGGGCCTTGAGGTCGGATAGGAGTTTGACTGGGAGACACAATTTGAGATGCTTCCTGGTGTGTTTGTGTCCTGAAGCTGCCGTAACAGATTCCTACAGTCAGGATGGCTTCAGATGAAAGAAACAACGTTCTCGCTCAATTGTAGAGGCCAGAGGTGTGAAATCAAGGCAGGGCTGTGCTCCCTCCTGGGAGGACCCTTCCTTCCTTAGGGTTTCTGGTGGCTCCAGGTGTTCCATGGTTCATGGCCTCATCGCTCTATCTCTGCATCCCACTGTCACGTGGCTGTCTTCCCTCTGTGTCTCTGTGTGCATTGTTGGGTCCAAAGCCCCCCTAATCCAAGAAGACCTCATCTTCACTTAGCTACCTCTGCAAAGACCCTGTTTCCATAAAAAGTCACATTTTTGAGCTTCCAGGCAGACATGGGTTTGGGGGTTGCTGTTCAGCCCAGTCCACCTGGGAGGCGTAAAAGGATGACTGGTCCAGGCAGAGGGAGACCGGGAGAGCATGTGAAGTGGGAAGTGTGGGGTGTGCAGAATCAGAGAACAGGGTCTCCACTCAGCCGCCGAGGTCCGAGATCAGCAAATCTAAGGGCCAGCGCTGGCAGGGTGGGGCAGGGTGACAGGGCCCTCTGGGAAACAGTGGGGGCTCCTTACAGAGCTCACAGTGCACCCGCCCTGGACCTGGCGGTCTTTACTCAAAAGACATGATGACGTACACCCCCAGGAAGGTTCGTACGGGAATGCCCCCAGGGCTGAACTGGGGCCACAACCCAAACGTCCATCAGCAGGTGAAATGGTGAATGAATAAACCGTTGTCCACACGTCAGTGGACAGGGAGGGACAAGCCAGACCCTGGAGAGCCTGCCAGGCTGCTGTGCTTTCCTGAGGTCCAGAAAAAAAGCCGTGGCTGCCTCTGGGTTTGGGGCGGAGAGCATCACCAAAGGGCCCTGAGCGCCTTGCTCCGATGACTGCTGGGCCCTGCTTCCTGGTCGGGATCTCAGTGACAGGGTGCTTTCTTTTCAGACCGTTCATTTAAGATGCACACAGCTTACTGGTCATCCTGCAGTTGGGTAGACAAGGAAAGGGAACAGAAAAGCTGGGAAAGAGAGGAATTGGGCTGAGCTGGAGGTCTGGGCTCTGAGTGGTGCGGGGACAAGGAGCCTGGCATGAGAAGATTGTGTCTGGTGGTGGGGGGACCAAGGGGGCCTGCTGGCTTCCAGGAAAGGGGCAGGCTGACCTTTCGTATCCTCCTAGGCCTGCAGGCCAGGCTGTTACCGGTCACCTCGGTCTCGCTCAGTCTCCCTGAGAGTCAGCTGACCCATCCACTTCTAGGGCCTCCCAGGGGGGTCAGGTGGTCCCCAGCCCCATTACAGCCCACAGGGGGTGGTCCAGCGGGACTGGGCAGAGAGAAGTGGACACCATGGTCAGAGGAGCTGAGTCAGCGTCCAAGGAGGATGTTGGGAGGAGGAGAGAGCATCGTGGGGCCCTTGGCTCTGGGCAGCCCCACACGGGGCCCCCAGAAGCACCGTCTGTCTGAGAAGGTTCTGGGCCCCACGCTTCCCATCAGCCAGCCTCCCTCCTCCACGCAGCTGCCAGTCAGGACTGTGGCCGCCCAGGCGAGGTCCGCACAGCTGCAAGGGCCCCAGGACGGACGGGCTGAGCTGCTACCCCCTCCCCTCCTCTCCTGTCCCCCATCCCCGCCGCCCCTCCCCTGGCAGACACAGCCCTCCTACTCCACAGCACCCCCAACCCAAGGACCCTCAGTCTCCTCTTCTCCCAGCTTTCCCCTCTGCGGAAAGTCACCCACAGCCGCAGCTCAGAACAAAAATAAAAAGGGAAGTGTGGCAGCCCCCCAGCCCCCACCTCTGCCCCTGCTAAAAATAGAGGCAGCCTCTGAGTGGGGTGTTGAGTGCGGGCTTCCGGCGGGGGTGGGGGGTGCACTGCTCTCTGCAGCCTCAGCATTTCCTGGGGGCCTGGCAGTCACCAGGAGGAGAGGGAATTGGAGAGGACCTCGGAGAGACATCCCCCCGCCCCGCCGGCCAGACCTGGGGCTGAGCTGGTTTGCAAACCGGTGAGTGTATTTCCAACCAGCTGGTCCTCTTACTCCAGCGGGTGTGCACCCAGCTCACGAGACCGCATCCTCGGTTGGGGAGCATCCTCTGGAGCAGGTGGGGGCCTCTGTGGAGCCCCTAACCCCCTCACCGATCCGTCTGAACCATGAGCTCACACGGCTTCAGCTTAACACAGGAGATTCGACAGCGGGTGCTGGGCCGCTGTTATAGGCTCTATCTGTGATTGCACAGAGCATGGACTAGAGCCCAGAGAAGCCTTTCAGTAAATGCCCTATGATCGATTTGGACCAGAACACTCTTGTTTTTACCTGCTGGTTCTTTAAAAAAAAAAAAAAAAAACACCTCTTCTTCCGAGGGAGTACTGTGCGGAGGGCCGAGGCATGGGGGTGGGTGCCTGGCGTGTGTTCCTGCTGAAGGAGGGAGATGCCTGCAGCCCAGCTGGTGGAGAGGAAGTGTGTGCACATCTGTCCCCAGAAGCTGGGGCCTCGCCTTTATCTGCAGCCCACGGCCCCACCGCCTTGCCCTCCCTGCGGTTCCCGCCTCCCTGGGAAACACCTTGCAGTCTGCTCCTCCGAGGTGTGTTGAGATTCCGTGTGCAGGGAAGCCAGCCTGTTGCTGAATGTTGGCCAACCACTCACGGGGTCCAGCTCCTCCCTGCAAGCAAAATGGAATGAGAGAGGGAAACTGCAGAGCTGAGCTGGCGGGAGACCTTTGATCCGGAACGGGGGGAGGAAGGGCATGATGTGGGGTGAACGGTCCCAGGGGAGCGGGAGGACGGGGCCCCGGGGGGTGTCACCCTCACGGAACTTCCCGGATTCACCTCAGAAGATTTCCCGTTTCCTCATGCAGAGCTTCAGGAATCCTCTGAGTCCTGGGGGAGTGGAAGAAAACTTTGCAGCAGCCCCTGGGGGCCTTTGGTTTATTAGAGATCGCAGTCTACTCTTGGGGGTCACACTGGTTTGAGGGAGTCAGCTGGATCATGGAGGCGTCCTTTCAAATGAGAAAGAGGGATGTGTCCGCCACACAGCAGATAACGTCCCAAGATGCAGAAATGTCACCGCCTGTCGGCTGAAAAACCCAGCCGGCTTGCAAGCCTGGGCTCGTTCAGTGACCACAGAGTCAGCAGTGCTCTGCTGATGGGCCTTGTCCCCAGGGATCTCCTTGGTGGTCCAGTGGTTAAGAATCCACCTGCCAGTGCTGGCAACACAAGTTCGATCCCTGGTCCAGAAGATTCCACGAGCTGCAGGGCAGCCAAGCGCGTGAGCCGCAGCTCCTGAAGCCCACACACTCTTAAAGCCTGCGCTCTCCAGCAGGGGAAGCCTCCGCAATGAGAAGCGACTGGAGAGGAGCCCCCGCATGTGCAACTAGAGAAAGCCCGTGCACAACAAGGAAAGCCAGGCCAAAACCTGGCCAAAAATAAGAAGTAATTAACGTGCATGCATGCTAAGTCGCCTCAGTCGCGTCTGACTCTGCTACCTTTTGGACTGTAGCCCGCCGGCTCTTCTGTCCATGGGATTCTCTAGGCAAGAATGCTGGAGTGGGCTGCTATGCCTTCTTCCCAGGGACCTTCTCAACCCAGAGATCTAACCTGTATCTCTTAAATTCCCTGCATTGGCAGGCGGGTTTTTTACCACTAGTGCCGCCTGGGAAGCCCCAGTAGATAAATAAATTTAAAACAAAACCTTGTCTCTCAAGTCCATACCCATGCACAGTGTCTGGGTACAGATTTGATAGCTGCTTTAATTGCTGGTGATTATGTCATGTGGCACAGGAGAGAAAAAAAGAATCTTTCTGGTTTGGACCTGATTCATAAGCTTTCGCTTACACGGTGAGAAGCTGGAGGTGATCTGTGAGTGTCAAGAGTCCCGAGTTCCCATCACCGTTCCTTTCAAACACTTGGTCAAGTTATTTCCAGCACGACCCTGTGGGAAGGATAGAACGTAAGAAAAAACAGGCTCATGTTTGCCGGTGCCTGGTGGCAGAGAAAGTGAAAAAGAGACACCCACCAGCCTCCAGCCCTGCCAGATTCAATCAGAGACACCTTGACAGGGCAGTCCCTTGAGAGGCGGGCCGTGGCGCTCCTGGGGAGGAAAGTCTGCGTGTTTGGAGGTGTTTTGCGACCTTGTCTTCCCGACTCCCCTGACGGCGCGTAGATAACGTGGAAAATGTGACTCTTCGGCATTTGTATGTTTCGAGCTAGCGTGTGGCTTTAAAGCAGGTGAGCCGGATTACAGGAAACCGCTCAGGTTCGCGTGCCAGGTGCTCACGGTCTCGGGAGGTTTCAGAGCAGGCGTGTGATAACCGGGAGGCCGAGTCGGGAGCCAGGCGTCCTTCCGGGCCAGGCCGAATTCCCAAAATCTGGGAAGGTGCCTCCCCAGCCCTCCCAGCGGCCCAGCGCCCCCGCAGCCCACTCTCCTCCCTGACAGCCGCGTCTCGCTTCGCTTCTCTGCCCTGTTCTCAGCCCGCACCTGCAGCTACTAAATAAAGCTCTGGGTTCCTGTTCCCTTTTCTCTGTCCCCCATCTCTTCTTCGTACCCTCACCCGCCTCCCTCTGCCTCTGTCCATCTCCCGGACACAGGGGTTCTCATCGTCTGCTCCTCTGATCCCCAGGCTTCCAGAGCCTGAGGTTTGAAACGCTGTGGGGAGTAAGAGCACGTGGCTGTCCGACAGCCCTGCCTGCCGGGGTGACCCCCACCCCCGCCTCGCTTCCTTATCTCTTCATCAGAATCGATGATGCTTTCGGCAGGGCTGTTAATGGGTTCCGGTTAATCCTGGTTGTCACCCTGGTACCTCGTGTGCGCTCGAGAAGTCCTCACTGTTGTCACTGATCTGCTTTGATTCGAGGTGGCGTGGCCATCACGAAGCCCACCGTTTTAACGTGACCAGTTCTGCATTGTTCAGCATATTCACGATGTGCCGCTGCCACCTCGGTCTAGCGCCAAACCGTCCTCGTCACCCTCGGGAAAAGCCCCCTGCCCCCCACCCCAGCCCCTGGCTGCTGCCAGCCTGCTTTCTGTCTGTGTGGATCGCCCCCATTCTGCATTTCTTGTACCAACTGGATCACACAGTGTGTGGCCTTTGGAGCATGGTTTCTTTGCTCAGTTTGATGAGTTCGATGTTTTTGGCCGTGTTGGGGCGTGGATCGGTACTTTGTTCCTTTTCACAGCTGAATAGTATTCTGTTGTGGGTATAAGATGTCTTCCTTTGAAGGGTCACTGGTGCTGAGGGTTCGAGGCTGCCAGGACTGGAAAGGGAGCTGGGCAGAGGGAGGCAGGAGACGCGGGAATGTGGTCCGTGGCCCTGCCGACCCCAGGGCAGTTCTGTCCTACGGCCGTGACAACTCCGAGTCCCCCCTTTGAGGGCCAGGTGGGAGACGTCTGCTGTTGGCCTCTGCTCCTGACGTTCTAGCAGTCAGTGACAGCCAGCCGTGATGATCCGAAGGAAAAGGAAACTGGAATAAGAGAGCTGATTGAAACGAGGTGACACGGAGGTGGGAGGCAGGGAGGGGGCCCGTGCCATGAGAGAGCTGTTTATTTGGGGGTTCTTTCGGAGTCGAGAGACCCTTTCTAAGCATCTCTCCCTCTCGGAAGCCTGACGCTTAATGGAATGCACAAGCCTGTCTCACTCCCTACACAGCGGATGCTCCATGTATGCGTTGTAACTACTCACTCCCACGCCATCTCTTGGGCAGAACATCTCAGGATAGAAAATCTGGTTCGACTTTCACTTCCCTCCCCTGGAAGCGCCATTGTTGTAGTGACAGTGGTGACGAGAGCTCTGTATTCTTCTAAAAATGTCTCCAGTAAATAGGGATGCTGCCGCGAGACTCAGGGAGGAAGGGGAAGTTGGACAGGTTCAGCATCTGGAGCCACCCCAGGCTGGGCTGTGGGTCCCAGAAGGATTGGGAGATGGTGGTGGTTGCAATTTGTGGCTTAACTCAGTCCTGTTCAGTTGCGCTGATGAGTGAGGCCCATCTCTTGTTTTCCTGTGCAGTTAAAAACTTAAACTCTCTGCTGTGTCCTGCACAGTTTTCCATCACTGGTACCTTGATAATTCCTTTCCCTCCGAGAGGCAGGACCTCGATCTGGAGTGGGTCTGGGGTTGTCTAAATTATGTACTGACCTTGATAATTCCTTTCCCGCCAGGAAGCAGGACCTTGGTCTAGAGTGGGTCTGAGGTTGTCTAAATTAGGTACCCACCCACCACGCTGGACTCAAGACAGAAGACAGAGTCCCCAGCTGTGTGACCAGCGGCGCTCTCTTCTTAGACCTGCCTGCTCCTCCCTTGCTGTTTGCTGTGGGTTTTGTTACTGAGTCATTCTGTGCCCTCCTGCGACTGGCTGTCGGACACCCACTGCGGCTCAGTACGTGTCACACAGCTGGTCCAGCAACGTGCCTTCTGAGGGTCAGCCGGGGAGAGGTCTCTGTAAAGCTCCTGTTACCCCCACGCTGAAAATGTGACACATTAGGCTGCCCACCGCAAATGCTGGCCCGTGGTGTGTTGTCCATTTTCAGAGAATTAGGATTCCACAAATGGAGCCCCAGTGCCCCAGTGGCTAACTTGTGTTTTGCTTTTGTTTGCTTTTAGTATTTATTTATTGACTCTTGGGGCATGCGAACTTTTAGTTGCGGCATGTGGGATCCAGTTCCCTGACCAGGGATCGAATCCGGGCCCCCTGCATTGGGAGCATGGAGTCTTAGCCTCTTGACCACCAGGGAAGTTCCTGCCCCAGTGGCTAGAATGGGGTATCCTTGAAAATGCAGCATGTCCTTCAGACTCCGGGAGGGCCCCAGGGAAGCAGCCCATCATGCTGATGGGGGACCCGTGGCTTTTCTGCATATTCATGGTTTGTGACAAGACAGCTCTGACCCCAGAGTCAGAAGCTGCAAGGAAGTATATTCTAGACTTCCAGTCCACGACTGATTGGGACTAGAAGATGGATTGGCACTTAGATCTGAACTGTAGGCGCAACGAAACGCGCTGATGAGGAGGGAAGGGCGTTGAGCCTGTCAGCCGGCTGTCGTGCAAAGCTCCCCAGCCCCGTGGGGGAGAGGTCTTTTCTACTGAGAGGAGGAAACAATGACCAGAGAGGCAGCGCTTATCCATCGGAAACCCATCACTCGGTTCATATTAAACGCCTGTTTGTGGGAGGTCCTCGCTAGCCCTCGGGCACACCAGGAAGTAGGAGATGACCCTGCCCAGAGCATGGTGAGCAACGTGGAACGCAGGAGCTCACCCCACCAGGTGTGAACAAATCAGAAACCCAGAGGGAAGGGCTGAGGACAGGTCTTTAAAGTTTCCTCTGAAACCTGTCCGGTGTGGAGGTCATTATTCAGGACGCCAAGGTAGAGGTGGCTCTCCACCTGGAGTCTGCCCGGGGCTTCCAGGGGTGGGGACTGATGAGACTGATTCAGCGCCTGTAGGTGGGACTTCCCTGGCGGTCCCGTGGTTGAGACTGCGCTTCAAATGCAGGGGTGCAGGTTCAATCCCTGGTCCGGGAGCTAAGATCCTGCATGTTGTCCAGAGAAGCTAAAAATGATAATAATAATAATAATGCCTCCCATGTGCCTTGCAGCAATCCTGAGACATAGCTGCTGTGTCCAGTTCTGTTGTGGTTTAGTCGCTCAGGCGTAACCGACTCTTCTGTGACCCCGTGGACTGCAGCCCGCCAGGCTCCTCTGTCCATGGGATTTCCCAGGCAAGAATACTGGAGTGGGTTGCCGTTTCCTTCTCCAGGGGATCGTCCTGACCCAGGGATGGAACCTGTGTCTCCTGCATTGGCAGGCGGGTTCTTTACCACTGAGCCACCTGGGAAGCCCTGTGTGCAGTTTTACTGAACAGTAAATGGGGGCTCAGAGACATGAAGCAACGTGCCCAAGGCCACACAGCGGAAAATGGCAGAATCCAGGACCATATCCTTTCCTCTAGAATAGCAGTCCCCAAACTTTCTGGCACCAGGGACCAGTTTTGTGGGAGACAATTTTTCCATAGACCCAGGAGGGGAGGGTGATTCAAGTACATTACGTTTATTGTGTGGTTTTTTCTTTGTTATTATTACATCAGCTCCACCTCAGCTCATGGAGTTGGAGACCCAGCCTTAGAACATAGGGAAGCAGAAGTTGCTGGTTTTGGCTCCTGGTGCTAGGATTACTTGGCTTGACTCCCCTTGTTTGACTCAAGTAGAATTCCTGCAAGCCTTCCCCCCACGGCCCCCATCTTTGGGGGGAGGAGGTCCATGACACTTCCTACCCTCAAGCATGGAGCCACCTCTTTGTGGGGGGCTTGCCCATGGAACCCCAGCCCCCCAGCTCTCTGATCCGAGAGTGGAAGGAGTCACTCTCTCCCAGCCCTCAAACCTCCTCCCACTTTGCTCTGCCCTGCTGCCCAGAAGTCTGCCCAGGGGACTGAGGTCTGAGAAAGTCCAGTGCTGACCTCAAGCCTCGCACACCTCGGGGTGTTCACAGAAGTCTGAGGGCTACATGAAAGCCTGGTCTGCTGCTTCCTGTGCCAGCATTTTCAACCAGCCCCGAAGGCCTTTCTAGAAAGAGCCACTGGGAGCCCCGCGCAGTGGGGGAAAACCAGAGCCTCAAGCCTCCCCTCGGCCTCCCTGCCGCGGCTGGGCCATCCTCCCTGATTTCAGCGGTGGGTGCTCTCCCTGGGTGATGATGGGGGTTTAAGAGAGCCGGCGGCAAAAACACCCCACCACCACTCCCGACACCACTGCCCTCCGCCCGTACAGGAGAACCTGACATGCGCTTTTCTAGATACTAACCTGGTTGACACGGAAATGCGTTTAGGGATGTTACTGCCTTTACCTGTCCCCCATTTCAAGAAACAGACGGCCCCACAACCAGAAATGCATTTTAAACTGATCGCTGCATCGATCCTAAGTAGGTGTTCAGGGTGTCTGTCCGAAGGGAGAGACCCGGGCTGGCTCCGCGTGCAGCCCGCCCGCCCGGGGCCTGGGGGACGCGGCTCTGGGCCCTGGAGATAAGTGGTCTGAGCCGCCCCGGCGACCCGCAGGCCCCGCGGGTACCTGGCTGCCCTGCGCTCTCAGAGCTGAAGCGCGGCTCTGCGGTGAGGGCGGTGAGGGCCGGCGGCTGCGGGCCAGGCCCCCCACCTCCAGCGGCCCCCGCTGCCACCTGTGTCTCACCCCCCTTCGGACAAATCTGCGAGGTCTTCCTTCAGCTCTCTTCTCCGCCACCTTTGCTCTGCTCTGACCGACCCTAAATGCGTCCCTCGTGTCTGACCCTCATGTGCCCTTGTCTTCTTTTCTCCAGAGTTTCTTTCCTTCACCTTCTGTCGTGACCCACTCGCTGGATGCATGGGTGACGGCTGCCTGGGTGAGTGGGGCCCTGCAGGTTGGCGCTGACGCGTTCTCGCTGCCCAGCTCTGCAGGCCTCCCCGCTCCCGCCGCAGGCGTCCAGAGGCCTCGGGCCGCCCGGCCTCCTCTGTCACCTGGCCCGGAGCCCGTGGGGTCCAGTGCGGCCAGGCGGGCCGAGGAGAAACGGGAAGATTCACGTCTGCCGTGGCTCCCACGGAACCTTCCACCTCTCGTTCTTGGCTGTTGTCCGAGTGGGGCTCTTGCCTGATGATGCTGGTGGCCTTTCCTGCGAAAAGCAAGGACCCAGTGTTTTCACTTCGAAGGTCCTCGGGCCTCTGGGCTCGTCCCACGCTCAAACGCCCGCCGGGAGACTCACGGCAGCAGGCCTCCACAGGCCAGAGCTCGCGCTGAGGACGGGCCTGTCCTGGTCCGGTTCTGTCCCTTGTAGACGGCCTGCCCGAGACCCCAGGCTGGGCAGGAGCTCCTGGTCCCCCCCCCACCTCTCCTGTGCTAGAATTTAGCTTAGATGATGCGCGGGGTCTCACAGAGGGCTCCAGGACTGGAACCAGCCGGTGGTTGCCGTGACCTGACAGCCCCCCGTGGCCGAGGCGGGCTCACTGACCAGGCCTGGAAGGCGCCCGCAGGAGAGAACACTGTTCCGTCACCGTCGGGGCCGCCCCGAGCACGGCCGCACCTCCTGGGAGTGAGAGGGGGGCCAGCCACACGCTGCTGTTTGGGTTGGGCAGAGGGGTGTCCAGGCGCGGCTCGCAGAGACCCTCAGAGTGCCACCGTGCGGTGTGTGCAAAGCTCTGGAATCCAGACGGGGTGATGCTCATAAAGAGCCAACGTGATGAATTGATACACGTTTCAGAACAATTTAAATCTGTCATTCCTAATTGTGCTTTTCACAAAAGCTTCTCTGCAGCAGTGGGAGAAAAATGAGAGCTGGCGGGTGGGCAAGGGCGGAGCGCATGCTCTGGTCACCCCGGAGGTGTGTGCCCTTCCCACGTGCTCTGCCCTGCTGGGCGCAAGTCACACGCCGCAGAAGTCTGGATGTGAGGCAGGGCCTGGGGGGGCGTGTTTGCCGTGTCCCCCCACCACCCCCAAGTCCTGGCTACCCACAGATGCCCCCCCTTCCCCAAAGCTATCAAGCTGAGACCATCTCGTTCTATAGAGGCTGTGAGCCCTTTGCCCGGGTCACCTGGAAGTGGGTGGGTAGAGAACCCCATGAGCGTCTGCCGGAAACAGTGCCTGGGGGCCACGTGGTGGTGGGCAGGGCCCTGGGCCACCTGGGATGACGGCTGAGAAGTGAGGCTGTAACTTGAGAAGGGAGGGTTGCCTGTGGACTAAAGGGGAGTAAAGAGAAGAGATGGACTCCAGCGGATGTGGTGGAGCCTGGAGACGACTGGAGATTGGCTGAAAGGTGAGGGCTCGGCTCCGGACTTGAGGCAGGACCCGAGAGCCTATGCGCCACCCTGGAGCCGCGTTGGTCCCCGCTTCCCAGGCTGTGCTCCGTCTGCTAGGAGGTCTCCCTCCCAGTGATGCTGGGGTTCTGTCCTCCACAGGCCTTTGTACATGGGCGCTGCTTAGTCCTTATTGATTTTGTGTGTCTGGTTTTGTGTTTATGGGGAAAAAAAGGAAAAGGAGCAAACAGATAAGGAAGTTGCTCAGACTGTAAGACTTAGAAGTCTGTGGCTGGCTGGAAGCTATGTGATTTTCTCAACAGGCTTGGATCTTGTTTGTGATATGTATCTGCTAGGACGATTGTTGCCTGCGAGTTTTAATAGAAACAAAATCAGAGTTTTATACGTGCTAGAGGTTTTGTTCTTCTCATGAACAAAGAACCCAAAGTCCTTTCATCATCCTGCCGCTGTGTCCGAGGGCGACCTTCGCGCGCACAAGGCTGCTGCTCTGCCTCCTTGCTTTGTGCCCGCATCCCAGGCAGGAGGACAGGGCACATGAAAGGTGCTTCTCACCTGACTCCGCCCCCTTTCCAGACCCTTCCTAGGTGTGTCATCCAGAAACTCCACGTGCAGCTCATTGGCCAGAGCTGTGTCACACACCCACAATCCCAGCTGCGAGGGCGGCTAGTAATGCTGCAAACAAAGCTGGGGCTCTGCTAATACGAGAGAGGATGGAGAGACTAAGACTAAGACTGGTCAGGGAACTAGACCCCACATGCCCCAACCAAACCCTGGCACAACCATATATGTGTGTGTGTGTGAATGTATGTGTGTGTACATACGTCGCTCAGTCATGTCTTTGCGACCCCAGGTTTGTAACCTGCCAGGCTCCTCTGTCCATGGAATTTTTCAGGCAAGAATACAGGACTGAGTTGCCACTTCCTCCTCCAGGGGATCTTCCTGACCCAGGGATTGAACTCGTGTCTCCTGTGTCTCCAGCATTGTGAGTGGATTCTTTACCTGCTGAGCCACCAGGGAAGCCTATGTGTCACTCACACACACACACACACACACACACACACACACACACTCACACACACACACTCACACACACACACTCACACACACACACTCACACACACACACACACTCACACACTCTCACACTCACACACACACTCACACACACACACTCACACACACACACTCACACACACACACACACTCACACACACAGTCACACACTCACACACACATACACACACACACTCACACACACACACACACACTCACACACACTCACACACACACTCTCACACACTCACACACACACACACACATACACACACACACTCACACACACACACACAAACACTCACACACACACACACACACACACACTTGCAGGGCTATTTATTATCAAAAGACAGGATGGATATTGCGTCGGCTGCTGGCGGTGTCTGCCACTCCACGGTGAGTTTAAAATGACAGTTGATGCTTTCACAGTCTGGATCAGCGAAGCTCTCCTGATCGCTGTACACATGTTAACTCATGGGAAGTATTATCATCCCAATATTTCAGTGGAATGAGCTGAGACAGACAGAGGTTAAAAGTTAACTGGGATGCCAGAAAAGGGTCTGGAGAAGGAATTTTCGCAGTGCTTCTCTCAGTGCCCTTTTTTGCAGGAATGAAAGGAATCACAGGGCAGGAGACCCAGAAAGGGCTACTTCTGGTTCTTTTCCATAAAGCTTTCATTTCAAAGCTGTAAACATAGCAGACAGTGTGGTGTGTCCCTGAGTCTCCAGCCCATTCTCACAGGCAGTAGATTATCCTTCTCAATAATCTCCCCACCCACCGCCTTTTTCATTTTTTTTGTCCTTTCAATGAAGTGGAGATTTCATTGGAATAATTAAACCTTCCATCTCAAGCCTCTCGTTCCAATCATCCAGGCAGACCAATTAACCAGAGGCGCATTTATCTAGCTGACTGTTGACCCCTTCTCATTGCAGAGCTTTTGCGCTGGGGCAGCTCGCAGAGAGGGAGAGGCGTCTGTCCCTCTTTCCAAAGGGCTTGACATTCGATGTGATAGCAGCCTTGTTGTTTATTTTATTCAGGATCTGATTTGTGTTTTTTCACCCAACAGATGTATATTGAGCACCTCTGAAGAATCAGGCCCCATGCTGAATAAGGGCGGTGGGGTTGTGGTGGGGGGTATGAAGATAAAGCAGACGCAGTCCAGACAGTTGAACCCCGTGAACCTGTTTCCTCTTCTGTAAACTGGGGCTGGTGGTAGTAGCTACCTCACAGGGTGGTTGTACTAAATGACATCGTCCACATGCACCATTTTTCTCTAACCTCAGTTCAGTTCAGTTCGGTTGCTCAGTCATGTCCGACTCTTTGTGACCCCATGGACCGCAGCATGCCAGGCTTCCCTGTCCATCACCGACTCCCAGAGCCTACCCAAACTCATGTTCATTGAGTCAGTGATGCCATCCAACCATCTCATCCTCCGTCATCCCCTTCTCCTCCTGCCCTCAATCTTTCCAAGCATCAGGGTCTTTTCCAGTGAGTCAGCTCTTTGCATCAGGTGGCCAGAGTATTGGAGTTTCAGCTTCAACATCAGTCCTTCCAATGAACACCCAGGACTGATTTCTTGTATGTTGGACTGGTTGGATCTCGTAGCATTCCAAGGGACTCTCAAGTCTTCTCCAACAGCGCAGTTCAAAAGCATCAATTCTTTGGGGCTCAGCTTTCTTCATAGTCCAACTCTCACATCCATACGTGACTACTGGAAAAAGCATAGCCTTGACTAGACAGACCTTTGTTGGCAAAGTAATGTCTCTGCTTTTTGATATGCTGTCTAGGTTGGCTATAACTTTCCTTCCAAGGAGTAAGTGTCTTTTAATTTCAAGGTTGCAGTCACCATCTGCAGTGATTTTGGAGCCCAAAAACATAAAGTCAGCCACTGTTTCCACTTTGCCATGAGGTGATGGGGCTGGATGCCATGATCTTAGTTTTCTGAATGTTGAACTTTTAAGCCAACTTTTTCACTCTCCTCTTTCACTTTCATCAAGAGACTCTTTAGTTCTTCACTTTCTGCCATAAGGGTGGTATCATCTGCATATCTGAGGTTATTGATATTTCTCCCAGCAATCTTGATTCCAGCTTGTGCTTCATCCAGCCCAGCGTTTCTCATGATGTACTCTGCATATAAGTTAAATAAGCAGGGGGACAATATACAGCCTTGACGTACTCCTTTTCCTGTTTGGAACCAGTCTGTTGTTTCATGTCCAGTTCTCTAACTTACTTACTTTTAATTGGAGGATAATCGCTCTGTGATACTGTCTCCGTCTCCGCCACACATCAGCATGAATCAGCCACAGGTCTGTGTGTGTACCCTCCCTCTGGAACCCCGCTCCCGCCTCCCTCCCCTCTAGGTTGTCGCAGAGCACCCAGGGTGGAGCGCCCTGCGTCATACAGCAGGCTCCCACTGGCTGGCATTTCCACGCGTGGGGATGTGTGTGTTCCCGTGCTACTCTCTCTATGTGTCCAGCCCTGTCCTTCCCTCACTGTTCACTCGTCCGCATCTCCATGGCTGCCCTGCAGATAGATTCATCAGTCCCGTCTTTCTAGATTCCATAGATACGCATTAATATACAGTGTTCATTTTTTGCTTTCTGACTCACTTCACTCTGTATGATAGGCTCTAGGTTCATTCACCCCATTAGAACTTTATTAACACCCCATTAGATGCTTTCTTTTGATTGTTTTTTTTTTTGTTGTTTTTTAAAACACTCCACTAGATGCTTTCTTTTTATGGCTGAGTAGTATTCCATTGTATATATATATATACCACAGCTTCTTTATCCATTCATCTTTTGGTGGACATCTAGGTTGCTTCCATGTCCTAGCTATCTGGAGCATTTTTTTGAGTGTTGATGTGGACCATTTTAAAGTCTGTATTGAATTTATTACAATACTACTTCTGTTTTATGTGGGGGTTTTTTGGCCATGAGGCATTTGGGATCTTAGCTTCCTGACCAGGATTTGAACTTGCACCCCCTGCCCTGGAAGGCAAAGTCATAACCACTACATCACCAGGGAAGTCCACACATGACTTTAGCCCAATGTCTGCCTATAGCAACTGCTGTGTGCCTTTTCCTAGACAGGTATTGGAGGATGTGCTCCAGCAAAATGAGGGAATTAGGCAAAAACAAGGAGGATGTGGAGCCCAGGAAGCCAGGAGTCTGATTGGTTACATTGGATGCTATACTTCATAAGTGTTAGCTGTGATCGTGGCTGGTTTAGGATCAGAGGATGCTCAGTTGGTGAGGGTTACGTTGGAATCTTAGTGGTTATGACGTCTCACCAGGTTATTTAACTCTGATCTGACTTCCTCATCATAAAATGGGGATAATAAAATTCATCTTAACAAGCTCCTGCAAAGGTTAAACCAGGTGGCATCTGTGAAGTGCCCTGCACACATTCAGTGCTTCTGATTTATGAAGAGGTGAGCTGTCCAACAAGTTTTACAAAAAGTAAAATATAGTAAATGTGCAGAGAATGGAGTAACTAATTCCTTATACTTAAATTCCTGACCCATATTTCCAACTGTTGACATATGTTATTTTTTATTGTTTGTCAACCATGGTAATATATACGTCAAGCAGAGTTAAAGACTAAAGTACCGATTGTTGCTGTTCATTCACTAAGCCGTGTCCCATTCTTTGTGACCCCATGGTCCTCTGCCTTCACTGTCTCCCAGAGTTTGCTCAGATTTGTGTCCACTGAGTCAATGATGCTCTCTAACCATCTCATCCTTTGCTGTTCCCTTCTCCTTTTGCCTTCGGTCTTTCCCAGCATCAGGGTCTTTTCCAATGAGTCAACTCTTTGCATCAGGGGCCAAAGTATTGGAGCTTCAGCTTCAGTCCTTCCAATGAATATTCAGGGTTGCTTTCCTTTAAGATCGACTGGTTCCATCTCCTTGCAGTCCAGGGGACTCTCAAGAGTCTTCCATAGCACCACAGTTCGAAAGCATCAGTTCCCTGGCGCTCAGCCTTCTTCATAGTCCAACTCTCTTTCACCACCAGACGCATCCATAGCTGAGCCTCATTTCTGCTTTGGCCCAGCCACTTCATTCTTTCTGGAGCTATTAGTAACTGCCCTCTGCTCTTCCCCAGGAGCAAATTAGACACCTTCCAACCCTGGGGGCTCATCTTCCTATGTCGTATCTTTTTTCCCTTTCATACTGTTCATGGGATTCTCCTGGCAGAATACCGGAGTGGGTTGCCGTTTCCTCCTCCAGTGGACCGTGTTTTGTCAGACCTTTTCACTGTGACCCGTCCATCTTGGGTGGCCCTGCACAGCATGGCTCATACCTTCACTGAGTTAAGCAAGACACTTCACTGTGACTGTGATCCATGAAGGGGAAAAAGTGAAGTAGGCTTGTCATAAAAAAACATCCATCCATCCCCAGCCCTGATCCCCAAGGGCAGCCACTTCTAACCCTTCTCCATTTTGCTTTCTTCTGTTCCTTACCTCCTTACTTCTAAGTAATATGCTTACATTGCTATTTAGTGGTGTGTCAGTTTTAAGACCCTATTTACCGACTTGCCTTTTGGTAGATGGTAATTTATTTCCCTTTTCCTAGACCCCCACTGCATGCACTTACCCCACCATTGTCTTGGTACATTCTGATCAGGTTTACCTGTTACTTTATCATGACCAAGTAAATATTGTTCATGTTGAGGCAAGATGTATGTTGGGATTATGTTTCCTTCTTATCTTTATTTTATCCAAAGATAATATTGCCTCTCTTTTCATTTGCTGGGGCTTTTAAAATCATACCTGTCCTCAATTTTTTTCTGTCTGACTCTCAGACCTGTCATTTGCCTCCTGATGTTATTTCCTAAGTTATCAAAGATATCAGATAACCATTCATTAATTCCCCTGAACGTCCATGGTCCTGCTGCAGTCTTGGCCAGCTACTCTTTGCTGCATCCCTGTCATCCTGGAAAACTCCTTGCTGCTCTCTTTCCTGGCCTTCATATTTTTGTTTTATTCCCTCATTTTGCTGGAGTATATCCTGCAGTAGTTTCCTAAGAAAGGATGCATGGAAGCTAGATGTTTAGAGTCTTTGCCTTTCTGAAAATAGCATCATTCTGTTTTCACACACAATAGTTTGGGTAGGTATAGAGTCCTAGGTTTAGAAGTATTTTCCATCGAAAACGTGAAAGCATCACCTCATTGTCCCCTAGTTTCCAGCATCACTATTGAAAGATCTGATGCCAGACTTACTTCTAGTCCTGTGCACATGGCTGGATGTTCCCTCCCAGGAAGATTTTAAGGTCTTCTCTTAATCCCTGATGCCCTAAAGTTTCAGAATGATGCTCCGAGAAGGTTCTTTTCCCCTGATCTGCTCTGAGCACTCAAAGGACCCTTCAAAACTAAAGACTCCTGTTTTTGCCTGTGGAGAATCCTCAATACTAGTGTCTCTGATAATTTCATCCCATAGTTGATACTGTACCCCCACAAGACACACAAGAAAGAAAGCATGACTTCGGTGACCTCTTTCTAAGATTTCACTTTATTGGATATTAGACTTCCTAAATTGACCTCATTCCCTCTCCTCCTTTCTTATTTTCATTCTCTTTTATTAACTTTTGGGGATATTTGCTCAACTTTATCTTCTAAATTTTCTATCGATTTTAAGCCTCCACTTACTTTATTTTAATCTCTTCAGAACTTTTTCTTGTTCTTTGATTGCTCCCTTGTCAAAGCACCCTGCACTGTTCTACGGCTGCAGTACCTTACCTAATCTCTTCATGGATTTTAGTTACTGGATTGTGTTGGGTGTTTTTTCCTCCAGTTTTCCCTTACTATGTGCACTGTCAGCTTGCTGCAGCTCCCTTGTGTCGGTTGGTCTCGTTCGCTCTCCTCCTTTCATGGGGAGACTTTGCTTGAGCAGCGAGAGATCCTTGGCTGTCCGTGCATCCTTCTGTGAGAGGCCGCAGAGACTGCACACCAGCCCCGCTTGCACAGGGGGCTTCACTGGAGGGTGGCCAGTCATGGGCTGGCTGTGCTCGAATAACACGGAGGACAGGAAGCTCGTAGCTCGCCGAGCAATTGACTCCTCCTTTGAGAAGCGGAAGCTACTTAGAATCCTGAGCCAGTATCTGCTCTGTTATCTTAGAGCTTGGTTTTAGTTCTGCCTTACACTTGTCAAAGTGATATTTCAGGGACATTTTGTACATACACCTCCTGGTTGAAAGGGAAAGTCGCTCAGTCACGTCCGACTCTCTGCAACCCCATGGACTGTATAGCCCATGGGATTCTCCAGGCCAGAACACTGGAGTGGGTAGCCTTTCCCTTCTCCAGGGGATCTTCCCGACCCAGGAATAGAACCCGGGCCTCCTGCACTGCAGGCGGATTCTTTACCAACTGAGCTACCAGGGACTCTACACTGTTTAGAGTCATTTAAAAGGTGAACTTTTTTTTTTTTAAGGCAGTTCTAGGGGCTGCATCGTAGTTGATTTAAAGGAAGTCCACATCCTGCCTTCCACACTAGTTATGACTTTGGACCTGTCCCAGGCTTGATATTTCTTGGCTGTACTGTAGTGATGGCGATGGTGATAAAACCACCTGTCTCAAAGAGTTCTCCAGCAGTCAGGCTTAGCCAAGTGCCCGGCAGAGTAAACAGTCTGTAAGCACAGGGGTGATGTTTCCACCAGTTGAATGTTAAACCGCTGAGTCAGTCTCTCAGGAAGCGGATCCTCTCTCCGACCGTAGGGCCAAGTCCGCAGCTGTGTGTGCGTGTGCTCAGTCGCCCCTGACTCTGCAGCCCTGTGGACTGCAGCGCCCCGGGTTCTTCTGTCCATGGGATTTCCCAGGCAAGAATACCGGAGTGGGTTGCCATTTCCTGAACAAACCTGCTTTCCCTTTCCTGCAATTAAAACCTCTGTTACAATTAATTTTCTTAAAGCTTTTTCTTCTGATTACAAGAGAAGGAAAATGCAAGCCCGTTCTTCTTTTTTAATGCAAATACAGAGAAGTGTCATTTCCCTGGGGGCGGGGGGCGGCTGTGGGGCAAGGCCGCCCCTGCCCTGAGGACGGTGCTGAGCAGATGAAGGAGACGGTGTCCTCCAGAGAAGCACGCCTCCCGCCCCCCACCCCTGGGGCTGAGGGTCGGTGACAGCTCACTCCCATCCGAGCTGACACCCGACAAGAAGAGCTGTTGTCAGCCCTGGGAGATCTGGTGTCACCTGTGATTAATCCTCAGAGCCAAAAGCCAGCAGGTTTCTGATTAAACAGTGGTGTCCTGGGTCCCGTCACCTCTGAGCAGAGCTGTGGGAACCCCCGCTGAGGGACCCCAGCCGTTGTCAGGACAAGCGTCCGCCCCTCCTCACCTTCCCCCTCCCCAGCCACCCTTCCCCGCAAACCCACAGCCCCAGCTGGGCCCCTGGAGGGGCTGATGGACAAGACGGCCTTGGCAGTCACCGCAAGGAACGGGGACGCACCGGTGTTCAGCTCAGTTCAGTTCAGTCGTTCAGTCGTGTCCGCCTCTGTGCGACCCCATAGACGGCAGCCCACCAGGCTCCCCCGTCCCTGAGATTCTCCAGGCAAGAACACTGGAGTGGGGTGCCAAAGCACCGGTGTGTTCCTGCCCAAACCCGCAGAAGGAGGTGCCTGCGACGTGATTCTCAGCCGAGAGAACCCTCCTGGACTCAGGAGCGTTGGCTACTTTTGACCTGATGAGTTAGCCGCGGATTAGAACCGCTCTGCCCTGCAGGTGCTTCAGTCAGAGGCTTCTGAGGGGCTCGCACTTGGCCACGAGCCGCCCCATGGTCACCATCTGGCTTTCCCGCTGTCCGTGAGCGGAAACCGGAGCCCTGCAGCAGTTCCAGGCCCTGGCCCACTGCGTGTCCATCCCCTGGAGAGATGCAGGCTCCGGGATCATTTTGTTTTTTCCTTCCTTCGCTATTTGAGTGGTACTCTATGCTAAGTCGGCTTATCTTTCTTCTCACAGATCCTGGCCCACACGATTCCACACCCAGAAGGAGACTGGCTGAGGGCAGGACGAAGTCAGACCTCAGTAACGGTCCCGTCTGTTGAGCGCAGACCCTATGCCAGGTACTTCGCACCATCTCCTTTATGTAAAGTAAATGTAAAGCGAGGGTTCCCTGAGACTCACTAAGGGAGCAGAGAGGGGTGGGTTCCAGGCCGAGTGAGCGGGGATCTGGCAGAGAATCAAAGTCCATCAGCCAGCAAGCGACCATAGGGGCTGGCAGGAGGCCGACCTCAGCTTGGAGGTCGAGACAGAGATGCTAAACTGTGTCATAGCAGAGAGGGGTCCACACGACCCATGTTTCCAATGAATGGGGGGGCCATGAGACCCGCAGCTGCCATGGGGTCTGTCCACTGGCAGTAGTCTCCTTGGCCTGGAAAGAGCTGAGCAAGGGACTTCCCTAGTGTCCCAGGCATTAAGAGTCCACCCTTCTACTGCACGGGGTGGGGATCAATTCCTGATAAGACGACTAAGATCTCACATTCTGTGTGATCAAAAAATAGTAATAATAAAATAGAGAACTTCTTTAAAAAAACAAAAAGTGCGCAGAATAGCCCTCCCTGTAGAGCATGGCCTGGGCGCCTTGAACATGTTTTTCAACAGGTCTCTTTCAACCACAAACAGATGCCTGTAGGTGAGTACCCGGGAGGCGACACCATCAGAGACCCAGGTTCTTTCCATGTCTCTGTTCTGCCATCGTGAGGAGTCCTCAGGTCACATGATGGCTGCAGCGATCCCAGCATCACACACGCTTTCACATGCTAGCATCCCAAAGCTCAATGACTGTATCCCTTCCTTGTGTTCCTACCAAAGGTCAAGGAAGAGCACCAGAATGTCCCCCCAGCAGACTTCCCTGCAGGTTCCACAGGTCATAAAGACTGCACATACTTAGTCTGCCACCACACAAGACCACCTTGTTGGGTGAAGACCAAAACAAGATCCACTTCTTGCCACTCAGAAGTTGCCCGGCCCCCCTGAAACATGAGGCTGCCTGGTTCCTGAAGACGATAGGGATTCTGTAAGCAGGAAAAGGGGTGAATGGTGCGGTGTTCGCCCACTTAATGACTTGCTGAGTCAACTTCTTAGGACGTTGACTCTTTCAAAACAGTGATGGTGAGGTATGTTCCTCTGTGAGTGGAAAACTACCGTGCTGACGCCTTGTCCGAGTGAGCGACTGGGGGCGGCGCATGTGTGTCGCACTGAGCCACAGACTCTCCGCACGTTACCCAGGTGGCCAGTGCTTGGGATATGAGCAAAAGGGCAAAGGCCATCAGATGGAATGTCCCCATTTTTAACCTCTGCAAACCAGCTGTTGCTAATAATAACAAATAGATATTTTCACTCAAGGTGCTTGGGTTGTTCATAGCAAAAGCCCACTTAGAACAGCTCCGGTTAACGGGGAGATTCTTGACAGAGCAGGAACCAGACATCACACGTGGCCAAGGCTCACAGGGCTGGGAAGCAGAGCTGTACACTCAGAGAGATGACGCCAGCTGCTTCTCGAGGGTCCTCTGGGTCTCTCACTGCAACTCCACCAGCAGACGTACTTCCTCCACCTCCCTTACACCATCTCTGCCTCCTCAGGCTCAACCTGCCTGGGTGCATTACTGAGACCAAGTGCAGCCTCCAGCCCCTCCGATGCACCTTCTAGCTAATTGCCCCCAGCACACTCACCTGCCCTGCTGTCTCATTCAGTTTAGTTCAGTCGCTCAGTCGTGTCTGACTCTTTGCGACCCCATGGACCGCAGCACACCAGGCTTCCCTGTCCATCACAAACTCCCAGAGCTTGCTCAGACTCATGTCCATCGAGTTGGTGATGCCATCCAACCATCTCATCCTCTGTCGTTCCCTTCTCCTCCTGCCCCCAATCCTTCCCAGCATCAGGGTCTTTTCCAATGAGTCAGCCTTTGGCGTGAGGTAGCCAGAGTATTGGAGTTTCAGGTTCAGCATCAGTCCCTCCAATGAACACCCAGGACTGATCTCCTTTAGGATGGACTAGTTGGATCTCCTAGCAGTCCAAGGGACTCTCAAGAGTCTTATCCAACACCACAGTTCAAAAGCATCAATTCATCAGCTTCATCAGTGATAGTCCAACTGTCACATCCATACATGACTACTGGAAAAACCATTGCCTTGACTAGATGGACCTTTGTCAGCAAAGGGATGCCTCTGCTTTTTAATATGCTGTCTAGGTGGGTCATAGCTTTTCTTCCAAGGAGGAAGCGTCTTTTAATTTCATGGCTACAGTCACCATCTGCAGTGATTTTGGAGCCCAAGAAAATAAAGTCTCTCACTGTTTCCATTGTTTCTGCATCTATTTGCCATGAAGTGATGGAACCAGATGCCATGATCTTAGTTTTTTGAATGTTGAGCTTTAAGCCAACTTTTTCACTCTCCTCTTTCACTTTCATCAAGAAGCTCTTTAGTTCCTCTTCACTTTCTGCAATAAGGGTGGTGTCATCTGCATATCTGAGGTTATTGATATTTCTCCTGGCAGTCTTGATTCCAGCTTGTGCTTCATCCAGTCCGGCATTTTGCATGATGTACTCTGCATATAAGTTAAATAAGCATGATGACAATATACAGCCTTGATGTACTCCTTTCCCAATTTGGAACCAGTCCATTGTTCCATGTCCGGTTCTAACAAACAGCTGACAAACAGGTGACTCAGTGATAAACAACCCACCTGCCAATGCAGGAGACATAAGAGGTGAGAGTTCGATCCCTGGGTGGGAAAGATCCTCTGGAGAAGGAAATGGCAACCCACTCCAGTATTCTTGCCTGGAGAATCCCATGGACAAAGAAGCCTGGTGGGCTACAGTCCGTGGGGTCACAGAGAGTCAGACAGACTGAGCACGCCTGCACAGACATCAGATTTGTGGCTCTCTGAGGGTGGGAGTGGGAAGGCAGGTAGTAGATATTGGTGTATCTCTTGCCTTAGACTGGGCTGTCATCTTTGTTATTTATTCTTTTTCTTTTTTTAAACTATGCAAGTAATACCATAAATCTGTGTGTTGTAAGTAGTACTGATAACATCCATGTTGTCTTCCCAGTAACCTCAGAATTCATCCCACTTCTTAGATGGGGTCGGTGTAATCAGAGCCTCTCAAATGCCGCCCCTTCCCTGTCTCCCCTCCTCTCTCCCTGTTTCTCTCTCGCCTTCTCTCTTTCACACGGACACACACCCACGTGCAGCCCGACCTCGTAACTACAGGTACTGCCTTCCACGAGTGACCTGACACCACCCTGGGTTATTTTTCCGACGCCAAATGTGTGGTGTTTTCCCGGCTCCCAGCACATGTCCGTTTCCCACCAGTTCGGTCCAGTGCTGACGCTGACCGCCTGTGCAGGTCCTGGGCTTGGCCTCGGACGCCGCCCCAGCCTGGGTCTCCCGAGCCTCCCAGCCAACTGCTGTGTTTGCTGGAATGACTCACGGAACTTAGGAAAACACTGCCCTTACTCCGGCAGTCCACTGAAAGCTCACGCAAGGAGCTCCCTGGGACTGAGACAGCACGGGCCAGCGGGGCTTGAGTCCAGAAACCTGGACTCTTTGTGGCCCATTGTGCAGGGGTTTTTTATCAAGTGTCGTCACGTAACCGTGATTGATTATCTCATTCTCAGATGGTGACTGGACTCACTCTCTAGCCTCTCTCCCCTGAAAGTCAGAACCTTATCATAACCTGCTTGGATCTTCAGTTCCCATCCTGAAGCTCCTGGGGCCCCTTACCCGGAGTCACCTCGTTGCCGCACAGAAAGCACTCTTGGCCCTCTGGGGGCTAGCCCCCGGGGGATCCTGGAGCCCCCTGCCCAGAACCAGGCGCAACGACCAAATACACACCTATCTATAATTACGTGTGTTTTATGTTTTATTCACTTGCTAATTGGGCTGCTCTGGGGCCACGCTGCCCTGTGCAGGCTTCCTCGGGCTGCGGCGAGCAGGGGCTCCTCTTCGCAGTGCCAGGCTCCCACCACGGGGACCCCTCCTGTTGCAGAGCGCCGGCTCTAGGCTGTGGGCCTCGGCACTGCTGGTGCGCGGGCTTAGCGTCCCTCGGCGTGCACAATCTTCCCAGACCAGGGATCGGACATATGCCCCTGCATTGGGAGGCAGATTCTTAACCGCTGGACCACCAAGGAAGTCCCCAAATCCATTTTAAATTATACCACATGTATGTATGTATACATGTATCTACTTTTTAAAAAAACAGTGTCTTGGAATCTTTTTATGTTACCACATATTTTCAAAACGGTATTCCGTAATGCGAAAGGATCTTTGAATATCTACTGAAGAATGTCTGGACTGCTTTCATTTTTTCCAACTACAAATAAGGTTAAATGTTCAAACAAAAAACTGAGGGGAAAGTAAGTATCCATTGTAGAGAAATGAAGAAATAAATTATGGTGTATTCTGGCAATGAAATAATATATACAGCAGTTAAGAATGAATAAACCAAGAGAAATTAAGGGAGTGTCAGATTAGATTAAAACAATAAGATCTCTTATTTACCATCTACAGGAGAAAAACCTTACATTCAAAGGTACTGGGCTGTCCAAAAGGTTCCTTTGGGTTTTTCCATTTTACTTTGAGGCAAATGGAAATGCAACATATCAAAACTTAACTGGTGTCACTAAAGCAGCACTCAGAGGGAAATTTATAGCTATACGTGTTGATATTTTTTTTAAAGATCTCAAATCAGTAACCTGACCTTCCATTTTGTGAAACTAGAAAAAGAAGAGCAAAATAAACCTGAAGCGAACAGAAGGAAGGAAGTAACACATATTAGGACAAAAATAAATGAGTTAGAGAACGGAAAAGCAGTAGAGAAAATCAGTGAAACCAAAAGTTTTTCTTTGAAATATGAACAAACCCTGAGCTAGACTGACCAAGAAAAAGAGAGAGATGATCCAAATTACTAGAATCAAGAATAAAAGAAGGGACACTACTACTAACCTTACTAAAGAAATAAGAGGCAAAATAAAAATAAAGGAAAATATGGACACTGTTTCCAATAAACTTGGTTACTTACATGAAATGGACAGATTCCTAGAAAGACAGGAGCTATTGAAACTGACTCAAGAAAAACAGGAAATATGAGCAAACCTACAACAAGTAAAGAATTAGTAATCAAAAACCTACCCACCAAGAAAAGCCTCTACCAAACAAAGACAAAAGTATGCCTGTTCTTCATTACCTTTCCCAAGAAGTAGAAGAGGAAGGAACACTTCCCAGTTTGCTCTATGAGGTAAAAGTTATCCTGATGTCAAGACCAGTCGGACATCTTCAGGAAAGGAAAGTACCAACTAATATCTCTCACAGCTATGGATGCCAGAATGCTCAAAAACATACTAGCAAACCAAATCCAACAAATCTGTAACTAACTGGGATTTACAGCAAGAATGCAAGGTTTGTTTCATACCTGAAAATCAGTTGATATAAGATATTAATAGAATCAAAACTAAAAGTTATATGGTAATCTCAATGGATGCAGAGAAAGCATTTGACAAAATCAAACATCCTTTTTGCGACAAAAATACTGAGGGAGTTTTCTCAACCTGATAAAGGATGTCTGAAGCACACACACTTAACCAGGTGACATTGTACTGATGGTGAGGGATGGGATGCTTTTCCCCTGTGGTCAGGAACAAGACAAGGACGTCCATTCTTGCCACTTCCATGTAGCACTGTGTTAGACGTTCTAGCCTGGGAAATTAGAGAGGGGGAAAAAAAGAAAAGGTAAGGTATCCATATCAAAAAGACAGACGTAAAATGAAAACTATAGCCCACATTTATAATTCCATCAAAAATAATAAAATACTTGGGAATAAATTTAGCAAAAGAAGTGTGCACTGGAAGCTACAATGCATCGTTGGAAGAAATCAGAGGTCTGAGTTAGTAGGAGCGACCCCACGGACTGTGCCCACCAGGCTCCTCTGTGCAGGGCATTCTCCAGTCAAGAACACTGGAGCGAGTCGCCATTCCCTTCTCCGGGATCTTCCCGACCCAGGGACTGAACCGGCATCTCTCACCTCTCCAGCATTAGTAGTAGGTGGGTTCTTTACCACTAGCACCACCTGCGAAGCCATCTTCTCGAAGCATAGCATGTAACTGTTAGATAGTACTGCTGTTCAAAGTAATCTACATATTCAGTGGATTTGCTGTCAAAATCCCAGCTCTTTTTTTTTTTTGCAAGTGTTGGCAAGCTGATTCCTAAAATTCACATGGAATTGTCAAGGGCCCTGAATAAGACAAAACAGTCTGAAATGGGAAGAACAAGATTGGAAGACTCATACTTCCCAATTTAAAAACTTTGCTATCCATCTACAGTAATGAAGACAGATCGATGGAATAGAATTGACAGTCCAGAAATAAACACTTAAACTTTTATGGTCAATTAATTGATTTTTGACAAAGGTGCTAAGACCATTAAATGGGGAAAGAAGAATCTTTCCAACTAATTGTGCTGAGACAACCGAATGTGTGTGTGTGTGTATACGTGTGTGTACGCGAGCACATGCTCACTCAGTCATGTCCGAATTGCAACCCTTTGGATTGTAGCCCACCAGGCTCCTCTGTCCATGGGATTTTTCAGGCAAGAATACTGGAGTGGGCTGCCATTTCCTCCTCCAGGGAATCTTCCCAACCCAGGGATCAAACCCACGTCTCCTGTGTCTCCTGCATTGGCAGGCAGATTCTTTACCCACTGAGCCATAAAAGAAGCCCCAGGACAAGTGAATATCCACATGTAAAAAACAGCTGGACCCTTACCTCACACCATACACAAAAATTAATGTAAAAATGCATCACAAGCCTTAATGTGAGAGTTAAAAATATAAAACTGTTAGAAAAATAAATAGAAGTGAATTTTTATAAACTTGAATTAAGTAAGCAATGGTTTCTTAGATACACAGCAAAACCAGAAGTGAAAAAAGAAATTGGACTACATCAGAATTAAAAGCTTTTATGCTACAAATAATACCTTTGAGAAAATGAAAAGATAACTGACAGGATAGGAGAAAATATCTGCAAATCATATCTGACTTGTATCCAGAACACATAAAAAATTCCATAATAAAAACAGTGCAGTTTAAAAATGGGCAAAGGATTTGAACAGACATGTCTCATTGCACAGGTGACCAAGAGGCACACAGCATGTTCACCATCGTTAGTCTTTAGGAAAATCAAATCAAAGCCGCTATGAAAGACCACTTCCCACCTGTTCAGACAACTATAGTTAAAAAAAAAAAGCGTTGACAAGAACATGGATGAACCCGAACCTTGCACATCGCTAGCGGGAGTATAATATGGTGCAGCCACTTCGAGAAACAGTTTAGCAGTTCCTCAAAATGTTAAAATAGAGTTACCGTATGGCTCATCAGTTCTACTTCTGCCTATCTGCCCAAGGGAAATAAAAATGCATCTACAAAAAGACTTGAACGTGAACCTTCACAGCAGCACAGTTCATAATAACCAGGCAACCCACATACTCATTGATAGATGGGTAAGCAAGGTAAGATATATCCAAACAATGAAAAAGTATTCCTCAATAAAAAGCAGTTCTGAAACGTGCTACGTACAACATGGATGACCCTTGAAAAGGAGCCAGTCAGAAAAGACCATATATTGTGTGATCCCATTTAAGTGAAATGGCCGGAAGAAGCGAGTCTACTGAGACAGTTGAGTAGCGACTGCCCGAGGCTGGGGAGGGGTGGTGTTGGAGGGAGGTGGGGAGTGACCGCTCCCCTTGGTAGGAAGTCTCTTTGCGGGGTGATGAATGTTTTCTAAAATGAATTGTGTTCTGGGAATATACTAGAAAGCATTGAATTGTACACTCTTAAAAGGTGAATTATATGGTACATGAATTGTATCTCAACAAAGCTGTTTTTAAAAATGAGTGAATTAGGCCTGTACGTATCAACCTAGGTAAATCTCAATAAATGCATAAAAGGGGGGGAAAAAAAGCAAGTCAAAAAAGGAAACAAAAGCATATCGTATGACACCGTTTATGGGAAACTATAAAACAAAAAGAACAGCGTATATTGGTTTCCAAAAGATAAACTCTTAGTAAGATATAAAAACTTGGATGGAAAGGATATATGCCAACTGCAAAACTTTCCCTCTCTATAATTTTTTTTATTTTACAACTTATTCATCCATTGTTTATGTTTATCACATAAAGAATTATATTGTCTGTATTCACTTGCCTTCTTTTCTTAAATAAAAGGTGTAATACCGTATATCCTTTTCTCTCCCTTTTAACAGTAGATCCTGGAGACCGCTCCAGAGTTGATGGAGCTCGTCCCACAAGCTCTTTGATTAACCAACCGTGTTGGGGTTCTTGTCTGGAAGGAGGAGCACCCGAGATGGACGACTACGTGGAGACGCTGAAGGATGAGGAGGATGCCCTGTGGGAGAACGTGGAGCGCAACCGCCATATGCTCAGCCGCTACATCAACCCTGCCAAGCTCACCCCCTACCTACGCCAGTGCAAGGTCATCGACGAGCAAGACGAGGATGAGGTGCTCAACGCCCCCATGCTGCCGTCCAAGATCAACCGGGCAGGTAACCTCAGCCGGCTCTCTGCAGCAAGAGGCGGCAGCGTAAAGATTCCCTCACTCGGGTTGCCTAACTGGAGACAATACGCCTCTGGCCACCCCTGGGCCCCCTCTTTATTTTACTAACCTACGCTAAGACTTAGCATTCCCTCCAGTTATGAACATAGCTGAGCAACAGACCACAGTGATTAGCAATACTTGTGACTTTGCCAACAGTAAGCATTCCAGATATCTTCTTATCACATCACAGCTATTAGAGATACTCCAAAATACCATATATACTCATCTCTCCCTTGAAATTATCGCAGTTATTAGACCTGCTGAGAGATTGGGTTATTTAATGCATTAATAAAGAAGCACGTTTCTTACAGAGTCGCAAATTTAATATTTGTTAACTGTATCTTCTTATAATTGATTCCCTTGATAATCCAAAGTATTTTATCAGTTTAAAAATAGTATTTTGATAAAGAGTTCATAGGCTTTTCCAGACTGCCTAGGGGTCCGTGACACTTTATCACATTCATTAGAGGTAAAATAAGTGTGGTTTGTTAACATTGTTCTGGTTTTATATACATATGTGTGTATATACACATATATGTTTGTAATAAAATATGTCTCTGTGTGTAAACATGTGGTCACAATCTAAAATACATTTCTTTCTGTAGTTCCCAGCTTAAGATGCTTGAAACTAACTTGCCCACAGCATGACGGGCAATGAGTAGCTCGTAGGCTGTGACTCGCTTTTGCTCACATGACAGACATCACTAATCACAGAATACTTTGCTGCTGAGCTTGAATGTAACTTTAGACCCCCTCTCAAAACAGTGCTCCAGGTAGCTCTGACAAACAGTCAGTTGACACAAGATGAAGTTTATTTATTAAGTCTATCCTAGGGGAAGCATAGAGTTTTAGGACCTCAAAGGAAGAAATAACTGAAAATAAAATGTTTAAGGAAGGGTCAAGAAAAGGAAACAGTAAGTGGAACCAGTAGGATAAACACTGAAAACTGCCAAGGAAATTACACTTAAAGATGTTTCCAGGCTATGTGACAATCCCATTGAAGAACATGGAGCTGCCCTGCTTTCTGTAACTTTTCCTGGGTCCCCATCCAAATACTGGTCTTCCAAGTCTGAATCCCAGAGAGCCATAATAATTGCTGCTGCCCCAGTCAATTGGGAAGCTCTTTAAAACCGTTGGTTTCCTATGGCTACAATTCTGTTTATTCTGGTTCTACCAACTTCTTGTAGAAAGGAAAGTGTTAGTCACTCAGTCATGTCCAACTCTTTGTGACCCCATGGACTGTAGCCCACCAGGCTCCATGGAATTCTCCAGGCAAAAATCTTGGAGTGGGTTGCCAGTCCCTTCTCCAGGGTATCTTCCCCACCCAGGGATTCAACCTGGGTATCCTGTGTTGCAGGCGGATTCTTTACTGTCTGAACCACCAGGGGGCTCAAAATTAGCTGCTTTGTACTGTACCTGCCTGCTTGCATGCTAAATTGCTTCAGTTGTGTCTGACTCTTTGTGACTCCATGGACCATAGCCCGCCAGGCTGCTCTGTCTTTGGGATTCTCCAGGCAAGAACACTGGAGTGGGTTGCCATTTCCTCCTCCAGGGGATCTTCCCAACCCAGGTTTCAAACTCACGTCTCATGTCTCCTGCATTGGCAGGTGGATTCTTTACCACTGGTGCCTGGAAAGCTCTGGAGAAAGGAAACTAACATTGAACCCCTATTGAGGGCCTGGCACTTTGGTTTATGTTATCTGGACCGTAAGGTATAACTCGGAGTGATAGAAGGTGGAGTCCATCTTCTTCAGAGTGTACTAATGGATGTAAGCCAGTATAAGACTGGGCCTGGAGACTTCCATCCAATCAGACAGGTTCTCTTCCCTCTGAGTGATCTGACCTTTTCTCTAGGTCGACTGTTGGACATTCTACATACCAAGGGGCAAAGGGGCTATGTGGTTTTCTTGGAGAGCTTGGAATTTTACTACCCAGAATTATACAAACTGGTGACTGGAAAGGAACCTACTCGGAGGTTCTCCACCATTGTGGGTAAGTGGCTTTGCCATCAGTATTCCACCTGTGGTAGGAGAGGGGTGTGTGTGTGTGTGTGTGTGTGTGTGTGTCCAGTGGTGGGACAGTTGTCAGGTTATAAAGCTGTGATATCAGGATGGTGCCCTGGTGGCACTTGTGAACTGTCAGCCACTTATTTCTGCCTGATGATGAAAGGTAGGTGACAGAGGGACAAACTGAATCAAGAGCCCAGAGAAGGGGGTGTTCACTGAGCTTCTCCCCAGGAATGTTGGTGGGTAGAGCAGAAACAAACACTGCCCTCTGGGTCTTGTCCTTACCTTGCCCGCTTTCTTTCCAGCATCGCATGAACCAGAGCCCATGGTCATCTTGTTGTCTTAATTCTCCTTCCTAAATATTCTTGAGCCAGTCTTTTCTCCATATATACCACCACCCTAGTCAAGACCCTTACAAACCTTTATGAGCTCTTTATATCCATTTCTGCTCTGCTCCAGTGATTTCTCCACTTCTCATGTAACCCTCCCCTACTTAACACCATTCGGTGGCTTTCCAGTGTTTCCATTTAAAGACTCAGGTGAAGCCCACAAGGACTCTGCATGGTCCAGCCCCTGATGATACTCCCAGTCTCACCTTTCTGCCTTTCTGTTTCTAAGCTCCAGCCACTTGGGTCTTTCTTCAGTTTCCAAAATGTACCAGATCCCTCCTCCCTTCCTTAGGACCTTGGCAATGTTGTCTGGCCTTCCTAGAGTGTGTTTTCTCTCCTTAAGACCTCAGCTCACCCATCAAGTGCCTTCTCTAACGCTTCCACCCACTCTGCTGGATCTGGTCCCCCTGATACACACTCTCATGGACCCCTATACTTTTACTTTGTGAAACCCTTTCAGTCTGTAGTTATATTTGTGTGTGATCATTTGCTTTTTTTTTTTTTAACATCTATCTCCCTTACCAGACATAATCTCTCCCAGGACCAAGGCTGCCTCACCCTGAATCCCCAGTGCCCAGTGGGTAGTAAGCGCTCGGCAGAACGTTAGTGAGTGAATGAGTGAATGCGTGACCGCAGCCCCACGTCTGGAGCCCCTTCTTCCGCTCCCCAGTCCTCGGGCCTGACTGAGTGGCCCCTCTCCACAGTGGAGGAGGGCCACGAGGGCCTCACGCACTTCCTGATGAACGAGGTCATCAAGCTGCAGCAGCAGATGAAGGCCAAGGACCTGCAGCGGTGCGAGCTGCTGGCCAAGTCCCGGCAGCTGGAGGACGAGAAGAAGCAGCTGACGCTGACGCGGGTGGAGCTGCTGACCTTCCAGGAGCGGTACTACAAGATGAAGGAGGAGCGAGACGGCTACAACGACGAGCTGGTCAAGGTGAAGGACGACAACTACAACCTGGCCCTGCGCTACGCCCAGCTCAGCGAGGAGAAGAACATGGCGGTCATGCGGAGCCGAGACCTCCAGCTCGAGGTGAGGGGCGCGCGGCCGGACCCCCGGGGCCCTGCTGAGCGAAGCTGAGGCCCCGGGGCGAAGGCCGCCAGGCCGCCTGGCCGGGGGAGGGAGCCCGAAGGTCACTGTGCGCATGCGCGTGCCTACCCAGCGAGGCCTAGCGCGGCTTAGCCCCGCCCCCATCCGCTGTGCGCATGTCTACACATGCGCACACGGACCTGCTAGCCCCGACTTCCTGCTCAGGAGGCCCCGGGGAGCCACTGTGCGCATGCGCAGGCGTCTGGTGTATGTCTCCGGAACCCGGGCCCACCGGGCGCGTGCCCTGACTCACACTGCGGGGGAGGTGGAGGCCCCGGGGTCTGCCCACCCCAGTGGCCCTCAGGGAAACCATCAAGAAGACGGGCTCAGCACTTGTACCCTGGAGTTGTGAGGTCCTTGAGGCCAGGACTCTCCCCTTCACAGCTGTCTCTGCATAGCTCGGCTATGACGCGGAGGAGTATCAGGGAACGACCCAGTAGCCAAGTGATGGACGTCCTTAATAAGTTTACCTCCAGAAGGGAGGTGGAGAAGGGAATTGGCTTGACTCATTCATTCCTTTTATTTATTGTGCACTGCCTTGCTCCAGGCTCTTTTCCAGGAATACATGACTCACGACCAAAGCCCTACTGTCAGGGAGCTCACATTCTAATCAGAAAACAAATACATCAATACCTGGTAGTAATCAGTGCTATTAAAAAGTAGGAGGAAAGAATTTGGGGATAGTGAGTGACAGATCCTGTTTTAAAGGGCTCCTGAGAAGGGGACACAGAAGCAGAGATCTGAGGAAAGGGAGGGAGCCAGTCATGCAAGTCTCAGAGGGAAGAGCAGAGACCCCAGGTAGGGGCGTGCTTGGTATTGTTGAGAAACAGCAGGAGAGCCAGCAAGGCTGGAGCCAGCAGCAGCTTGAAGAGATGGCCAGGGTCCAGATCATGGGGGCTTGGTAAGAACTCTGGAATTTATTCCAGGAGTGATGGAAGCCACTGAAGGATTGAGAGCTGGGAGTGACAACTGATTTATATCTAGAAGGATCATTCTGTCTGCTGGGCAGAAAATAGACTCTTGGAATATTTATTAAGCACCTGCCATGTGTAAGGCACGGTGCTAAGCACCTTGGGGGACATAGGGATAAATAACTTGATTTCTGCCCAGGTCACTTACAATTTAGTTGAAGCAGACAGAGCAGTAAGCAGTCCACTGGAATTCAGGTGAACTGAGTCAGTGGCGTAGCAAGCAAAAAGCATGAGCATTTAAGTCCTTTGGATTTGAGTGCAAGACCTGCTTCCGGCTTTACCACTTGATTGGTTCTTCGCCTTGGTTTCCTCATTTGTAAATGGCAATTACATGAAAATGAAATAAAACCTATGCCCTAGGATTGCTCAGTACTGAAATATAAGTCTTTGGCAAAATGGCTGACCCAGTAGTACCCACTTCGTGTCCCCTCGAATGGACCTAGAACAGGGGCACTTGGGTTATCTTCCGAGATGGTGAGGACTTTTTTTTTTTTTTTTTGCATGACGAGGAGGAAAGGTTTTCCATGCTGTTTTTATGTAGGATTTGAAGGTGTTGTAGAGATGTAAAACTTTCTCTCTCTCAGGATTATTTTATGCTTTCCTGACTATAGAGTAATAGCGAGAAAGCATATCAGAACTTAAAAGAACTTTTCTCTCTAGTTGAAAGAATATCTGACCAGCTGAGTACTAGGCCATTTCTCAGGCCACAGGGGTGCAGCTGAGGTCCCCTCCTGGCTAAAACCACCACACTCTACCTGCCAGATTTCTAGAGGTGTCCTCCCCAAAAGCCTGGAATCGAAAAAGGACACTCAGCCCTTGGTGACCTCTTCCTTACAGTGCTTAAAAGCAGTCTTCTTAGGTGTTTTGGCAATGCTGATCAGTTTGGGGAAGCAAACAGACACAAACACAGGGGTTTAAGAAGTCTTCTCCTGGCCCCAGTTCCTGACACTCACTCCTTGAGGGTGAAGCTCAGCACATCTCCAGTTGTCAAAGTCCCAAGAATAGTGAGAAGGCACTCTTTCTTACACTAAGTCTACTCAAGACCTTTAGGCCAGAGATCCTGCCAACCTATCGTGCAATGAGTCTCAAGCCGTTCTTTTAGCAGTGGTGCCACTTCTTCAAATAAACTCTTGGATGAACCCCAAAAGGCCAAATCACGTGCAGGCAGAGCTTTGCTGGGGCGTGAAGTCAGGATAGAGCCGGATTCCCCTCCCCCATCTCTGCCCCCTACTAAAACACCAGCGTTCTTCAGGAATCTCTTCTGAGGATCAAAATTCGAGACCTGTCAGAAAAGACCTTTAAAATGGAAAGTGTACCTCAGGGAAACACCAGTTTGGGAACCTCTTATCCTAAACTGTAATCTGTTCCACCGCAGTGAAGATTGCCCGGGGAGGTTTTCTGAGGACCATAACTGCCAGAGCACTATTCTAAACTAACAGACCAGGGCCTCTTCCTCAACAAGGAGGCAGTGATTTGTTTCACTTTGAGCCCTTCTGTGTCACCAGCTGGAGGAGGAGAGGGGGATAGAACACGGATCTTGCCGGAAGTCCAGCAGGATGTGGGGAGGCCCTGCCTTTTCTGAATGTTTCCTTGCAACCTCATTCTCCCCTTGGCCCCTTGGGGGTGTTTCAGATTGACCAGCTAAAGCATCGGTTGAACAAGATGGAGGAGGAATGCAAGCTGGAGAGGAACCAGTCGCTGAAACTGAAGAACGACATTGAGAACCGGCCCAAGAAGGAGCAGGTCCTGGAGCTGGAGCGGGAGAACGAGATGCTGAAGACCAAGATCCAGGAGCTGCAGTCCATCATCCAGGTGAGGGTGGGGACAGCACGCCTGCCTGTGTGTCCCTTGCTGACCGCGGGACCACAGAGAATTCATGTCATCTTCCTTGGCCACCTTAGTTCCTCCTCTGTCAACAGGGGTGACCGCACCACCCACTTCTGAGACATGATGTGAGGTAACACTTGTGACGTTGTTTCCTCGGTTGAATCATTTCACAAAAATCAGTGTGCTGGGCATTGTGAGCGAAGTACTTCCGGGAAAACCTTCTTGCCTTAAAGATTCCAAGAAACTCAGCTCTCGGCTGTGAGGGATTTGTTAAAGCTTCAAGAGCCTCCCCTTCTTTGTCATCACAGAGTCATCTGTGGGTAGAGAGGAAAAACATCCCCAAATACATGTACAGGGGAGGAAGGAGGGCACCTGCCTTCTCCCCCAGAAAGAGTGATGCCCCCCAGGATCATTGCTGCCTGATATGGAAGGCCCTGGTTCAGAGCAGAGACTGGGTCCCAGTTTAATCGGAGCAGATTAATTGATGTTTCAGGGGACGCATCTGCAAGGCAGATCAGCCCCGTCTTTGTCTTCACCTGTGAAATGTTCGGAGAAGCCGCACAACTGCCTCTCTGGACTCTGATAAGAGCCAGGGCAGAACAATAGGCATCGGGATGTTTCTGAGCAGAAGTGGGTTTTATGCTTCTTTCCAGGTGATAAAATTCATAAGTAATAAGCCGCTTAAGGACCCCAAGAGACAGCGACTCTTGCCTCTGCTTCCCTGGCACAAAGCCTTCCGCTCGCTGCGTGTCTGTTGCTGACGCTTCTGTCTGCTGCCTTCCCGGGCCTCCTTGCTCCCTGCCCCGCCCCCCCCCCCCCCCCATTAAACGTTCCCCCCACACATACCCCCCACCCGCGCAGGCCGGGAAGCGCAGCCTGCCAGACTCAGACAAGGCTATCCTGGACATCCTGGAGCATGACCGCAAGGAGGCCCTGGAGGACCGGCAAGAGCTCGTCAACAAGATCTACAACCTGCAGGAGGAGGTCCGCCAGGCGGAGGAGCTGAGGGACAAGGTGGGGCCCTCGGACGGCCGGGGCCGCAGCTCGAGGTGGGGGCCCCGGGCCCCTGTGTGTGTCTGTGGAGCCCCTGGGCCCCCCACTCTCTTCCGGGACCAGGTCTGAGCCCCGGCGTGACTCCCTGTGTGTCAGCACCTTGCAGTTACTTGTGAATTGTTCTAAGTGTCCGCATGGCACTGGTCTTGCCCCCTGGCTGACCGCTGAGGCCACAGGAGGGCACGCTAGGTGTCCACCCTGCCCCCCACCCCACCCAGGCCGAAGGCCACAGGAGGGCACGCTCGGTGTCCGTCCTGTCCCGCACTCCCCCGGCACATAGTAGGTCTGCATCAGATCTCAGCTGATGGGCTGGCCTTTCACCGCGGTCCCTTCTCGTCAGAGCGCTGACTCTCAGAAGGTCAGGCGCCGCAAGGAGGGGCAGGCCGGGCCTGGGAAGCCGCGTCTGGAAACCGGCTTGTCGGCCCTGCTTTGTCAGTGGCTTGAGGCATGCACTGGTCTCTCCCTGTGCTCACAGTACCTGGAGGAGAAGGAGGACCTGGAGCTGAAGTGCTCCACACTGGGGAAGGACTGCGAGATGTACAAGCACCGCATGAACACCGTCATGCTGCAGCTCGAGGAGGTGGAGCGGGAGCGGGACCAGGTACCAGCAGGCCGGCCCAGGCCCCGGGCCGCGGGGCTGGCGGGATGTTGGGGTAACGCCATCAGCTCTGCAGCAACCACTCAGGAGCCCGCCTTTCCTGCTTCCCTTCCAAAAATGAATCCCGACCCAGCTGTGTCACTGGTGTTTAAAAAAAAGCAGGGCGGAGGCCTGAGCTGGACTCCAGTGTCCTGGGCTTCAGAGTCAGATGGCCAGGTCCAGGCCCTGTCCCCCTTCAGACGAGTGGCCGCCACGCTGTCCCTGCCTGGAAGCCTCAGTGCTCCCATCTGTGAAGTGGGAATAAAATTTTCGCACCACCTCATAAGGTAGCGGGTGGGCTCTGCCTCGGCCCTCTTAGCCCAGCGGGCGCACAGCTGGGGTGAGCTCACGAGGGGCTGTGACACATGCAGAGAACGGGAGCAGTTGAAATGCCCAAGTGTCAGATTCAGGAAAAGGGCTGGAGACGCTGTGGCTGACACGCGGGCTGGGGGCGGGCCTCCTGGGTCTGATTTCGGGGGGTCTGGGCTGGGGGGCGAAGAACCCAGCGGCCTTGTCTTCTGCCCCCGGGCAGGCCTTCCACTCCCGGGACGAAGCGCAGACGCAGTACTCCCAGTGCCTGATCGAAAAGGACAAGTACCGGAAGCAGATCCGCGAGCTGGAGGAGAAGAACGACGAGCTGCGCATCGAGATGGTGCGGCGGGAGGCCTGCATCGTCAACCTGGAGAGCAAGCTGCGGCGCCTCTCCAGGGACAGCGGCACGCTTGAGCAGGTGAGGCGCCCCGCAGAGGGCAGCCGAACCGGCCGCGTGGGGCGCCCACCCGAGCCCACGAGCCCTCCGGTGTCTGTCTTGTGGACAGACCAGACAGCTCGTTTTATCTTTAGCTTTTATTTTGTATTGGAGTTTAGCTAGTCGGCAGTGCTCTGATCGTTTCGGGTGAACAGCGAAGGGACTCAGCCAGAGGTGTCCGTGTGTCCACTCTCCCCCAAACTCCCCTCCCACCCCGCTGCCATGTAACACCGAGCCGAGTTCCACATGCCTGCAGTAGGATAGGCTGCTCATGTGAAAGCGGAAGAGGCAGGACAGATGCCTGGCCTGGCCACCTGCCGGCTGGCCAGGGGGTCTCGGGCAAGTCACTCCCAAGTTAGAACTGCAGCGCCCTCTCGGTCAACCGCCCACTGGGTTTCCTTAACCCCATGTGGGTGGGCGTTGGGTTTGAGATGCTCGGCTCCCATTAGTCACTGGGGCCCATAAAGAAAGCATCACTTATCTCGATGGGAAGTTCAAGTGCGTGTCACAGCAGGGCCCCGGGCGCTCAGGAGTGAGTGATGCCCACGCGAGCAGGTGACGCTGTCCCTAGTGGCTGTGGGTGCTGCAACTCCTGAGCCAACTGCCTCTGTGCCGGATCTCCTTTAACCCAGAGGACTTTTAACTGCCAGGACGGTGAGATCACTGTCTCCCTTTGCCAAGGGTAGAACTGGACACAAGCAGCTAATTTGCCCGAGGGCATCACTAGCCAGTGACTTGGCGAACTAGGATAAGACCCTCCACCCCTCGCCCTTGGCCCAGAGGACTCAGGTCTGATGCTGGAGACAGATTCAGGAACATGACTTTTCAGCACCGATGCTGTAGATGATGAGTTGAAGGGGTACTGTGAGTGTCCAGGGGACCCATTCTGTCAGGCTTCCAGGAGAGACCCCCACAGGAGGGGCGGGCCTCGGGGCCTCCACTGGGGATGTCGTCCCTGGGCTTCACTGGCCAAGTTCCGTCCCCCTTCTGGGGTTGGTGAAAGCATCACTTCCTTGGCTAGGCAATCGGTGGCCCCCATCGTGGAAACCAGGAGCCTCTGTGTTAGGCTTTCCCTTTGGAGTATCTCTCACAGATTATAATTACGAAGAAGTTCCATGTAGGCTTCTCTGTGTGTCCAACATGTAGCACGGTGTCAGGCATGGCTGGACCCTTTGGGAAACGTTTATGAACCAACGCTGTGATGTCGCCAGGCTAGACGAGGGAAGATGGGGCAGTGTTCCAGGCCACAGAGACCCCGTGAGCAGAGGCCTGGGGTGTGACACCCACGGCCTGCGGTGGGCAGGCCGCAGTGGGCAGTTCTGTCATCCTCAGGTGGCCGGCGGGACCAGGTGGGAGGTGGGCAGCAGCAGGAGGAGGGTGGGCCTGAGGAGCTTGGTTGGGAGGTTTTCCTGGACCGTGAAGGATCTGGGGCCAGGAGGAAAGGCCAGGAGCTTTGGGTTTGGAGGCAGCATGGCTTGAGGGTGTTACGTGGCTTTGGGGGATCAACCTCGAGGTACTTAGTACTCTGCACCTCAGCCTCAGATCACGGATGCGGATCCCTCCGAACAGTAGCCCTTTTATCGTGCTGCAGTCATGCATTGGTAGTTTTTATGTTCACATCTTAGGCATAGGAGTAGAAAGTTGGGGATCTGGTGGTGGCCAAGGGGCCGTGACCAGCTGGGAGGCGGTCCCCTCACTGCTATAAAGAATGCCAGGGCATGGTAGGTGGGAGATGAGGTGGGCAGGGCTTGAGAGGAGGAGAGAGGAGTAGGATGATGGAGCTTGGCCTCGAGGTGGACACAGGGTTCAGGAAGGAGGAGCAGCCCCCTCCTCCAAGCTTGGTGCCCTGGGGAGGTGAATGATGGCACCATTAGCAGAGCCATTTCCCCGTGCGGTGGCAGCTCTGGGCCCTCAAGATGTGCGCGGCCTCTTCTTGCCTCCAGAGTCTACCCAGGAACCTGCCGGTGACCATCATCTCTCAGAACTTCGGGGACACCAGCCCCAGGACCAATGGTCAGGAGGCCGACGACTCTTCCACCTCGGAGGACTCACCAGAAGACAACCGCTACTTCCTGCCCCACCACCCGCCCAAGCGCAGGATGAACCTGAAGGGCATCCAGGTGCCTGCACACGGGGGCGAGACGGGCGCAGTCGGCCACCGCGGGGCGGGGCGGGCAGCCGGGGCCTCTGCAGGCGGGCGGCTCTCAGACCCCCAGTGCGCCTAACCCTGTGAATGAGTCATGCCAGCTTGTGCTGTTTGCTTGGTTGTTTTTTTTTTTTTACCAATTCTCTCCTCTTATGAGAAGTTAAGAGAGAGAAGGGGGAGAGTGAAATAAGCATGATCTCCAGATTCACTGGTTTATTCAACAAACGGGTGTCCAGTGCCTGTCGCTTGTTTGTTGCTGTGGCTGGCTGTGATGGCAGCTGGTGGCAAAGCACTCATCCCTGCCTGCCTCACTTTGTGTCCACTGCATCCCGTCAGCTGAGGGAGGGAGGAAGGTGAGTGGGCGATCGAGCGGGTGAGCGAGGGAATGAGAGTGAGCGAGTGGGCGAGTGAGTGAGTGAGTGAGGGAGTGAATGAGGGAGTGAGTGAGTTAGTGAGTGAGTGAATGAGTGAGTGAGTGAGTGAGTGAATGAGCGAGTGAATGACTTATTGAGTGAGTGAGTGAGCAAGTGAATAAGTGAGCGAGTGAGTTAATGAGTGAGTGAGCGAGCAAGGGAGTGAGCGCATCTCCACGTGGCCCGCCTGTGCTCCGCCCCACCCAGTTCACACCCAGGGAGCGGGGCAGCCCGAGCAGCACCTCGGAGGCCGGCCTGGCACGATGCCGAGGATGGCCTGCTTCGCTATCCAAAAGCCTCACCCTTCCCTGAGAAGGCCCTGGAGCCGAGAGCCTGGTTCTGCTCTGCGTCACAGCATCCCGTCCCATCCACTCTGCTGTGGGACAGTCTGAGCCACATGGCTCAGGGCCGGGGTAGCCATGGCCATGGAGACGGGCATCCTGCGCCCTCCGTGGTCCTGGCAGCTGTGTGACGAGGGCGATGTGGCCTGGCCTCCATTTGTTTCTTTGCATAGCACGGGTGATGCGCCGGGCCTTGTTTGATTTGCGTTCTCTGCCTTTCCCTCCACTCTGTCTCTTTCAGCTGCAGAGAGCCAAGTCCCCCATCAGCCTGAAGCGAACATCAGACTTTCAAGGTTAGCGAGACGCCTGGATCCCTGTGCTGTCTGTCACGCTGACTCTCGGTCCATCTGTTTCCCCATCGTGGGCATCAGTCCTGCGAGGTTAACCCAGGAGAGTCTCGGGGTCCCCGGGGTGCCGGGGTGTCAAGATGGCCACTACTGTTCGCCATCGTTGGAGGAGGCCGGAGCCCCAACCACAGAAGCATCACGTCTGAGGCCCCCTCCCCACGGGTCTGCCTGGAGCCCCTGAGCTTGGCACTTAGCGCTGCTGGCTGGTCAGCCAGAGGACTGCTCCTGTCCACACAGCCCTCCTGTAAGCCCTTGGTTCTCTGAGACACACCGTCCTCAGAGTCCCCCCTCACATCCTCGGCGTGACTCTGGAGTGACGGTCGGCCAGCAAGGGTTTGCCCCAGGCGAGCCGGGTACCCACTGTGAGCCAGGTGCTGGCGGTCTCCCTAGACTCTTCCAGAGCCCAGGGCCTCGGGCAGGGTCGTCCATGAGGAGGTAGACTGCCGCTCTGGACGGCTGCGAGAGCGGTTGGAGGGGTGTCAGAGGAGGACTCGTCGAGAAGGAGGCGTGTAGACGGACGCGCCGGGAAGGGGGGAAAGAGGCCGCTGGGCACGGCCCCCTCGACCCCCGGTGGGAGCCGGAAGCAGACACCGGCTGTGCAGCCGGCACAGTGCACAGGGCTGCACACCCCCTGCCTCCCGGGGTCAGAGCCGCCGGCGCCAGGGTCTAGAGCTGGGCCGGGCCCGGTGGGGGCCGCACCCGGTGTGGTAGGGACCCTGTCCAGGAGGGGCCTGCAGGAAGCAGACGGGCCACTCATGCCGAGAAGCAGGAAAGGGTGCAGGAGGAACGGAGCCTTGCCGGCTGCCTGGTGTGGGGCCTGAGCCGGGGGGAACACTGACCAGGCTGTGAGTGTGCGGTGACTGTACACGCGCCTGCACGCACACACGCAACAGGGCGCGGGCCACGGGCAGGGGAGCTGACCACCCCGCTGAGAGATGGCAGCCAGACGCCCCAAAGGAGCACGGGGCGCCGGGCCACTGAAGGCAGCCCCCGACTCCCATCAGCCTGGGTCCCTCGCCGGCCTGGTTGGGGGCACAGTCGGGTCTGTTCTGGTGTCGGGGCATCCGGGCAGGCAAGTTCCCCACCGCAGTTCCCACTGTTCCACACGGAGCACCCACGGGGACACCTGCCTCAGTCCCCGGGACAAAGGACATCGTCCCGCCTCGACGAGGCCGCCCTGGACCTGGCTGGGACCTCTTCCTCCAGGGGGAGGGGTGAGGAGTCCACCTCCCACCCACCCCCCCCCCCCCAGGAGGACGCGCTCCCCAGATGGGATGGCCCCTGGGGCACACGGCTCTCACAGCCTCTCCCTCTCTTTCCCCCTGCATCCCTCTTCCCCCACACCCCCTGCGCCTCCCTCTGAGGACAGGGAGGGGACAAGAAGAGGACCTCATGGACGCCAGCCCCAGCTCCTCCCGATCCCTGCCCGTCACCAACTCCTTCTCCAAGATGGTGAGCGATATCCCCCCACCCGCCACCCCGCCGCCCCGCCCCCCCCACCCCCGAGCTGTGGCCCAAGCCCCTCCCCTGCCGTGGGCCCCTCAGCTGGCCTCACCCCCTCCGTGGGCCCAGCCCCGCCTCGCTTCTCCCAGGGCTGCAGCCCAGGCCTCCTTGTGTTTATTTAAGTACGTTTCCCCGCCTCATGATGTACTTACACCTTCTTGCCGCCTCCTTTCCCAATTTGACACTTGGTAGGAGGAAGAGACAGGCCTCCATGGGTTGCCCAGGCGGCCGAAAACCCCGCCACCACCTCTCAGCCCCTGGTGACTCGGGCAGCCGGAGCAAGGTGGCCGGCAGGGGCTGCAGCGGCTGGAGCCACCCACAGGAGAGCAGGGCCAGCCGGGCACCGTGCCACCCCCCCGTGCCTCCTTCCAGCCCACCTGGGAGAGGCAGCAGAAGGCCTGCCATGAGACATTCTAACCCGGAGGGGAAGCCCTGGGAAGCTTGTCAGCTCAGCTTCCAAAATCAGGCCCTGGGGGAGGCAGAGATTTGATAACGAATGACTCCTGTCTGAGTTCATCTCTGGGAGGTGAAATCCGAGGCTCTTATTTCAGGCAGCCCTCTGCCAAGAGCCGGCGGGCCTCATCCCACAGGGTCACCCTGCAGCAGCAGCGCTGTCTGCGAGGGCGTCTGTGCCTGCCCCCCGCCCCACCGGACCCAGAGCTCTCCCTCTCTACCGGCACAGCTGCCGAAGGCTGGGCAGCCCTGGGGGCAGAGCTGAGCCTGTGCCGGACACACGCAGGGCACCCCCTCGGATTCCCACCACCTCCCCTGCCCCGCTTCCCCGGCTAGCAGATGGACTTGCAGATGGGCACCCGGCCCGTGGTTCTGCCGCCCCAGGCCGAGCACAAGCCTTCGTCCAAGGTCACCGTCGAGACCTGGCTTGCCAGCCTGCACTGCCTGCGTGGCCTCTGAGTTAGATGTAGTCCCCGTGTATGCAATATTTATGCCCGCCAAGGCACAGCCTATGACTACCCAGCTCCCCGTAACGTGTCTGCATGCTTGTGTGTGTGTGAAGCAGCCCCATCGGAGCCGTTCCAGCATCATGTCAATCACAGCCGAGCCCCCAGGAAATGACTCCATCGTCAGACGGTACAAAGAAGACGCGCCTCATCGGAGGTGGGTGACGGTGGCACGCAGCGGGTGGGGCCTTTTCCTGGTGCTGCTGTGCTGCTTGGCGCTGACTGACTCAGCAGGCCTCCAGGGAAGCTGGAGACATGGATGGGACGGTGCCCCTTTTACCAATGAGCAGCCTGAGGCCCCAGGAAGGGAGATGGCTTCCCCAGGGTCACCCTGTAGCCAGCAAGCAATGAAACCTATGCCACTTTGCCCCCTGCTGTGCAGAAAGCAGGCATCTCCATCCTATGGTTCCAGAGCGTGGCGTTTTCTGCCCAGAGAGGGAGAGACCCTGGGGACACCCCTCCATCCCCCCTCCCTCACCTCCTTCCTGACCGTCAGTGTCCGCGGGGTGGAGACCACGGTAGGGATAGCGCCTGTACATCCAGCTGTGCCTTGTCAGCCAGGTATTCAGTGTTTCACTTTCCAAGGCGGAGGCTGGTGGTGGTTCCCAGAAGGGCCAGAGCAGGCGTGGCCGGCGGGACTGCATCTCCGTCTCCGGTCCTGCAGTGATCTGCCTTGGGCCTCATTAGCGCATCACAAGAACCCCAGGGAACAAGTGCGGAGTCTAGGAACACACACATCATGCCCGTCCATCCCCGTCCGCCAGAGGCTCGGCTACTCTGGGCCCGTCACACGAGCAGCTCCCTCCGAGTATAAATGGTACTAAGCACTCTGCGTCCAGGCAGAGAAGTGAGTGGGAAAGGGCAGACGGGGCCGCCGGGCACTGCACGCACCAGCTCTTCAGACTCACCCTCATCCCCACTAACTGGGCCTCTGCAGGCTCCAGGGCCACCCTGCCCTCCCGGCCGGGCACCAGACACGGGCAGGCCTCGCATGGCACAGAGCCCTCCACGCGCCCGCCAAGCCCCCTCACCTGCCCATCTTGCCCTCAGAACCAGAGCCTCTCACACCGCAGGAACATTCCGGAAGCTTCCCTCTCCCTTGACCACCTTCACACAATCAGGACAGGCCCCCCTCACCCCCCCCCCCCCCCTTTGTTTCTTGCAGCACAGCGGAGGACGACAACGACAGTGGGGGCTTCGACGCCTTGGACCTCGACGGTGGGTGCCCGGCGGGCCTGAGGGGCGTGCCCAGAACGGCCTCAGCCGCGTCCTGACCTGGGCGAGGCCTCGCATGCGTGCAAGAGGGCCTCAGGAAACGTGCGCAGAGCAGGTTCCAAGAGTGTGCCCGGTGCCAGGGTGCGCCCCGGGAGGCCCGCCTTCTTCTTGTGGATGGCAGGAAGCTTGCCAGTGCTGGGGGCGGAATCAGGGAGATCTGCATCTTTGAGAAAGCACAGCTCCCGCGATTGTAGCTGGGCACCGAGGTCCATCCCGGTAACTGTCCACAGCTGTCTGTCCACGTGCCTTTGTTCTCAGGGTACAAATGGAGGAGCAGAGTCTTAGGGGGACCCAGGAGCAGCGTGCTAGAGGGTGGACTGGAGGTGGGGGACCCCTTAAGAGTCAGGGCGTAAATTAAGCCATTGACGCACCTCAGCAAGACAAGTGGCAGATGTGGGGTCTGGGGCCCTGCATTGGAGATGGGGCGGCCGTGAAGGCTGGTTTTCACCCCCTGAATTGGGGGTATGGGGCAGGCGAGCGCCAGGGAGCCTGGGGGTGCAGTCACCCTGAGCCAGCGCCCAGGCAGAGCTGTGTGGTTGGGGGGTTGATCCCGTGGCCTGGCGTGTGCCACGAGGGCCCCGTCACCTGGAGTGTAAGCTGCTTGCGGCTCCAGCCTGCACCCTGTACAGCAGGGAGGCCCAGCACACCTCTGGGCCCCCAGCCTCGCCAGGCCCTGTTCCGAGGGTCCCTGAGCTCTTGCCGTGGCACAGACCGTGGTGACCCAGCAGGGAGACCAAGGCAGGTTTACAGAACCTGAGCTTCTAACCGGAGAGATGGGGCAGAGCAGCAGGCAGGGTCTAGCATCTCGGGCGGTGGCCTCGGGCTGGCAGCCGTGTTCCCCGGCCCCTCGTGAGCTGGCAGCCTGGAGGCTGGCTGAGAATCCTCTGGGTGTGGTCTGCCAGCCCCCTTGGTTCTGGGGCTCCCCCAGCCTGCCTCCATCCCCTCGCCAGCTCTGGCTGCCAGCAGACAAAGTGAAAGATTAGTGGCTGTCCTTAATTGGGGACCATCAGAAGCTATCAAGTGTTAAAGAGAGGTCAGCACCTAATCGAGGCGAGGTTATGGGAAGAACTCAAGGAGTTTGTGGAGGGGAGAGCTGAGGAGAGAGTTCTGGGCAGCAGTCCAAAGCGTTCTGCAGCGTCGGGAGAAATTCCTTCTGCAGAGCAGCCTTTGTTATCGGCCTGGAGCAGGGCAAGGCTTGCGGCTCTCCCATCCCAGCGGCCTGAGCTGTGCGGGGTGGGCATCGTCCCCCCAATGGGGCCAGGGTCCCGCTGAGCTGGGAGGAGAGGGGGCTTCCGACCCCATACACTGCCCTTCCAGCCCCACCCTAACCCCATCGAGGCAGTAGGTGGTGGTGAGGCCTGAGGGCCCTAAATGGAAACATGGGCCCCGATTTGAAGGGCTTCCCAGGTGGCGCTAGCCGTAAAGGACCCACCGGCCGATGCAGGAGACATGAGAGATGCTGGCTCAATCTGGGGGTGGGGAAGATCCCCTGGAGGCAAAAATGGCAACCCATGGACAGAGGAGCCTGGAGGGTATTGGTCCACAGTCTCAAAGAGTCGGACACAACTGAAGCGACTTAGCACGAGTGCAGGCATGCTGATAACAAAAGTCAAACAAGCGCCTGCTGATAGAGACCCCTTTCCAGAGTCTCTGCCTGGAGGCAGGGGAATGGCTGTGCCAAAGGGGCTGCCAGAACTGGACCCTCGACATCCCAGTGCCTCAGGGACCAACTGACAGAGGCTGCCCCCTCCCCAAGCTCCCTCATGGGGAGGGGCGGGATCTCCCAGGAGGCAGGCAGGGGGGAGCAGAGGCAGGAGTGCCCGGCCTGATCCCGTGGCCATCCCAGCAAGCCCAGGGGCCATCGCCCTGCCCCGGGGCCCACTCGGGCGCCTGAGGGTCCACCTGTCCTTTGCAGATGACAGTCATGAGCGGTGCTCCTTTGGACCTCCCTCCATCCACTCCTCTTCCTCCTCCCACCAGTCTGAGGGCCTGGATGCCTATGACCTGGAACAGGTCAACCTCATGTTCAGGAAGTTCTCTCTAGAAAGGTACCGGGTTCATGGGACAGGGGAGGCTGAGGAGGGTGCAGGGAGGAGGCCCTTGCCCTGGATTCCTGCAAAGGGGAGCATCTGCGTTCCTAGACTGGATTCTAGAATCAGAGTCCAGGGGTCACAGGGTCCCGGAGTCGAGAATCACTTCCCCTGACCCCTCATCAGACCCAGAGAGGAAGGGGCTTGCCGGGGGCACACAACCTGGTAGAGACCAGGGACAGGACTCTGATGTCCCACCGGGCCTAGGCCCTGCAGGTGATTCCCTGAAGCCCGGCGAGCTGTGCCCTGTGCCTGACGGCTTGGGCCCCTGCCGCGTGTCCCGGCCCCAGGGTCCTGACCACAGCTGCCTTGCCCCGCCCCTCGTCTCTCCTGCCCCAGACCCTTCCGGCCGTCGGTCACGTCCGTGGGGCGCGTGCCGGGTCCCGGGCTCTCCGTGCAACGCACCACGCTCAGCGGCGACAGTCTCATCTCCCAGCTCAGCCTGCTCGGGGGCAACGCCAGCGGGAGCTTCGTCCACTCGGTCAAGCCAGGCTCCCTGGCAGAGAAGGCCGGCCTCCGCGAGGGCCACCAGCTGCTGCTGGTGAGGGGGCGGGGAGCCCGGGGAGGCGGCAGCCCTGTTTCCTCTGCACGCCTGCGGCTGACAGTGCAGGGACCCCAGCCCACGTCTGCACAGAGCTGAGAATGCCTGGCCTGGAGCGGGGGGCGGGGAGGGGGCAGGCCAGTCAGCTCCTCGCTGGAAGCCCCCTCTCTGGGCCTTTCTCTCCTCCACTCTTGGCTCAAATGTTTCTAGAGCCTGTGTCCAGGCACACGCACGCTCCGGGCGGTGGACGGGCGGCACGTGAACCCCATTTAAGTGAGGGGCTTCCTTCCCTCTGCAGCGCTGAGCCGGTCTTCGCTGGGGAGGGGGCTTCTACTCGCGGGTGGGGGGGGCAGGCTCGCCCTCGCAGCTCTGCCCGCCTCGCCGCGGAGTCCGAGCTGGACCGTGTGTCTCTGACATCCAGCTAGAAGGCTGCATCAGAGGCGAGAGGCAGAGCGTCCCCCTGGACGCATGCACAAAGGAGGAGGCGCACTGGACCATCCAACGGTGCAGCGGCCCCGTCACACTGCACTACAAGGTCAACCAGGAAGGTGAGGCCCGGACGGGGCGGACGGGGCAGACAGGGAGGGGCCGGGGGCGCAGACGGGGCTGACGCAGAGACCCGCGTGTGCGCACCTGCCCTGACCTGCGTGGGCCGCTGACCCGCTCTCAATGGAAGATAGCGTGTCCAGCCTCAAGCAGACTGCTGGCCGATGGCTGTGTCCCTGCCTGGCTGGCTCCCCCACCTTCCCTGCCAGGCTGAGGTTTGCTTCTTCTCCCGGGCCTCCCGGCCTTGACGTGGGTGCTGGCTCTGGGATGGCCACTCCAGCACAGCAGGTCCGCTGAGCCACTCCGCGCCCAAGACAGCCCGGCCTCGCCCGCCTCTCGTGTGGCCCGCGGCCCTCCTGGACAGTGTCGTCTCTCCCAAACTCTGAGTTCCCGTTCTCATCTTTGGGGTTTTTTTCCTGCATGATTATCTCTGCAGCTGGATCTTATTTTTAACCGCCAGGGCTCATGAATGTTTCAACAGAGCATAAATAGCCGCTCTGGCCGTTCCCCACTGCCGCCTGCCTGCCCGCGCTCCTTCCCGGCAGCGCCGGGTCGGTGTGGAAGATGGTAATGGTGCTCTGTCCCCACACACAGCGCCAGCCTCCTCTCCCACAGGCAGGCAGGCAGGCTCCTCTGCTCTGCCCGGCCTGTCGTCTCGGCCCAGCAGCAGGTCTCTGGCACAGCCCTGCCCGCCGGCCCCAGGGTCACAGGGTGCGGGGTGAGGAGCACCCCCGCCTTTGTGCACAGCAGAGCCCTGCAGGAAAGCCTTCCCTCCGGCAGGATCCTGTCCGGAGGGCCTGTCCTCCCATGTGGGGCTGGTGTTTGCTCCGACCAGGGCGGTGGGAAGGGCCCAAGTGGGGACCCCCGTCTCCCCAGGAGATGCGATCAGAGAGGCCTCCTGGCCTGAGTCTCCCTGGCGTGTGAGGTGCGGGCATTTGGCTAGCTCCTTCAGGGCCTGGATGCTAGGACTGTTTTAGCTTCTGCTGTGTTCCGGCTCTCTGCGTGTGGAGCCGATTTTAGGATTTACATTATGGATTTATGCCTTGGACATTCGCTGGAGGTTTACTGCATTTATTGTATTCATGGCGTTATGCCCTGCTTCCTTCCAAAGCACTCATAAAATTTTACGCTAAAGGATGAAGGTGTTAACTAAGGTTTAAAACACGTGCTGTGGTCTTACCCCTTTGGAAAACCATTTGGCAGTATCTGCTCAGGCTAAATGTGGGCTTCCCCAGTGGCCTAGCGGTAAAGAATCCACCTGCAATGCATTTGATGGAGGAGATGTAGGTTCAATCCCTGGGCAGGGAAGACTCCCGTGCAGGAGGGCATGGCAACCCACTCCAGTAGTCTTGCATGGAGAATCCCACGGACAGACGAGCCTGGTGGGCTGCAGTCCACGGGGTCACACAGAGTCGGATCAGCTGAGCATGCACACACGCACTAAAGCTAGCTGTACGTCAGCGACCGAGGAATTCCGCTTGTGTGTGTATGTTCAAGGGGAGTGAGTGCACACATCCACAGAGGTCTGAGAGTCTCATCACAGAGATCTCCACGATAGCCAGACACTGCAGACGGCACAGACGCGCACACCAGAGAAGGGAGGAAGCAGCCGCCCATGGGGTACTCTACAGTGATGAAAAAGAGCACGATGCGGTGCCGCGCCGCATCTCCCAGGTGTGACAGTGCAGAGAACCCCAGACACGGAAGAGCGCGTCTGCGTCCACTTACACGACGTGAGGCTGAGCGGAGCTGTGTGCTGGCAGGTGGCGTAGTGGTTACCCCGCAGGCTTCTGAGTGGTGGTTACCCAGGAGTAGACATTTGCGAAAATCCGTCATGCCGAATACTTAAGATAGATGGGGTTTTCTGTGTATGAATTACACTTCAATTAAACAAAAAAATGATAAAACACAAGCCCGGTGTATGGCTGGTTAGGGACACAGAGATCGTAGCACATCTGGGGGCCCTCTGGGTAGGCCACCCAGCGCCCCACCAGCTTCCTGGTTTGTTGCAACTTGGGCACAGCATTTCGCCGTGAGCTTCTTGGCAGCCGAGACAAAGAAGGAAGCCGCCAGTGACTCAGCTGCTCACTCATCGGGGAGGACAGGCATTTCCCTGACCGTGAACCCTAGTAGGACTGCACCCCGGGCGTCTTCTGGGGGTGGCCTGGCAGCACGAGGCCCTCCGCCGACAGCTTGAACTCCTGCCTCCTCCCGCAGGGTACCGGAAGCTGCTGAAGGACATGGAGGAGGGCCTGATCACGTCGGGGGACTCCTTCTACATCCGGCTGAACCTGAACATCTCCAGCCAGCTGGACGCCTGCTCCATGTCCCTGAAGTGCGACGACGTCGTGCACGTTCGTGACACCATGTACCAAGACAAGCACGAGTGGCTGTGTGCGCGGGTCGACCCCTTCACAGACCACGACCTGGACACGGGTACCATCCCCAGCTACAGTCGGTGAGGCCGGGACCGGTGGGGCCTGGGGGGCTCCCGGGGAGCCTTTGCCTGCTGACCGGTGACATCCTCCACCGCCACAATTCCCTCCTCTTCTCTGAAGCCCTTCCTGCCTCCGAGAGGGCTTCCCTGGTGGCTCAGTGATAAAGAACCTGCCTGCTAATGGAAGAGACATGGGTTCGATCCCTGGCTTGGGAAGATCCCCTGGAGAAGGAAATTGCAACCCACTCCAGTATTCTTGCCTGGAGAATCCCATGGACAGATGAGCCTGGCAGGCTACGGTCTATAGGGTCACAAAGAGTCAAGCACGATTTAACAACTAAGTAACAACTGCCTCCGGGGACGTTGTTTTCTTAAATCCGGCTGCTTCACCAGATCCCAGAACACCCTCTTTCCATCCTTGCTGGACACTTAGAGCCTAATTATGCTTCTCCATCTCCCATCTCTCCAACATCAGTCCATAATTAATACAGCACTAGCCGCCAAGGGCTGAGCATCATCTTCCCCCTGGTCAAACATCCCAGGCATCTGTAAAGTATCAAGAGATGCTAGCTCTGTTGCCCAGGCCAGCCCTGCAAGGCCAGCAAGAGTAGACCCAATTTACAGATGAGGAATCTGAGGCTCAGAGAAGTTAAGCATCTTTGCCCCAGCACCAGGATGAGTCAGTGCCTGACAGTGTTCAAGCCCAGATGCTCAGTGCCCAATCCTCCCTGGGACTCAGAGCTCACAGCCTGCAGAGAGCCCCCTGCCCTGGCCAGGCCCCCGCCAGCTTCCCCGGGCCCAGCCCCTGAGACTCTGCCCACCCCTCACCTCCGCAGAGCCCAGCAGCTCCTCCTGGTCAAGCTACAGCGCCTGATGCACCGAGGCAGCCGGGAGGAGGCCGACACGGCCCACCACACGCTGCGGGCCCTCCGGGTAGGTCACCCCGCACCCTGCCTGCTTCACCCTGCCTCCCGGGGCCTTTCTGAAGGGGATCCCAAGCGGGAGCTACCAGTCTGGCTGGGATGATGGGCCATAGGGGACCAGGCTCCTTAGGAAAATGGGGGCCCCCAGAAGGAGCCCCACGTCTGTGCCCTCGCCCAGCTGCGGTCTCTGCTGGAACAAGTCCCCAGGCCCCTCTCACCCCCTGAGCTCGCTCCCGCGTCCGGAACGCTTTGATCCACGCGGAGCACCTTCCTGCATCTTCCCAGGGTGGGGCTGGGTGGGAAGGGGGACCGTCTCCTGCTCTCAGCAGCCCACGGGCGGCTCTGATCAGTTGATCACCTGATTTCAGAACACCCTGCAGCCCGAAGAACCACTCCCCGCCACCGACCCCCGGGTCAGTCCCCGTCTCTCGCGAGCAAGCTTCCTGTTCGGCCAGCTCCTTCAGGTAGGGCGCTCAGCACCTGCGCTGTTTGCCACGGCCCTGCCCACCCCCTGCCGAGAAGCAGAGGCTGTGTGTGTCCGCCACACCTCACGTCTCCTGCCCTGCTTTACCCTCACAGTGATGGGGTGCCTGTAGGAAGCAGACCACGTGTTCGTAAAAGATGGAGCACACTTAGGCTAAAAGAAGCTTAGACATTGTAGCTGTTCAGATATTCATAGAAAAGTCAGGAGAGACAGACCTTCCAGAGATCCCGGTCAGTTTAGTCCCTCAGATTTAGCATGAAATTGATCTCTGAGCATCCCAGTAGCCCAGGAGAAAGGGGATTTTCAGCAGACTCTTTAATTCTTACCTGACACCAAAGCATTTTAGCCCTTTGGGACTAGAAAGAATTTTTCCCTCGTACTTGATTCTAAGAGGATCTTTCTGTTGTTGTTTGGCGTGGATCGTTATACGAGGAACTCTGAACAGCCTAGTGGGTGGCAGATTCAGAAGTGATCTCACACACGCAGAGGCGTCTGTGCAGCCTTTTTCTCTATCGCCGGTCGGCCAAAGCCGAGAGTCCTGTTAAAACATCGTCCCCCGAGGACGTTCCTGAGTCGGCGCCGTCTAGCAGGCCCAGTGGAGCCAGCGCATCACTCCACCGCTCCGCTCTCTAGTTGGAACATAAGAAACCCAGGGGAATGGTTGACGATGTGACCCTAAAGCCCAGGGGAGGCGGGCAGGTAGCAGAATGACACTTACAGAGGGGGATGGCGCCCTGGTGCGGTCAGAGTCACCCCCAAAGGCAGGACCGCACAAGACCACGCGTTACTGTGCCCGCACGTCACACAAGTCCGCCACCCTGAGCTTCGAGGGGACTGGCCCAAAGGCTGGTTAGCAACCGAGCAGGGCTGACAGCCCAGCGCCCTGGCCTCTCCTCCCTGCAGAGGTGGGGCGTGAAGGGATTCGGAACAGTGCCCGCCGTGGGGTGTCCCTGCCCGCCCTCTGGGACTCGATCCTGAGCCGTAGCCGGGCGCAGGCACGCCCCTGGGAGACTTGGGGACACCGGGGTGGGAGTTGATGTCTCCTGCACCCGCCCTCCAGCGGAGGCCCCCGTCAGGGCTCTTAGGCAGCCAGAGCCCACCGGGGCACACAGTGCCTGCGGACCCGCCAGGTGTTTGGGATTGCAGGGGCCTCCAGTGAGGGCCTGCCTGGGACCAGTGTGCCTGCAGGTCACATCCAGCTAGGAAAGAGTTTATCCACTCGCTTGCCCACTGACAGCGTCCCAGACAACGAAAGGATGTGTGCCACCTGCTAGATGTCCCCTGTTTCCAGGGGGCCCAGGCCCCAGGGCAGAGCTGGGATCTGAGCGGAGGTCTCCCGAGCCGGGTCAGGCCGTCCCCACGCCCCACCCTCTGTCCCCAGTTCGTCAGCAGGTCCGAGAACAAGTACAAGCGGATGAATAGCCACGAGCGGGTGCGAATCGTCTCGGGGAGCCCGCGGGGCAGCCTGGCCCGGTCCTCGCTGGACGCCACGAAGCTCCTGACCGAGAAGCAGGAAGGTGTGCCGCACACCTGGCAGCCTCGGGGTCTGGGAGGGCCAAGTGGGTCCCCGAGAGTGGGGCCACCCTGACTTGGCTGGGAGGACCAACAGCCTCCTGGGTTGCATCCTGCCAACTCCCCCACCACTGATGCCCCCCTGCAGTTGGTTGGAGCCCAGTTATTGCTCAGTCACTAAGTCCTGACTCTTTGTGACCCTGTGGACTGCAGCACGCCAGCCTTCCCTGTCCTTCACTATCTCCCAGACTTTGCTCAAACTCATGTCCATTGAGTCGGTGATGCCATCCAACCATCTCATCCTCTGTCCCCTTCTCCTCCTGCCTTCAATCTTTCCCAGTATCAAGGTCTTTTCCAATGAGTCAGTTCTTCGAATCAGGTGGCCCAAGTATTGGAGTTTTAGCTTCAGCATCATCCTTCCAATGAATATTCAGGACTAATTTCCTTTAGAATTGACTGGTTGGATCTCCTTCAGTCCAGGGGACTCTCAAGGTCCAACACCACAGTTCAAAAGCATCAATTCTTTGTCACTTTGCCTTCTTTATGATCCAGCATTTCTGCATGATATGACTACTGAAAAACCATAGCCCAGACGCCCGTGTTAATTGGAGCTGTTTGCTACGGAGCCTTTACTTACTGACTCTCTCTGAGCGCCTCTTGCCATTTATCCTAAGCCAGCAAGAGGCCGCTCGGTACACGGTCCCCAGGGGCAGGCCTGGCTGGTGGGGCCCAGCCCGCCCGCCCGCCTCCTGGGGCCAGGGTGGCCCAGGCACTGGTGCTCCCAAGGGCAGGGGCGCCTCTGCAGGGCAGCCTCAGTCCAAGCCCTCCCTGGAGAGCTGCGCACCGGGAGTGTGTTCCAGGCTTGCCACCTCTGGTCCGTGAGCTGGGCTGTCTGCCTGGCCCAGCAACATCACCCTAGCTCCCAAAACAGGGCCCGACCCAGCTCACACCTAAACTCTCCTAGTGGTGGAAGGCCATCCTGGGCCTCGGGCGTGCATCGCCATGTGCAGTGGTTTTAAGAACCAATGTCCTTCCCCCAGCCCCCAAATGGTTTTCAAGGCTCTGTGAGGGCAGGAGGGCCCCCAGGGTGACCTGGCCCGGCTGTAACCAGCCCTTGCCTGCCCTGCCCCCTCCCAGAGCTGGACCCAGAGAGTGAGCTGGGCAAGAACCTCAGCCTGATCCCCTACAGCCTGGTGCGTGCCTTCTACTGCGAGCGCCGCCGGCCGGTCCTCTTCACACCCACCATGCTGGCCAAGGTGCTGGTCCAGAAGCTGCTCAACTCAGGGGGCGCGATGGAGTTCACCATGTGCAAGCCGGGTGAGCCCCCACAGGCAGCCTCGGCCCTCCTGCCCCTTCCTCCCTCTCTCCTCCCCTCCCCCCTCCCCACCCTCCTCCCCATGCTCCTCCCTCCCTCCTCCCCTCCCCCCTCCCCCCCCCCCTCCCCCCCCCCTCCCCTCCCTCCTCCCCACCCTCCCCCTCCTCCTCCTTCTCCTCCCACTGTTCCCCTTCTCCTCTCACCCTCCTCCATCTCCTCCTCCCTCCTCCTCCTCCCCCTACTTTCCCCTCCCCCTCCTCTCCATCAAGGACTCCAGAGCAGCTGGAAGGCTGCAGACAGCTGCTGTGGAGAGTGTAAAGGGCAGCGCTGACCTTGGCCTCAGTTGAGAAGCCTCAGGCTCTAAATGTGGCAGAAGGGGACCCAACAGGCAGCTCTGTGGAGCCCAGGAAGCAGGGCAGAGCCCAGAGGGGACAGTGGGCCCGAGACCCCCGAGCTTCCCTCAGGACCGGCCCCTGCTCCTGCAGATGTTGTCACAAGAGACGAGTTCCTCAGGAAGCAGAAGACGGAAACCATCATCCACTCTCGGGAGAAGAACCCCAACACCTTCGAGTGTGTGGTCCCCGCCCACATCGAGGCCGTGGCGGCCAAGGTGAGGCGGGCTGGAGGCTGGCGGGCTGGGGGTGCAGACCTTCTCCCCTCCCGCCCGCCCCCGGCCCGGTGAGCCTTGGCCTCCCTTCCTCTGCCGCGCGCAGTCTTCTCCACGCCCTGCTCCCCGGCTCCGACGTGCACTTAACATTTGGAATCTCCTTCTATGTCTTTCTTTTTGTTAGTAATCTTATGTCTTTATTTTCATTTAGTTGTTGGCTGTGCAGGCTTTTCTCTAGTTGCAGCGCTCCGACTTGTCCTTGGCTTCTCTTCTTGCAGAGCATGGGCCCTAGGGCCCCTGGGCTTCAGTAGTTTCGGTCCCCAGGCTGTAGAGCACAGGCTCAGAAGTCACGCTCATGGGCTTAGCTGCTGCACGGCATGGGGGATCCTCCCAGACCAGGGGTCGAACCCCTTTTTCTGCACTGGCAGGCAGAGTCTTTACCTGTGGGCCACCAGGGAAGCCCCCCCTGTCTGTTTCTGGTGGCTTCCTGGTGCTGGTCCGCTGGTCCACTTTCTGGGATGTGTGTGCGCCTGGCTGTGATAACGGGCCAGAGGTAGTGAGCGAGCCGGCAATGGGGACCCTGTTCTCCACACTGGGGAGATGGACCATCAGGAGTGTTCTCACCAGTGGTTCAGGAAAGCCATCTACAGGCAGTTGGGAATCTTCTGGAGCCAGGCTCATGACCCTGGCCGGCCCTGAGCACAGAGTTCTTCCTCTACCTGGGTCTGAACAAAGGCGAGGCTCTCAGCCTCTCTGGGGCAGTGACCTGGGGGAGGACAGGAGCAGGCATCCATCTGGGAACTCTGAATTATGCCGTCCAGCTGACGGTCACTCCCGCACCCTGCCACCTTGCCACACTGATCAGAGCTCGAGCAGAGCTGTCAGCCACCCTGGAACAGTTTGTTGGGTTTTAAAGTTCAGGGAATTCAGACAGCCGGGGTGGACGGGAAACAGTGGGCAGGGTTGGAACTGAGATCGTTTAGCTGCCCAGGAGATTGCAGTCAAGAATCTGTGCTGTTAGAAGTCCAGGAGTGGCTCTGCCGTCGAGACGGGAGTGGTGACCGGCAGGGCGTGGGGCCGGGGGATGGCATCTCTGCCGCTGGGCCTGGGGGCTGGTCCCCTGGCACGCCAATCTGTGGCCGTCTGCCGAGCTGCGGGCGTAGGAACACGCACGATATTCTGTATTCAGATTCTGTCTCGGTGCAAAGGGTTTCAAGTGGCGCCTTCAGTAAAACAGGGACTGTCCTTCAGAAACACTGAGCTCCCTGGCCTCAGGGAGTCGTGCCTGAGAACCCCTCCGTCCTCCGGGACCCTCCAGCCCACCCCACCCTCCAGGGTTTTCCACACATGTCCTAGTACCACGGGGGCTTCTGGAGGTGGGATAGAGATGCAGGTGTACCCCACGCTGACTCTGATATTTATTAAGACTCACTTACACTGCTTGATTCGCCCCAGGCTGGGTGGCGGGCTCTGCCCACTGCCTGGCCCTGTGCGGGGGAGTCAGGTGTCCAGACAGGTGGGCCTGTCTCTCGGAGGTTGGGTTCTGCTGGTGGCACTCAGGGGCTCTCTCGCCCCCAGCTCTGCCCCACGGAGCCTGGCCCTGCCCCAGGCGCCCTAGGGTGGGCTGGCAGGGCGCTGGGCCCCCGGTGACCGCCAGCCGCTGTACCTGCAGAACAAGCACTGTCTGCTGGAGGCGGGGATCAGCTGCACCAGAGACCTGATCAAGTCCCGAATCTACCCCATCGTGCTCTTCGTCCGCGTGTCGGAGAAGAACATCAAGAAGTTCCGGTAGGGCTCCGGGACCCCCACCCCAGGTCCCCCACCTCCCCTAGCTCTGGTGTTCCCGGGAAGAGCAGCTGACTATGTCCAGCACACCCCTGCCCCCTGAACATCCCTTTAGTGTCTGTCCCCAGTCCGGGGAACATGGCCCTACTCCCCAACAATGAAGACCGTAATACACACACACAGATCCCCAGGAGGGTGAGCACCAGGGGCCCCCAACACCTCCGGAGTGGACCCACCACAGCGAGGCCAGGCCCGGACATGTGTGGGTCGCCAGGCTGTGTGGGACATGACGCTCAGTGACATCAGCAGTGCTGCACGATTCCGCTTGTGCAGGGGTCCTCAGGGAGTCAGATGCACAGAGACAGAAAGTAGAAGGGTGGGAGGGTGGGGAGTAACGGTTTAATGCGTCGAGTTTCAGTGTTACAACATGAAAAGGCTATGGAGATGGAGGCACATCGGCGTGAATCACTTAGCACTGCTGAACCGTACCCTTGAAAATAGTCAGGGTTTTATTTTCTGTGAACTTTATCACAATTAAAAATTAAAATGAACATTTTTTTTTAAAAAAAGTCCGCACCTCTTAGAATCCCCTAATGAAAAGAACAAAAACACACAAGGTAGAAAGTGGTGGACACGGTAGAGAAGCAGGGCAGGGAAGGTGGCTGCGGCGGCGGGCCAGAGTGGGCGCGGCCAGGCCCGGCCCGCAGCCCGGCCCACGCCGCGTGCCCCCCCACCACGCAGAAAGATGCTGCCGCGGCCCGAGACGGAGGAGGAGTTCCTGCGCCTGTGCCGGCTGAAGGAGAGGGAGCTGGAGGCGTTGCCCTGTCTGTACGCCACGGTGGAGGCCGATGTGTGGGGCAGCCTGGAGGAGCTGCTGCGCGTCCTCAAAGACAAGATCGCCGAGGAGCAGCGCAAGACCGTCTGGGTGGACGAGGACCAGCTATGAGGCGGGGCTGCCGCCGAGTCTGGCGGGACTCGGGTGGGGTGTCCGGATCCCCAGGGGCATCCTGCCGCCTCCGTGGCCTGGGGCGGGCGGGCGCCGTCCTCCAGGGAGCCCCGGGGCAGCTGTGTCTCCAGAGGGAGCAGGGAGCCATCTCCCCCACCCGGCGCTGACCTGCTGAGTCGGCCAGCCCGTGCTGGCCTGAGCCGGGAGACAGGACCCCAGGAGGACACAGAGCCTGGTGGGAGGCCAGCGCCCCCTGGAAGCCAGGACAGCAGTTGAATGTAAGGCATGGGACAGGAAGGCTGCCCGTCGGGCGGGGGCGGAAGCCAGGCGTCCCCCAGCCCTCGGGACACAGGAGAGGCGCACTCCCAGGCAGAAGGGGAGTGTGCCATGCTGTTATTTTTCTTGCATTAAAATGTCTCCATTTCCTTATTTTCAACCATTTGTTTGGTAGTTTGCTTCCCTGGTGGCTCAGCTGGTAAGAAATCCGTCTGCAGTGTGGAAGACCTGGGTTCCATCCCTGGGCTGGGAAGATCCCCTGAAGAAGGGACCGTCTACCCACTCCAGTATTCTGGCCTGGAGAAGTCCATGGACTGTGTAGTCCACGGGGTCGCAGAGAGTCGGACACGACTGAGCGACTTTCACTTCCACTTTGAGGGATTTTCAGCTCTTGCAGCCTTCGTCACTGCCAACCACCCCCAGCAAGCTCAGTTCAGGCCCCGAGTCACGTACAGGGTGAAGGTAGGGTGACGGTGCACCCCACTTTTCCCAGGACACACCTGATTTGCACCTGGGTTTGGGGCTGATAACTAATAGCACCCTCTTTGACTAAGATGGGTGCTGACTTGGACGAATGCATTATAAATCTGGGACGAGCCCCTCTTTCACGGGCTGCCTAGAAGGTCTCACTGTCCACACCCCTAAGTCAGACATGACTGAGCATGCAGACACACGGCAGGAGCCAGCAGGCAACACTTCCTCCAGAACAAGCCCCAGAACCAAGCTGGATGTGCCGGGTCTGGAGAAGCCATGATTCCAGGGGTCCCGCTGAGATGATCTAGGGCCAGGTCAGCTGCCGTGAGCAGACTGGGAGCTGGAGGGGCTTCCCCTTCCATCTTGTTAGAGCTCTACGAGAAACAGTAAATTTTCCCCAAGCCTGGGCAATCGTGTTTCCACTTAGAAACCATTGCCTCCTCGTAAGTACTTAGAGCCAACGGGGACAGACGTGACTGGAAAAGTCCCGGAGTAAAAGGCCTGCTGATTTATTTGTATTTACTTATTTAGCTGCAGAATTCTCAGGCTTGTGCAGAACAATCAAAGCGGCAGCTTCATATAATTGGGGGTGGACAGAGGGGTGAAGACAGGCCACGCTCAAAACACCTTGAGAGAATCTGTAGTGGGTTTTTTCCCAAGTAATCTTCGCCAGGATTCAGGCTGCAGGGTTGTATATATGTTAATGAGCCGGGATGGGAGGCGAGGAGAGAAGGCTGAGTTCTGAGTTCTGTGGTCAGTCCCTGGGTGAAAGCAGGCGAAGCTGGGGTTTAGTCCCCTGGGGAGTTGGGCCACGTGAGGATTTCCACGGAGACCCCTGACATCATCTGCTCCAGCTCTGGGCTCCTGTTTGTCAGCTGCCAACAGCTCAGCAACGGGCAGCCCCCCTGGCTGCCTGGGAAGGAGAGAGGGGTCTGGAGGGCTGGGCGGTGGGAGGGGACTGCAGTGAGCTCTCTGCGAAGCCTGGCTGCAGCTCAAATCGTCGGAGCAGGGCCTGCAAACGGAGTGTTCCCTTTGGAGTCAGCCCAGGACTCAGGAAGGCTGCCCTGAACTGCTCAGAACTGCTCAGAACTGCCCGGTGGGGCTGGGGCCCTGTGCTAAGCAGGGAACACCGCCAACGAACGCTTGGTGCACCTCCAGGGGCACCAGCCGCGCAGCTCAGAGCCCCGGGAAGAGTGCTCCATGTGCACACCACACTTTTCTAGGGAGAATTCCAGGCGTCCTCAGATTCCTAAGGGATCCTTGATTCCCTCCCCCGACTCCCTTGCCCAGTTAAGAACCATGCTTGCTCTTGAGTTAGTAAGAGGTAACTGGAGCTAACAACTGTTTTGAGCTCCTACACTGTGCCAAGCACTTTATAAACGTTCTCTTGCTTATTGTCCCCAAGCTCTTCTCCATGTTCTGCAGAAGAAAATTGAGGTTCAGAGAGGTTAAGTTACTTGACCAAGGTCACACAGCTGACAGCCGGAACCCCGCCCAGGCCTGGCTGGTTTGCCGCCTGCAGGCCCTTGGCTGGATCTGCCAGTTCAGAGGTCCTGTGTGGGGCCCTGGTGGCCTCTGTGTGCCTCTGCTCTATTCCTCCAGCGACTGGGGAAGTGGTTGGCGTCCAGGGCAGTGTCTGGTCTGGGGCCAGGTTGCCCAGCGGTCAGACTTCCTCTCGTGGACCGAGGCAGCCTTCTTTCTGCCCAGCAGTGCCACCTGGGCCGGCCCTGGGCTTCTGCCTCCCCAGGCCGCCATCTGGGGACTAGAGCAGGGGACACGGGAGGGCAGTGTCTGGGCTCCATTGTCGTGCCGTCACGCTGCCCTAGAACGCGAGGGCCTTGCTCCTGTCCATGTCCCACCCGGGGTCTGTCTCTGGCAGCCCCACCAAGGTCAACCGGGATGCTGTGGATGCTTGACTGACAGGGAGGCTGGCTCCCGGCACCCTGCCCCTACCCCATCTTTCACCCAGAATCTTCTGTGGGGGTTCCAGCAACTTCCAGAAAGCCTTGCCCCTGTGCGCTGAGAGCCTGGCCCCAGAGAAACCAGATTTCCCCACTCCGGCAGACTGAACCCCAGCTTTTCGTTTCAATTTCAAATGCCAGGAACCCAAACCAAAAGCAACGGGAAGTGCCCCCCAGCCCTGCCCTCACCGTCCTGGCTCCCACCCCCCTCACCCAGGCCCTTGGCCTTCTCGAGTCACCAGGCTGGCTGTTGCTGGGGAGGGGCAGAGAGAGCCCAAGAGTAACTCCATCCCCAAGGGACTCTGAGCAGCTTCAAGGAGGCCACAAGTGCAGAGCACCGCCCAGCCTGAAGCAGCCATGGGTCACGGGGACTCAGGGGTTGTGACCTGCAGGGGACCGGGAGCCTCGGAAGGGAGAGGCTTCGAGAAAGATGTGCGGTTCATCCTTGTTTCTAGTCTGGAGTTTTTGTACCTGTTTTTGATAAAGCATTCGGTTTGGAAGCCACACGCTGTAAGAGGCCATCCTGTAAAATTCTCAGCTCTGCCGGTCCCCACCCCCTACACACAGGAAACCGCCCTTCATGGGTCTGTGAGCCTCCCGGGGCCTCACGCACAGACAGGCAGGACCCATTCCTAGCCCCGCTCTGTTCCACGACCTAGAACACATCACTCACACTGTTCTCTGCTCGCTCTTTTTTTTTTCCTTTTTACTGAAGCATGCGTCTGGGGACCCTCACAGCTGTCTGGCGTCCCTGTCTGGACCCGTCACTTCCTCAGCCACCCACATCGGCGACCCCAGAAACAGCTGTGCCCTGCACCCCACTACCCTGAGTCCCCGAAAGACATGCTCCCCAGAGAGGGGCTTGCGGGGGCGGGTTCCCTCCCCTGGGGCCACACTGCCCTCCCCAGGGCGGGGGGTGGGGGGGCTTCCACTGCTGACGGCCTGGCCTCTGTTCCCAGACCCCTCCATTCCAGCCCCCCGACCCGCAGGGGCCGCTGGCGTCTGGAGGACCCACTCCGGCATCTGGAGGACCCTCTCGACACCACCCTCAAGCCTGGACCACACTCCACAGTCCTGACACCCTGACATCTGGCGCTGCTCTTGCCTGCAAAAGGGTGCGTGTGCTTTGTGAGCTGGGACCCCTCCCAGGGGCTCAGGGGCGGCCTTTGGCACTGAGACCCCAGGCCACCTCAGACTGACCCCAGCCCCATCCACGCAGGTCCAAAACTGAATCCACCCTCCCCGACTCGGTCGCTCAGCCAGACTCCTGGCTCCCATTCTCTGTTTCGGTCTCTGTTTGTCTCTCTCTGTCTCTCTCTCTCTCTCTCACACACACACACACACATTCACATCACCACGTTCTCAGTCACTTCATCTTGTTGATTAAACTCTCCACTCCCTGCCAAATCCGTTGGCCTCTCCCATGTCCCACGGCCACCATCCTGGTCTGGGTGGACCTTGTCCCTCCTGGGATGACCAGGACCCCCCAGCACGCGGCACGGACCATGCCGAGCCACATCAGCCCTCTGGTGTTTCCTCTGGATGCTGGGGCCTCACGCACTGTTCCCCTTCTCTGACTTCCTTGCACTCTGCCTGCCCAGCTCCCACTCACCCATCAGGTGTCACCGAAGCACCTGGGGAGAGACGTCTCCCTCCCACACTCTGTCACCCTCATCATGCCACCTTGGAATGACTCTGTCGTCTGTCTTGACCCCTCGACTGTGAGCTGCTCAAGGGTCGAGAGCACGCCCGTCTCATTCACCCCTCACCTCCAACGCCCAGGTGCCGGCAGCCTGCAGGGATTGGACACATGAGAAAGCAAGTCATTGCATTCCATCAGAGTTTCCCAGGCTCCAGCAAGGATGTGATGGGCTTCTCAGGTGGTGCCAGTAGTAGAGAATCTGCCTCAGTACAGGAGAGCTGGGCCCAATCCCTGGGTCAAGAAGATCCCAGGAGAAGAACATGGCAACCCACTCCAGTATTCCTGCCTGAGAATCCCATGCACAGAGGAGCCTGGCGGGCTACAGTCCATGGGTCACAGCGTCGGACACAACTGAAATGACTTGTGCAAGCAAGGGTGCACTAGAGTGACGTGGGCCAGAGTAAGGCGGCAGGTGGGGACCGTGGGGACCTGGGAATCACAGAGCCCATCTAAGAGCGGCTACTAGAGCTCAGCCCCAGCTGGGTTCCACTTAGGAAGCAAGCTCTGTCTTGCCAGATGTCTGATCATTCAACCGGGGCGCCTCCCAGGTTCCTGCAGAGTCTGGACCAGCCTGTGTCAGGCGTCCGGCCCTGCTTTGACCCGCCATGGGCACTAGCCGGCCGGGGTTGGGGGACCTGCCATTTGTAGAGAAGGGGTCGTAAGTGGGGGTCCCTCAAAGATCCTCCCTGCTCTGTGATTCCGGCTTTCCTCATGGCCTTAGGCTTTGGAGGGGAAAACAATAATCCAAGAAAGACACCAGAGACCATTTCCCACGTGGGCAGCTCAGAGACACAGCTCGGAGACGACAGTAAGCGGCACACGGCTGAGCCCCTCTGTGGCCCGCCCTCAGCTCACAGCTAACTTTTCTCCGGATCTAATCGTGTTGTTGAATTTTTATGCATTTTATTTTTAATGTCAACTGAAGGCCGAGGCCACTTTTGCTCTCGGGGCTCATGGGGTCTCCAGGGAGCTGGGCCCCCGATGGGCTTCTCCTAAGGGGTCAAGTCCCGCCCCCACAGGCCTGGGTGGGGGTGTGGTTGGCCGGCCCAGCAGCTCCCCGGCCTCTTGTTAGCAAAGCTCTGTTGTTGGATGAAGCGGCAACGGCAGGGCTGGGGTGCCACAGCCATGCTGGCCAGCCTGCCTGCGCTCATGTTGCCATCACCTCCCTTTAGTTACCTGCTCACGCCCGTCTCCAAGCACGGCTGCAGGTGAGCCTGGCGGGGATAGCCGTTTGGAGGGGCCCTAGACCTCTGATCTCAAAAAAAGATCCTCCAGGCTAGCCAAGGAGCGCCTCCTGTGGACCAGCATGCCTACTGCGTGCTGGGCACCTCCCCATACGTCATTTCCAAACCTGGCACCCATCTGTGCCCACGGCAAATGTCACCCTGTTTAACAGATGGGGAACCTGAGCCTGGGAGGGGCCTCACCCCCAACCCTGGAAGGGGCGGAGCTGAGACTTGAGAGGGAAACCTCAGGACACCTGTCACAGCTGCCGGGGGGGTGTCCAGGTGTGGCTTCACCAGGAGCTGACATCAGGCTCCAATTTAGGGGCAAGGGTCAAGGTCAGACGAAAGTCAGGGAGACCAGCGTGCTCGTGGGGGAGCACCGAAGAGGGAGAGGGCTCCCCTCGCCCCTGCACAGGTCACGGGGGTCGCCGAGATGCAGGTGGGCTTACCTCCGTCAGTCCTGTCCCCTCACCGGTCACCCACCCGTGCTGACCCCACGGCCCTCAGCCCCTCACTGACCCTGGGGCCAACAAAGCCCCCAGCCCCCAGGAGCGCCCAGGGGCCTGGGTCCCTGGGTCCTGGGCTTGCCCTCCCCGGCAGGACCATGCGGGCAGGAAGTCTGGGTTTCTCGGGCATGGGGGGAACCACCTGTGGCTGCTGCCTGGGAAGGGGGTGAGCAAAGGGGGGCCGTAGAGAAAGAGGAGGGGAGGGTTTGGGCTTTCTGGTTTGTTTGGATTCTAAAATTAGCCACTGGCGAGTGAGGGGGCCGAGGGCTCACACCCACTCTCAGCCCAGGCTGCCGCGAAACCCCAGGTGCTCAGCTAAAAACTGTATTGAAAGTTTCCGAGCCGGTTGGGGTGACTGGAAATGAATCTGTAATACAGGAATTTCTTTCTTTCCTATCACATGTCATGCTCGGTTCTGATCTTGTTTTGACCGACGCGGCGTGTCTTCCCCAGCCTTCATGTCTCTGACTGGACGTGAGTGTGGGTGTGAGGCTGCGAAATTGTGTTTGCCTTGGGGTGGGGGTGGGGTGGGGGAAGATGGGGAGGAGGTGGGAAACAGACAGACAGACAGGGGGACAGAGCGCGAGGCCAAAAGACCGTGAGCTCCTCCAGGACGAGGGCCACTCTTCCCCATGGGTGCCCCCAGCCGAGGTCCAGCGCCAGGCGGGCACCAGGCATCTCGAAGGCAGGTGTGCTCAGGTGGGCCGCACAGGAAGGGGTCCTTGTGCATTTGTGGGCTGGACAGGCAGCATCCCAGGGGTGCCATGGGGACACCTGAGCGCTAAGATAACTTTCTGGGGCTTCCTGGGGGTATGGTGGATAAGAATCCACCTGCCAATGCAGGAGACACAGGTTCGATCCCAAGTCCGGGAAGATCCCCCATGCCCCAGAGCATCTAAGCATCACAGCCCTGAGCCTGCGTCTGGAGCAACCACTGAAGCCTGCGTCTCGAGCTCCACGAGAAGAGGAGCCCCCCCAGCAACTAGAGAGGAGCCCCCCCAGCAACAAGGATCCAAAACAGCCAAATATAAACAATGAATGAATAAAATTATTTTTTTAAAAGGCGTCTTTCTGTAACCCACCTCCCTAGGAAAGGTCATCTGTAAAATGAAGCTATCAAACCTGGGTGACATGCCTCCTGGGGTCACCGTGAGGCCCAAGCGCGCACACACAGGGAATCCGCCAGACTGGCATCTTCAGCCCAGCTGTTGTTAATCGCAGGTCTAGTGAGGCCAGGGCCCCTTGGCTTCTCCAGTGGGATTTGCCCTCAGTAGATACTCAAAACAAAAATGTGCCATTCCCCCCAGTGCTCTTCCCCTTCCCCTCCACACACGCCATCACCCCCACCAGCCCCTCAAGCTGGCAGCCGAACCCTCAGCCCCAGCTCGTGACTTCCCGTCCTGTCTCCCCCCAGCCCCGCCCGGGGCTGGCCCCATCAACCACATCACCACCCACTGGTCCGTGTTTGCACCACGAGCCCCCTGGAAACCTGAAAGCCCGGAGACGCCCCCTCAGAGTGACAGTATCCACACTGAGGTATAGTTGGTTTACAGCGTTGTGTCCGTCTTGGGGGCACAGCGAAGTGGCTCAGTAATATTTCCTCAGATGCCTTAGCTGTTTCACATCTTTCATGACATGTTTTGGTGGCTTAATCGCTCAGTCATGTCCGACTCTTACGACACCATGGACTGTAGCCCGCCAGGCTCCTCTGTCCATGGGATTCTCCAGGCAAGGGTACTGCCGTGGGTTGCTGTTTCCTTCTCCAATGATACGTTTTAAGGTATGTTTATGATATGTTTCATATCTTTTATGACATGTTTCAGATATGTTAGTATAAGATACTGAATAGAGTTCCCTGGGCTTACAGTAAACGCTTGTTGTTTCTCTGTTAAACTCCTAATTTATTCTCCCCCTTTCATCTTTGGTAACCATAAGATTATTTTTTACGTCTGTGAGTCTGTGTCTGCTTTGTAAATAATTCAGTTGTGTTATTTTTCAGATGCTACATATATGTGCTGTCACATAATATTTGTCTTTGTCTGACTTGCTTCACTTTGTGTGATACTCTGTAGGTCCAACTGTGTTGCCACAAATGGCAATGTTTCGTTCTTTTTCATGGCTGAGTAGTATTCCATTGTGTATACCACATCTTTTTTATCCATTCCTCTGTCAATAGACGTTCAGGTTGCTTCCATGTCTTGGCTATTGTGAATAGTGCTTCTATGAACATAGGACTGCATGAATATTTTTGAATTATAGTTTCGTCTGGATATATGCCCAGGAGTAAGCTAGCTGGGTCATATGGTTACTCTATTTTTAGTTTTTAAGGAACCCCAATGTTGTTTTCCATAGTAGCTTCTCCAATTCACATTTCCACCAACAATGTAGGAGGGCTCCCTTTTCTCCACACCCTCTCCAGCATCAAAATAACATTTTTAGATGCATAAAAGAAAATGCGCAGGCTTGCAAAGGAAGCTGTCTTTGTTGAAATACAGTTATCAAAATATTTAAAGAACAAACCCATAATCTGGTAACTTATGTGCTTTGCTGTGAAGGTGTTAGATAACAATATTCAACAAGAAGACCCAGCAATGCGGAGGACCACTGTCATTATCTCAGAGTCAGGATGAGCACAGGGGGGTCTCAAGTCTCCTGTGACAGCCGCAGGGGACATGAGGACGCTGGGCTTCTGTCCATCAGCAAGTCCCAGAGGCTGCGCCCACAGCCCTGAGGTCACCGTGTCCATTCACAGTGGAAGGAAAGATTCACTTTCAGTCAGGGGTTTAGAAAATGAAGATGTAATTTTTCTGGTCAAAACTCACTGACCCCACCAGCCTCCCAGATGCTGTGCACAGACCCAAGTGCAGAACCCCCAGTGGAGGGGGTCTTCCTGGAACACGACTGGGTCACCTCACTCCCCGGCTTCAGACCTTCCCACTGCAAGGTGCCAGGGGTAGATGAGAGTGACCGACCCTGGCTTAGCAGCCAGCCTCATCTGACCCCTTCCAGAACCTTCTCCCGCCCGCTCTCCACATCCAGCCAGGCTGGACGTGCTCCTCTGGGGCACCTTCCCCAAACTCTTCCCATCTGAGGGCTGCAGGCTACTGCTCCTCTGCTGGGGACAGGTCCCCTCAGCCCTCTCTAACCCTTCTTGTCCCCCCCGCCACCAGACATGATGAAGACCCAACCCCCATACACACGCAGGTGACCTTATCTGGAAACATGGTCTTTGCAGATGTAATCCAGTGAAGATGAGCTACAAAGCTTCAGGTACGCAAGATGCAGGGGTTCTGGGAACTGACTGACAGCACAGTGAGACTGGGTAACAACACTGCATCGTGTGAGTGAGTTTGCTATGAGGATACATCTTAAATGAAGAGTTCTGGGACTTCCTTGTGCTCCAGTGGTTAAGACTCCACACTTCCAATGCAGGGGGTGAAGATTCCATCGACCCCTTGTTGGGGTCACCAAAGCATAAAACAGAAGCAATAACTGTAACAAATTCAGTCAAGACTTTAAAACTGGTCCACATTACAAAAGTCTTTAAAATAAAAAAACTTCTCACCACACAACGGGCTTCCCTGATAGCTCAGCTGGTAATGAATCCGCCTGCAATGCAGGAGACCCTGGTTCGATCCCTGTGTAGGGACGATCCCCTGGAGAAGGGATAGGCTCCCCACTCCAGTATTCTTGGGCTTCCCTGAGGCTCAGCTGGTAAAGAATCTGGCCTGCACTGCGGGAGACCTGGGTTTGATCCCTGGGTTGGGAGGATCCCCTGGAGAAGGGATAGGCTCCCCACTCCAGTATTCTTGGGCTTCCCTGAGGCTCAGCTGGTAAAGAATCTGGCCTGCATTGCGGGAGACCTGGCTTTGATCCCTGGGTTGGGAGGATCCCCTGGAGAAGGGAAAGGCTACCCCCTCCAGCATTCTGGCCTGAAGAATTCCATGGACTGTATAGTCCACGGGGTCGCAAAGAGTCAGACACGACTGAGCAGCTTTCAGTTTCACTCACCACACGCACGCGCACACACACACACGCCAGCAACCACTCAAGGGGTGGGTCAGTGAACTTGACTGTGGCCATCTTCTCACGATGGATGCATGTAGCAGAGCATCGAGCGGTACCACTTTGATGTTTAGACATTTTATATGTCAAAGAACTTCTCTGAACACAACAAAGAATTGATGAGGTCATAGTGGACCAGGAGTGTCTCTAATCCAGTGACCGGAGTCCTCCATGAAGAAGCAAAGAGGAGAGGTGGATACAGAACCTCAGAAAGAGCATGACCCTGTGAGGACAGAGGCAGGGGACAGGGTGATGTGGCCACAAGCCAAGGAAAACCCTGGGGCCACCAGAGCCAGAAGAGGCAGCAAGGACCCTCCCCTGGAGCCCTGGAGGGAGACCAGCCCTGCGGCCACCTTGATCGCGGACCTCTGGTACCCAGAACCAGGAGAGAGGGCACTTCCGTTGCTTTAAGTCCCGTTGTTCAAGGTCATTTGTTACAGAAGCCACAAGAAACAGACCCAGGATGTAAACTCCAGCTGAGCTAGGATGCTTTCTTGGTCACCTGGGCACACGCACGGCACACAGTCAGCTCTCAGCAAGTGTTTGGAAAGGCTGACTGCGTCCCCAGAGATGTCAGGCTCTGTCCAGGCGGCGGCCTCAGTTTCGTCCGTGGCGGCACAGGCCCCCAGGTCTCAGCACGGCCAGCCACCTGGGCTCGGGCTACTCCCTGCTGGGCCTGCAGTCCAGGGGGGCGCGGACATCCCCACACCCCTGGGAGCCCCTCCTGAGTGTCTTTCATGCTTCTGTCCCCAAACCTGGATCATGCAGGGCGTGCTGGCAAGGAGCCAGGGAGCCAGCCCTGCCTCCAGGGTGCAGGAAAGAGAGACGGGGCTGGTGTGCTGGGAGGAGCTGGACAGAGCAGGGCCCCGAGCCCGGGGGGTGGGGGCAGCCTCATGGCAGAGGCCCCGCAGCCTCCTTAAAATGGCCCTGAGGCTGTGTCTGACCTTGAGCGTAGCTGGGCCCCAAAGCAGGAAGGCAGGCAGGTCTCCAGACAGGGCTTGGGGCCGGGGAGGCCAGGCCCAGAACTCACCCCAAGGAAGTCCATCTCCCTCCAGGCCCTGAGGCCCTGACAGCTTAAAGTGAACAACCCCCCCAGAAGGTCACGGTGGCCCCGTGCTCCAGAGGAGAGGAAGGGGGAGGACGGGCCGCCAGCATGGGTCCAGTAAGAATTGGTTCTCCCGGAGCGAGGGCGAGGGGTTGGGGCGGGCTGGCCGCGCCCACCCAGGCAGGGAAGTCCCCACACGGCCACACCTGCAGGAACCACTTCCAGGTCGTGAGCGGGAAGCCGGGTGGCCAGCTCAACCCAGGGGTATTGCCATCTGAAACGAGATTTCTGAGGCCCACCCCTGCCCACAGCTCCTAGTGGTGCAGAGAGCATCGGGGCGGGCATGGGAGGAGGCGCCCAGATGCCCCAAGCCTGGAGGAGGGGCCGAGGAAGCCTGTGTGCATGTCTCAGTGCCGTCTACTGACCTGGTGGTGGTGCTCTGGTCACTAAGTCGTGTCCAACTCTCGCGACCCCATGGGCTGTGGCCCGTCAGGCTCCCCACTGTGTCCACGAGGTTTCCCGGCAAGAATACCCGAGGGGGTTGCACTTCTTTCTCCAGGGGATCTTCCCGACCCAGGGATCGAACCCGCGTGTCTTGCGTCTCCTGGGTTGGCAGGCAGATTCTTCACCACTGAGCCACCAGGGAAGCCGCTGATCTGGGAGGAAAGCACTGAACCAGTCTGCTCCTCTGGCCCAGCCTCTGCTCGCGCTTCGCTGGTATCAGCCTCAGGATTTGCAGCCCTCCTCGGATTGAATTACCATCAACTGCTATATTTTTCCAGACGTTTTCTCTTCTTTTTCTTTCTATCCTTTTTTTCTGACTGTGTGCATGTGTGTGCATGTGTGTGTGTTTGCGTGTGCATGTGTGTGCGTGTGTGCATGTGTGTGCGTGTGTGTGTGTGTGTTTGCGTGCACACACGCAAACATCCAGCAGTTTCAGCAAATGAGTTTCTGGGCTGGGAAGACTTCTGGTGCCATCTAGTGGTGGGAGGCTTCACCGTGCTGTGCGTGTGTGTACAGGTGTGCGTGTGTGGTTGTGTGGTTGTGTGTGTGGCTGTGTGTGTGATTGTGGGGGGTATGTGTGCTTGTGTGTGGAGTGTGTGTGGTTGTGTGTGGCTGTGTGTGTGTGGTTGTGTGTGTATGGTTGTATGGGAGTGTGTGGTTGTGTATGTGGGTGTGGTCATGTATGTGTGGCTGAATGGATGTGGTTGTGTGGGGGGGCTGTATGAGTATGGTTGTGTCTGTGTGGTTGTGTGTGTATGGTTGTGTGTGGGGGTGTGTGGTTATGTGTGTGTGTGTGACTGTGGGTGTGGTGTGTGTGGTTTGGATGTGGTTGTGTGTGGTTGTTTGTGTGTGGTGGTGTGTGTGGTTGTGTGTGTATGGTTGTGTGTGGTTGTGTATGTGTGGTTGTGTGTGGTGTGTGTGTGGTTGTGTGTGGTGCGTGTGTGGTTGTGTGTGTGCACGTTTATGTGCATGTCTTTGGGGTATACATGTGTTTGTGTGTCCGTGTACATACGTGTGTCTGGATATGTGAACACACGTGTCAGGTCGGTGGCAGCGCACACGTGGGAGCTGGCCCCTCGGTCATAGGCCACACACGTGGCTGGAGACCCACCCCAGCTTTGCGCCATCACCCCAGCCCCGCTGGTGGCCCGTTCCCTCCAGGCTGACTGCCACCTGGCCCCCAACACCCCTCGGCCTCTTCAAAGTCTCCCAAACAGGCAGCTGCCCGCTTGGCAAACCCAGCCCCGCACAGACCGACCCAGGGCCCGACCCAGCTCTCCATCAGGGTGACAAGTCCTCCTGGATCAATCCGCAGGGAAGGGGCCTCGCCCGGGGAGCCCGGGTTAGGGTTAGGGTTAGGGTTAGGCTCCTAGGGCGGGAACCAGGGGCCTCCCTGGGCAGCCACGTGGAGCAGAGGGGCAAGCTCGAGCCCCTCCAGCCCTGAGGCCTCACACTCCCGGGAGGTCCCCAGGCCCTAAAACGCATCCCAACACACCCTGCACCCACCGTCGCGGGACCGCGGTGGCCTGTGCGGGGAGAAACTGCCCCCCAGACACCCCGGGGTCCCTGAGCCCCAGGAGCAGGGTGGCCCTCGGGACCGCGGGACTCGAGCAGTCTCCGTGAACTGTCTCCAGGTCCCCACTGTGCCCTGGGCACGGATTTGTGGAAACACACCGCACGTCTAACACATGGTCGCCAACACGCGCGATAATGACACACTCGCGCAGCGGAGCACGGGGCTTTTTCTTGGGAGGGGGACGGAAAAGAATCAGGGCAGGGCTCACGGGCAGGGGCTTCGTAAGACCCCGGGGGGGACCTGCGCAGGAGACAGGCCTCCGGGGAGCCCAGCTCACGCGGCAGCTCTCGGTGGCCTTCTGTGGGCCGGAACTTTTCACAGGAAGACAGTACAGCGAGATGGGGCCTTCAAACCCCTCCGAGAGCTGCTGGGAGAAGCACGAAGCACCCAGCCCGGGGCCGGGGCCTCCCTCAATGCCCAGCCCTCACCATGCCCACCCCCTACAGCGACACCTCCCCGCCGGCCAGCCCTGACCCGGGCCGGACTCTCCTTCCCAGCCCCAGTGGAGCCGGCCTGCTCAGCACATCCTCACGAGTGGCTTTGCTCGCTCTTGAGTGAATGTTTCAGCAACACACACAGTGACCAGACCCCTCGCCCGGAAGAACTCAGACACCACTCAGACGATGGGGTGCCTTCAACACGCAACACGTGTGATCTGAGAGGCATGTGGGCCTTTTTAACAATACAAAGTATACTATAATGTCATAAATGTGGTATGCAGGAAAAAAGCCATATACACCTACCCATATACTACATATGTGAGCTACGTGATAGTACTACAAAACGTGTTGGAGACACTTATGTTTGCATCATTGTCTATTTGAGAAAACAGTGCTGGCCTCTTCCCGTAGGTCATGACAATGACTTCCTTTTATCATTGATTTGTGTATATTGGGGAAAAAAAAGATGATTTAAAGAAAGATGCAAGGACTTCCTTGGTGGTCCAGTGGTTAAGAATCTGCCTTGGAATGCAGGGGACACAGGTTCGATCCCTGGTGGGAGAACTAAGACCCCACATGTCTTGGGGCAACGAAGCCCTCACAACGGTGCTGGGCCTGCATGCTCTGGAGCCCAGTGAAAGGTGTCGCGTAACACAATGAAGATCCCGCGTGCAGCAACTAAGAGCTGGTACAGACAAATAAATAAATAAACAAAATATTGAAAAGAAAGAAAGATGCAGCTGGGGTCAGGACGGTGTGTCTGTGCTGATCAAAACCCTTTGCCCCCTGCTGGGGTCCACATGGGGCTGATGTTCCTGTGCCCACTCACCAGGCCACCCTGGCTGGGGTCACCCGGAGTATGGGCATCTTTTTCTGTATCTGGAGGAACCATCCAGGCACCAAAAATTGTGAGGGTGGGAGTTGACCTCTGGAAGAGAAAGGGATGGCGGGCACTCAGCCTCCTTTCTGCCTGATGACTCAGGAACCGCCTGCCTTTTTCCATCCCCTCCATTCCATGGGGCCACAGGCCTGAGGACGCCACAGCCGGTCCATGCCAAGGCGGTTCGGGCTGCTGCCCACTCTCTGGCTCCCTTGCTCTGTGCTCTCAAGGACCCCACCCCGGGCGGGGACAAGCCCTGCTCCCAGGATGCCCATGTGTCCTCACTGCTGTGTGAAGCCCCTTCCCACTGGGTCCAAAAAGACCCTCTTATCATCTCGGCCACAGGGATGGGCGCTGGGGGCTCTCGCCCTCCAGCCCCGGCCCCCTACCCTAGTGAGACCTGAGCAGCATCTGGGGAGGCTCCGTGAGGATGCAGCCCCTACGGTGAGCCAGACACTCAGGAACACAACCCGCAGAACCCCCGAGGTCCCTGGTGGGGAGAAGCGCTCGCCCCCTCCGGCTGCAGACAGGGGATGGTGGCTGGATGGCACTCAGCGGGCCGTGATGGCCCAGGACAGGAAGTGCGGGTGGGGTGTGCAGGCACGTGTGTGACCTGTGCACCCCGCAGAAAGGCCACACCCCTCGGAACTCGAGTGCCCACGGGGCGGGCGCCCCACGCTCTGCAGGCCTTCCAAACCACTGCATCAACGTGGCAACCAGCAGCAGCTGGAAAGTGTCATCCTTGGACACGTGGGACAGGTGAGTTGGGGACCCCCAAAGAGCTCCCTGAAACTTGAACTCTCCCCTTCCCCCAAATCCCATCCCCACCTGGTCTGAGCACCTCAAGTGGCTTCCAGCACCCACGAAGGGCAGGGAAGGACCCTCCATCACTGAGCCTGCTGGAAGTGGGCACCTGACCCAGGCAGGTATGCCCAGATGGGAGGAAGCTCAGGGAGGCCCCACAATTTCCCAAAGCACCCCGGGTGGCAGGTCAGATGCCACTGCGGATGCCCATCACCCCTCCTGTAGGATCTAGCTGCAGCCCACCACCCCTCATAAAGGAGCTCCCCACCCTGGGCTGAGCCCACTTCTGCCAGGCCTGCCCCCACCCCCACCGTGGGGCTGGGATATAAATTAAAATTCAATTTCATTAAGCCAGTGAGCAATCAATCCCTGGCTCTGGCTAACAATGCCGGGCAGGGGGCCTCGCTTCCTCGGCGGCCGTAATTCACCCGGTCCCCCAGCTCTTGTTCTCAAACTGCTAGAGCTGCACTTTCTGCCCAGATTTACGGCGCTGGCAGCGTCTGGGCCTGAGTTACAGCTGCAGGTTTGATCGGGGGCTGCGTTATTCTGCATCTAATCCTCATGCCCTGACAGCCAGGGAAAGGCCTGCTGCTCCCCCAGAGCTGGGCACTGTTCTCCGGCCGGCCCGGATGCTGGGCCCAGGTCCGAGCCACCCACGCCCAGGCAGAGACCCGAAGTCAGACAGCCCAACCCAGTGGGAGCTAACAGCCGCTCAACACTCACCCATGGCATCCTGTGGAGGAGGGCAGGGAATCCCGTTTGTCAGATCAGCAAACTGAGGCACAGAATTAAGTCACCTGCCCAGGAGATCTGGGCCTCACTCCTCAGCCACCGAAACACCCACCGCAGAGCACATCGACTGTGCCCATGGGTGCCCGCTGCAGCCTTGCTTGTAAATGCCCCCTAGAAGAAGAATTCAGCAGGCCACAGAGAGATAAGGGAACCCACGGAATGCCAGGCTCGTCAAGTGGGCAAGGCAGCCCTGCATGTCCCGAGGTGCACAGATGGCCGGGATGCAGTGTCATGCGGAAGACGCTGTGTGTGACACGTGGGTGAAGCCACAGGCGCTCACGTGTGCAGGCTTGCGCGCACAGAGAACACCTGGGCTGGAGATGCCACTCGTCAGCAGGGCCCACCTCTGGGTTTGGGGACAGAGGGAGGAGGCCGGGGCTCACCTCCTACCAGGCACAAATCTGAGAGCTGCCGTGAGCACATAACCCTCCTGTAAGGTAAACACCATAAAGCTCTCCTCGAGACCCACGCTCTCGCCCACAGAGCATCTGGCTGCATCTGGAGGTTTGCATACCCCATCCGGGTGTTAGGTGTTCATGCGGATCCACGGGAGGAGGGCACAGCAATTCATGCCCCCCACGACACCGCCCACAAGGACTGAGGCACCCAGCCAGCCTCCATGTCCTCTGCCCACCCCGGCTGGCTTTGTGAGGGGAGGGGATGCCAATTCGGAGACTGCAGAGTCTTGGGGGAACGTGGGGATCGGTCAGAGGTGGAAGCCCCACGCGGGGAGGAAGCAAGTGAGGCCCTGAAGGAGCATCTCCCAACCTCTTTCAGAGATGCTGGGAGTCCTTCGTCACCGTTTCTGCTCCAGCTGCCCCGCCAGGCCTCCGCTTCCACCCACAGCCTCTGAGAAGTGGGCTGATGGCGCCCACCACGTCAGGGAGTTCTCAGAGGGTTGCATGCCCAACTTTGGGGGTCCATAGCAGGTGGTTCCTTTTTCATTTCCTGTTTTTCTTCCTGTTTGAAGAACCTGTGTTTAACGAAACTGTCTTTTGCATCCCTAAGCGCCACCATTTCCAGACAGGATCCCTGCCTCTGGGGACTCAGGGCTCTGAAGAGAAGCAGAACCAAGCAGGTGGAGGGTCATGCCAGGTCGAGCCCATGCCAGCCTGGGCAGAGGTCCAGCCGTCAGTGCTCCGAGGAGGTTCTTGCGATGGGGGTGCCACGCACCGCCCCTCTCTCTCCATCATGGCCTCCCCTCGCCTGAGTCTAGGCCACCATCACTTCCGGCTGGACACAGCAGGGGTCTCCTGCCCACACCATCTCCCTCCACCCCACTCTCCCCTCTGACATCTCTGGGGTCCTGTGTGTCCTTCGGAAGGAGGGGCGAAGCTCGTCCTCTCCCTGAGAGCGAAACCCCCGGTAGGGTCGAGAATGCTCCTCGCTTGCTCACAGGGCGTCTTTGTGAGTTGAAATGTATTTTTCTTGTTCCTAATTAACTCCCTGCCACCCCGCTTGCAGGAAGGCCTGATTTATTCCAGCCTTTCTGTATGCAGGGGACGCGTCATTTAATCTCAGCCAGCGTGGACTCCGACACACTGTCTCCATGAAATGCAGATCCCTCATCCCCTTAGCATCCTGCCAGCTCACTTCCATCTTCCCACTGTCCATAGGCCCGGCTGTCCCAGGCTGCCGCTGCTGTAAATCACCCAGTCTCTCTTTTCTAATAGCACCCTCTGCCCTTCGGCACACCTGTCAGCAGGACTGTGAAAGCAAACAGCTGGGTCCTCACGCCCATAGGGAGGCCCGGCGGCTAACCCCCTGGGAAGGCAGGCGTTCTCCGTGGTCCAGCCCCACAGCCGTGCCCAGATCACCTGAAGGCACATACCTCCCAGAGCCCTCGGCCTGGAAGCACAAGCAGCCCAACTCCAGGGCTGGCCAGAGACCAGAGCTGGCTTAGACCCTCAAACAAGGAGCAGCATGAGCAGTGTGGTGAGTTAATAAGAGAAGGAAAAAATAAAAATCTTGATTTGAAAGGCTCCCCAATTTCTGTAACGGCAACACCCCTCTCCGTGGCCAAGACCAAGCTTGCACCGTGCTGCTGACGAATGCAAAGTTGAGAAGAGACACCCACTGAGTCTCAGAGACTGGCCCAGGCTAGCTCCACTGCATGGGAGGGAGTTGGGGTACACCCCCAGCCCTCACCTCTGGAGGTACAGCTCTGAGGAATGCTCCAAAAGGCTCATGAAGATCCATTAACAAAACTCTACCCCCGAATCCCACAGCAATGAGTCCCTAAGTTGTGAGTTGAATCATGTCCCCCCCAAAAGATAGGCTGATATCCTATTTTTTGGAGCCTGTGCTTGTGACCTTATTTGGAAACAAGGTGTTTGCAGACGGTAATTAGTTAAGATGAGGTCACTCAGGCATAGGGAGGGCTTGAATCCAATGACCAGGATCTTCATGGGAGGGAAACTGGGGCACACAGAGAGGAAAGCACCACGTAAAGACGCATTCAATGGCTCATCCAGTCCAATGACTGGCATCTTTGTAAGAGAGGAACTGGGGCGCACGGAGAAGGGCGAGCATGTAAAGACACACTCATCGGCTCAAGTGGGAAGAAGGGGACGTTTGGGCTGGGTATGAAAGGGTAAATCGGATCCTGACAGACAGAAGAGGAGGGGATGGCAGGGTAGTGTCCCGGAGAGCTGGGACCAGCCCAGGAGTGCCAGTAACCTTCACAGCAAGGGTTTAGCTTGCTTCAGAAACTGTGTGCAGGGCAGGACGGTCTTGACCAAAGCGTGCCGTTACTATGGCACCCGGAGCAGCATCTGGTGCTGCACGAACACCCTCCCCTGACTGCAGACAGAGGGATGGGTTTCTTTTCTGGAAGAATGAGCCTCTGAGCTCTATTTCGTGATGACAACCACACAGGTGGTTTTTGACAAGTCATAAGTTGGGTCCCCCAGACGAATTTTTTTCCTAGAGGTGTTGAACTACATTCTTCACAGCCCAAAGGTCCGATACGCTTTCTGGTGCCACTCAGCCACTCTCCAGGAGGTGAACCCAGACCAAGCCTGTGGACATGAGTCCCCACACCTGTGAAATGCAGAAGCTCTGGGTCAGTGATGTTTCTCGGACTTGACTGGGCATAAGAATCACCGGCAAAGCCCGAATGATGCTGATGCACAGCCTCTGTCTGCAGAATTCTGATTCCACCATGGGACCCAAGATTATGCATTTCTCCTAAGTGCCCAGGTGATGCTGGTTCTGTTACACCACAGATGGTGTTTTCAGCAGCTTAGGACTCCAATCCTACCCCCGGTTCCTGCCTGGACGTTCTCCAAACCCCACCCAGAAGAGGCGGTTCTTAGACTCCATCGGTGGCTGTGCCACCAGGCACTCCTGCCAGCAGCAGGTGAGTCCCATAGCTCCGCCTCCTGGCATCACCCACACCACACTGGTTAGCAGCTACCATCCTAACAGGTGTGTCTCTCCCGGCGTCTCCATCTGCCTTTCACTAATGGTTAATGACGATGAATGCCTTTTCACGTCCTGACATAACATCCAAATGTCGTTTTTAGGAAAGGGTCTTTTCAAATCTTCTGCCCATTTTTCATGAGGTTGTTTGTTTTGTTGTTCATAAGTGTCAAGAGCTTTTTGTATATTCTGGATACAAGTTCTTTGTCAGTTAAACATTTGGCTGCAGCCTCATTTTCAGAGGATGATTTTTCCAGTAGTCATGTGCGGATGTGAGAGTTGGACCATAAAGAAGGCTGAATGCCAAAGAATTGATGCTTTTGAACTGTGGTTCTGGAGAAGACTCCTGAGAGTCCACTGGACTGCAAAAAGATCCAACCAGTCCATCCTAAAGGAGATCAACCCTGAATATTCATTAGAAGGACTGATGCTAACGCTGAAGCTCCAATACTTTGGCCAACTGATCCAAAGAGCCAACTCACTGGAAAAGACCCTGATGCTGGGAAAGAGTGAAGGAAAAAGAAGAGAGTGACAGAGGATGAGATGGTTGGATGGCCTCACTGACTCAATGGACATGAATTTGAGCAAACTCCAAGAGATGGTGAAGGACAGGAAAGCCTGGCGTGCTGCAGTCCATGGAGTCGCAAAGAGTCAGACATGACTGAGTAACTGAACAACATTTTCAGACGAAGGCCCAGGACCCAAGGGTGTGTCTCTGGGCACCTCAAAGTCACAGTCATCTCTTTTAAGACAAATCTGCACTGGCGACCCCTCAGTGGTTTGGTTAGAGCACTGAGGCCGGGTCTGGGGAAACTGGAAGAGCCAGTAGCGGGGAATCTTGGCCCTCTGAGAGGAGTTGATGAGTCCAGTTTGAAAAGAAAAAGAAAAGAATGCACTAGGAGGAGAGAACGCTGCGGACCTGCTCTGTCCAGGATGGTAGTCATAGGCGGCTAGTGAGCACGTGACCTGTGGCCTGTGATAAAGAAGAACCACGTTTTTTACTTCAGTCCACTTTAATTTTAAAACTGATACAGGATTCAATTACTGGGCACCTTTTAAGTGTATTTGGTCGACTTGTGCATGCTAACCTACCTTTGAAACTACTTTGTGAAGTCTAAACAGAAGTCAGATATTGCTGGTTAAAAGGTAATGTTCAGACTGAGATATGTCGCACTTGGCAAACACAGGCCAGACTTCAGAGACTTCACAGGAAGAGCTTAAGCTCTGTCACCAATAACTTTCATACGGATTCCATGTTGAAATGATGTTATTTTGCACCTATTGGGTTAAAAGAAACACATTCTTAAAATTCCTCCCACCTGTTTTCTTAATGAGGCGAGGAGACAGTTTTAGGTTAGCTACGTGGTTCACAGGGCTTCCCTGCTGGCCCAGATGGTAAAGAATCTGCCCACAAAGAATCTGTGGGAGACCCAGGTTCAATCCCTGGGTTGGGAAGATCCCCTGGAGGAGGGCATGGCAACCTACTTCAGTATTCCTGCCTGGAGAATTCCATGGACAGAGGAGCCTGGCGGGCTACATTGCATGGAGATGCAAAGAGTCGGACGTGACTGAAGCAACTGGGCACGCACGTACCTGGTTCACGTCAGGGTATTCTGATTCTAAGGTCAGAGCTGCTCTAGGAGGCGGAACAGAAGCCCAGCGTGACGGCAGCATGTGCTCACGGCCTGGCACACACCTGCCCCAGCCCGGGCGTCCAGATGTTAGGAAGGAGGCCACGGCCAGCCACGTGGAACAGGAGCCATCCCCGCGGACCAGGTGGAAGGACTGGAGCATTAACACACTTGATGTGCACACACACCCGCACACACCTCCTTCAGACCCTCCCAGTTGGGCGGGCAGCTGTCACCTCAAGGCAGAGAATGCAAAATCTTGACCATTATTTTTTTTTAATGTGGCTCTAGAAATACATGGGAAGAACATCAGATCCTGAGAACACCCTGATTCTCCCCGCTCCCAAATGAGACGGAGCTTCTCTGGCGGAGGGATGAGGCGAGGCCCAGGGAGGATGTGCCTGGGGCTGTGAGAGGGGTCCTGCAGCCTGTCCCCCTTGGGCAGTAAGGGCACAAGAAGCCCCAAGTGGCTGGACACCCGAGGAGAGATGGAACCCAGGGAGCAGTTATGTAGAGGCTCACGGTGCTAAGAGGGAGGAAGCTGGCAGCAGGCAGGGGTTAGACCACACTGGAGAGCAGACATACGCAAAGGAAACACTCCCCACAGAGGACGGGCACCTCGGGGATGGACATCTAGAGCAGAAAGATGGGGGGTGACAGTTCCCTCAGGGGACACTGGCGTGGGCGTGGGGGTGGGGCAATGAGCAGCCGGGGCCTCCCCAGTGCTGTAAGTCCCCGTCGTTGTTGTTCGGTCACTAAGCCGTGTCCGAGTCTTTGCAACGCCGTGGACTGCAGCCCACCAAGCTCCTCTGTTCATGGGGTTTCCCAGGCAAGAATACTGGAGCAGGCTGCCACTTCCTTCTCCAGGGGGTCTTCCTGACACGGGGACCAAGCCCCTGTCTCCTGCATTGGCAGGCAGGTTCTTCACCACTGAGCCACCTAGGAAGCCTCTAAGTCCCCATAACCCCCTCGAACGTAGCTGCCACTTCAGGTGGAAGGAAGGGCAAAGGGACTCCCCTGAACTGTATGAGTTCAAATGACCGGGTTTACCCGGAACTGGCTAAGACGGCAGTATCGGCCGGCAGTGAGAACAACGGCTCCGTGGCCGCGGGGCTGTTACAGAAGCACGCAGGCCTGGCTTTCTTCACCCGAGTCTGAGCCGTGGGAAATGCATGCCCACTGCCCAGATGGCCACTTCCTCCCCTCAAGGCCGGGAAGCGTCCAGATCTCAGCCATGTGGCTGAAGGCAGGAGGGGCCAGACCCCTGGGGCTTAGCGCCCCGAGCTAAGGCCCTGCAAAGGGAACAGGCCCAGCTGCCTTGGAGGTGTGTGGGAAGGCTGACCTCGCTCCTCCGGGCGGCTGAGTGTCGGGGGGGGGGGGGGGGGGGGGGGGGGAGTCTGGGCGGGGGGCGCTGGGCGGCTGATGAGAGCCCTCACACGACCAGCCTGCCCTGGCCAGCCAAGGCCAAGGCTGTGGGCAGGAGCAGTGGGCAGCGGCAGGGCTGCTGGATGAGCCCAGGTGACGGTCACAGACCTCCCGGGTCCGGCTCCGGCACCCCTTCCCCAAGGCCGTCCTGCTTCCTCACCTACAGCTGCCCCCGCTAGGGAGGGAGGGCTCTCAGCCCAGCCCTCGACGCTGGTCACAGCTCTCTGGTCCTGGAGGAGGGACTCCAGCGCGAATGAGGACAAACTGGTCCTGTCTCTGGCTCACTGATGACATTCCCCCCCCACCCCGCCCTCTGCAGCTGCCCCTCTGGAACCCTGCGCTGGGTTTCCTGGTGTGGTGTGAGCGACACTTGGTGGCGGTAACTGGGAACTGCAAATCATGTTCTCTGGGGTACCAAGGACACCCCCGCAGCCTGGACTCCATCCTCTATGGGCCTCCGTGAGACCACCACTCAGCACCTGCCTGAGGACTTCGCACAGAGGCAGCAAGGTACAGCTACGGGGACCACACCTCCCACTCAGGTGGCATTCATTCACCCGCCCCAAACCCATATTGAGTGTCCCCTGCATGCCTGGCGTTTGGGGTAGAGGTGTGTCTGGCTTGACAGAGCTCACACCACCTTGGGGGAGGTAGAGCAGCATAAAGTCAGGGCTTCTGCACGTGCTGCTCCCTCAGGACCCTTTACAGCCAAACTCAAGCATCACCTCTTCCATGAAGCCTACCCGGATACTCCACGGGCAGAATGGGCCCTCTTGCCCCTCCCCATATCACTAATGCACCTTGTATGGATTCTTCCAGAAAGAAAGCAAGTGGGGTGAGCATGAGCACTGGACTTGGAGTTTGGGAAACCCGTGTCTGGCCCCAACTGTCACTTCCTAACTCTGTCTCCTTGGGTACCTTTCCTAGCCTCAGTTTCCTTGCCAGTGAAAAATGGGACTTGTGGTAGCACGCATCTCCTGGATGTGAACATTTAACCCTTCTGTGTCAGTAAAGTGCCCAACACCCAAGAACCATGTGAGCCAAGTGTGAGCTGCAGCTGGTATTGATCTCACTATTGCCGCTGGTATTGGTATTGATACTGGCATCGTGTCCCGAGGCCAGGCAAGCCGCTGTTTATTGTCCGCCTTCCCCGTGAGACTCTGAGAGTCTTGTGCCTTGTCTCATGGAGGGGGGCCTTTAGCTGTTACCCCCCAGTTGTGGTCTGGACCTCCAAGCTGGAGGCAGATAGCCCCAGGCAGCAGCAAAGAGGGTGAGAAGTCTTCTCAGGGCTGAAGAGGTGGCCAAAATGCTGTCCTGCCGCCCCCCCCCCTCCCCTCCCCCACCCCACCCATCCCTGCACACACACCCCCGCCCCAACCCTCTCCCATCCCCCATCCCTCCACCCCACCCCCTCCCCATCCTTGCACTCCTCCAGCCCCATCTCCCCGCCCCCCATCCCCCACCCCCTCCCCATCTCCCCATTCCTCATCCCTCCTCCCCACCCCTCCCCCGTCCTCCCCACCACCGCCCCACAGAGAGGAAGGAGAAGCCCTCCGCAAGCCCAGGGCAAGGCCTGGCTGCTCTGCAGGGTGAGGAGGAGGGTGCGACTGGGTTTGAGGCAGACGTTCTGGATTCAACCAAACGGGCCTCTTCATTGCTCAGAAGTCCCGGGGCATGACGCAGTCTGCCCCGGGAAGGGACAGGAAGGCTGGAAAGAGCGGGCTGGAGAGGGTGAATCACAGCGGGGAAGACGGAACCGTTTCCTGTGCCTTCCCGACAGGCTGCGGACAGCTCGGAGCGAGCCGGCCGACCCGCCTGGGGAGGCCGGCTCTCTCCCCGGCCTGGGCCCTCCGAGCCCCAGAGGCGCTCCCCTGGGGCGCTCGGCCCTGGGCGCCCCTCCCCAGAGCCCCTGCCCGGAAGCGCTTGGTTTGCAGCTCTGCTGGCCCCATCCTGAGACTCTGCGGCCTTTGCAGACAAGGGCCCCACTCTGTCCCGTGGCGCTGGACCCCGCCACAGCCGCGCGCGGAGCTGGCTCCGCCTTCCAAGGTCACAGCCCCGAAGGAGCCAGCCCTCCCGCCCCGGGGCCTCCTGCCCGCCTCTCCGGGCACCTTGAGGGGGCGGGTCTCTGAGGCAGTAACTAGCAACCCCAGAATCTTTCTTATTGTGATGCAGTAACAAAGTGAACACTCTGGGCTGAGTTTGAATTTATTCAGAAGATCCGTGTCTATAAGTTCGGGGTTTTCAGATGTATTTGTGATAGTAACACCAAATTTCACTGCACTACAATCAGAGCATGTGACCTATATGACAGCAAGCCTTTAAGACATGCTGAAACTTATTTTATGGCCTAGTATGTGATCCATTTCTGAAAACGTTTCTTGAATTTGAGCATAATATTCTCTAATTATTGGATAGATGGATAGGTAGATAAGGAAAGAGACGGACATGTGGATATACAGATACAGATATGCATGCACGCGTCCTGAGTCACTAAGTCGTGTCCAACTCTGCGACCTCATGGACTGTAGCCCGCCAGGTTCCTCTGTCCATGGGATTCTCCAGGCAAGAACACTGGAGTGGACTGCCTTGCCCTCCTCCAGGGGATCTTCCCTCCCAGGGATTGAACCTGCTTCTTTTACGTCTCCTGCAGTGGCAGGTGCCAGCTGGGAAGCCCACATGTACATATATGCATCTATAATTTTTTTAGGTCAGACAGACTTGTTCTTGCTGCTTCAGTGATCTAACAAGCCACTCCACAACTTTGACACACTTTATCTGGCTGTGATTTTTGGCGGGTCTCAGCTGGGCAGTTCTCCTTGTCCTTCCAGGGGTCGGGTTCAGCTGCAGACTACGGAGGGCTGGGCTCAGCTGGGGTGGTAGGGGCTTCTTCCAAGTCACATGGCCTTTATCTTTTTCCGTGGCCTCTGCAGCCACGGGAAAAGCAGCTGGACTTCTAAAATGGCAGCCCAGGACTCCAAAAGCGCAAAGACAGAAGGCTTTCTTGAGGCTTAAACCTGGAACTCTGCCAAACAAGATTCAAGTGGAAGAAGAACCAAGAGTAGTTCATTTGGGGGCTACTAATGCGGTGGACTGGGCTTCCCTGGTGGCTCAGACAGCAAAGAACCCACCTGCAGTGCCGGAGACTCGAATTCGATCCCTGGGTTGGGAAGATCCCCTGGAGAAGGGAATGGCAACCCACTCTAGTGTTCTTGCCTGGAGGATCTAAGGACAGAGGAGCCTGGCTGGCTAGTCCATGGGTCACAAAGAGCTGGATACGACTGAGCGACTAACACACACACACACACACACACACACACACACACACACACACACACACA
>ML662479.1:3608810-3689129 GCA_007570785.1 Antilocapra americana
GGCGAGAGCGGCAAGTCCACCTTCCTCAAGCAGATGCGCATCATCCACGGCCGCGAGTTCGACCAGAAGGCGCTGCTCGAGTTCCGCGACACCATCTTCGACAACGTCCTCAAGGTGCGCGCGGCGCCCGCACACCTGCGCCCGCGGCGCCGGGCCGGGCCGGGCTCCTGGGGTGGGGGGCGTCGGGGGGCGTCGGGGCTCCGGGCCGGCCTCCTGCGCGGGGACCCGGGCTGCTGGGGCCGGCGCGGACGCGCCGCTCCCCGGGGCCCGGGGGCCGGCCTCGGCCTCCTGCGCGGGGCCGTCGGGGCTCCGGGGCCCTCGAAGGGCGAAAGCCGGGCCCCGCGTGCGGCGTCGGAGGGGCGCGGGCTGCGGGAGCGGGGAGGGCCCTTCCCGGGCTCGGGGTGCCGTCCTCGCCCGCCTTCCCAGTGAAGTTCGGAAGAGCGCTGGAGACGGGGCAGGAAGCCGGCCGCAGGGCTCCCTTCTAGACCGTTTGTTAGGAGGGCGTCCAGCCGAGACGGCGCGGAGAAACGCGGGAGCCGCGGCGGGTCCGCAGGCCCCCGCCTCGGCGCTGAGCAGCGTCGGCGGGGTCGCGCCCCTCCCGGCCTCACCTGCGCCCACGCTGATCCGCCCCCCCGGTGGGTTTGGAGCAAGTCCCAGACAGTGTATAGATTCGTGAGAAAAGGTTTGTGGCCGGAGCTCAGAGACGGGCATCCGGCGGTTGTGTCTGGTGTTTTTTTTTTTTAATGGTGTTTTATCAAACGAAAAAGTGAAAACTCCTTAATATGGTCAGATATCCAGCCTGTGTCCAGAGAGCCTGCGTTACCACAGAACTGCCGTGTCTGTGTGAGGATGTAAGTCAGATCCTTGCCCTCCAGTTGTTAAGATTCCTCTCAGGCGTACTTCTGGTGCTTCTGTCCCTCGCTGCATTTTATCTGTTGCTGTCTGTTGGGGGGGGGACATAGTGTGCAGTTGGCCAAGTTTCCCCTTCTAGTTAGTGTTCTGTGCGAGCCTGCACTGAAGGGCCCGGAAGGAATTCTGGGGAAAACTGATGCCAAGGGGAAAATAGTCCCCCCGGTACCTAGAATAGGGTCATTGCCTTGTTTTTTCCTTCATAGTTTCTTACTCTGCCCTCTTTTTGCTTCTTGGCCTACCTGTTCCCCAGCCCATTTTGGGAAAACCAAATCACAGGTGTGAGGAAAGTTGTCTCAAAACAGAGGTAGAGGGAAACTTGTCCCAGAATCCTCCCTGGAGACGCAGGACTCTCAACTTAGCAGAGAACTGTAGCACCAACGCATTGGCACGCATCTTTCACTTCACCCACTAGGACGCTGCGGGCCTTGGATGAAGTGGCTCCAGACGGAACCCTGAACCCCCGGCTCCCCGCCTCCAGGCCCGCATCTCTCATCTCGCACCAGTGTTCCCACGTGATGGATTTGTTAGTGAAACGTCTCTTCTGGAAAGAAATAGCTCTTTTAGGGTCCTGCCGGGAAGAGAGTCATTTGAATGATAAAACATGCCTCTCCTTTTCACCTCTTTCAAAAGCCTCTCTGTGAGTCAGAGCTCCGGCCCAATACTTCATAAACTTTAAAGACTAGGTGCCCAGTATGATTCAGGGGATTAACTGTGTTTAAAATTCTCCTCATCTTCTGGGGTAAAGCGTACTTGATTGTCTTTGTCACAGAGCTTGATTTTTACTTCTGTGGCTTTTCGAACCTCTGAACCAAGTAGGTTATAAGATTTGGCTGATCAACTCCCAGTTCCTCTCCACTCGGGAGGCAGAGAAACTGCTTAGAAACATAGAATCTTAAAATCTCAATCAGTGTATTAAGTGTCTTTTAGAAAACTCAGCTTTAGCTTTTCCCACTACATATAAACACTTTCACTAACCAACTTATCAACAAGAAACAATATTTGTTAACCAGTATCCTGTTTTCCTTGTCAGGTTTTTTTTTTTTCTAATTGTAGTTTCTAATTTCTATTAAACTCACTTCATCTGTTTTGACCATTTCAGTAAGTAGTTAGCAATTACTCTTTCACTCTAAAACCAATAATTACCATTCCCCCCCCCATTTTTATTTGGACAGATCACTTGCGAAGGGACTTTTTAAATCAATTGCTCTGTAGAGGCTCTAGTAGCAGATGTTTGAATGATAACTCTTCAGAATAATGTTTGTGTCTACAAATAGAGTTCGCGTTAACAGGCTCTTTTTGAAGCACTAGCTGTGTGCCGGACCTTCTCATGTATGGCTTTTAATTTTCATAATGCTTCAAACGGCATTGTCCATTTAGCCAGTGGGGAAATTGAAAACAGAGTTTGAAATCTGCATGAAGTTAGGTACCTGATTAACAGGTGGCAGAGCTGGGAACTGAACCCTGTCTTTTTAAAATTAAACTTTTAATACTGAGATAATTGTAGAGTCCCGTCAATAATAGAGAGCTCCTGCACACCCTGTAACCAGCTCCCCCAAACGGTGAGGTTTTGTAGAACCGGTGCAGTGATAGCACAGCCGAGACACCGGTGTTGAGAAAGGGAAGATGCCGACCGTCCCCATCACAGTAAGCCTTCCTCGTGGTGTCTGTTCTAGCTGCTGCCACCCTTCACCCTCTCCCTGACCTGGCAACAACCGGTCTTTTCTCCAATCCTGTGATTTCATCATTTCAGGAATATGATATAATTGGAATCTTGCAAGACGTGACCTTTAGGAGTTGTCTTTTGTCACTCAGCATAATTCCCTAGAGTTGGTGTGTGTCCACAGTTTATAGTCCCTGCCTTTTGATTGCTGTGGGTAAGAACCTTCCTGCCAGGGCAGGAGACACAGGAGATCCCGGCTCGGCCCCGGGGTCAGAAAGTTCCCCTGGAGAAGGAAATGACAGCCCACTCCCGTGTTCTTGCCTGGGAAATCCCATAGACAGAGGGGCCTGGCGGGCTACAGTCCACGGGGGTCGCAAAGAGTCAGACATGACTGAGCATGCCCGCATTCGTGGTGAGGATTTACCACCGTTTGACCATCTGCCCTTTGGAGGACATTTGGGCTGTTTCCAGTTTCTGCCTATTATGAATAAATCTTCTGTGAACGTTTGTGTACATGTTTTTTTTGTAAGCATAAATTTTCATGTATCTGGGATAAATGCCCGAGAGTGCAGTTGCTCAGCTGTGCAGTAGTTACATGTTTAGTTTTATAAGAAACTGCCAGACTGTTTCTGAAATGGCTGGACTGCTTTGCATCCCCACCAGCGGTGTATGAGGGAGTGGTCCCGCTTTTCCGCACCCGTGCCAGCATTTGGTGGTGCCGTTGCTCCCCATCTCAGCCCTTGTCATAGGCGTGTAAGTGCTGCTTCGCTGTCGTTCTGACTTGCATCTCCCTGATGGCGAGTGGTGCTGAACACCCTCCTGTGCGCGTCTGGCCTCTGTATGTTCTCTCTGGTGAGATGTCTCTTCGTGCTTTTTGGCGTTGTTGTTTAGTGGCTCAGTTGTGTCCAACTCTTTTGTGGCCGGATGGACTGCAGCCCGCCAGGTTCCTCTGTCCATGGGATTTCCCAGGCAGGAATGCTGAAATGCGTTGCTATTTCCTCCTCCAGGGGTCTTTCCAACCCAGCGATTGAACTTTCATTTACTGCTGAGCCTCTGTTTTGTAATTAGGCTCCTGGTTTCTTTATGGTTGAGTTTTGAGAGTTCTTATGCATTCTGGATACTACTCCTTGGTGAAAAAAGTGGTTTGTAAAAAGTTTCTCCCAGTCCATAGCTTGTCTTTGTATCCTTTTCAACAAGGTCTTTCCCAGAGTGAAAGGGATCCCCTGGTGGCTCAGTCAGTAAAGAGTCTGTCTGCAGTGCAGGAGACCTGGGTTCAGTCCCTGGGTTGGGAAGATCCCCTGGAGGAGGAAATGGCAACCCACTCCAGCATTCTTGTCTGGAGAGTTCCATGGACAGAGGAGCCTGGTGGGCTGCAGTCCATGGGGTCTCCGAAAAGTCAGACATGACTGAGTGACTGACACTTTCACTTTTCACAGAGTAAAATCTTTTAATTTTGATGAGGTCCAGCTTATCAATTTTTCCCCTTTATGGATCATGCTTTTGGACTCTGCCTAACCCTAGGTCCCAAAGATTTTCTCCTTTTTTTAAAATTAATTTTTTAGTTGTACATTTTGCTTTTAAGTCCCTGATCCATTTTGAGTTAATTTTTTAATAGGGTTGAGGTTTAGATTGAGGTTCTTTTGCTCTTTGTTCTTTTCTCTGTGGATGTCCAGTTGTTCTGGGACTGTCTGTTGAAAAGACTGTCTGTCCCTCCTGCACTGAATTGCTTTTGCACCCCTGTGAAAAATCAAGATGGGTATTTTGTGTGGGTCTGTTTCTGGGTTTTCTGTTCTAGTCCCCTGATCTGTGTGGAGCCTCTTCTCCCAGGATCATTCCAGGCTGATGGCAGTAGCTATATAGAAGACTTAATATCAAAGCGATTGTTCCCACCTCATTTTTTTCAAGATTGTTTGAGCTCTTCTAGGATCTGTGAGTTTCCTATAATTTTTGAGTAAGCTTTCCTATGTCTATTTTTTTTAAAAAAGCCTTGCTGTGATTTTGCTCGCATTTGCATTAAACTGTGTATCAGCTCGGGGAGAATTGGCATGTCTCCTATATTGAGTCTTCCAGTTAATGAGCATGTTATGCCCTCATTTATTTAGATTGTCTTTGATTTTGTTCATCAGCATTTGTACTTATCGACAGACATATCCTATACATGTTTTGTTACCTTTATACAAAAGTATTTCGTTTTCTTTAAAGCCATTGTAAGTGATACTGTGCTTTTATTTTCAGTTTCCACGTGCTCGTTGTTAGTATATAGAGTAGGATTGATTTTGTGTCTCAATTTTGTGTCCCGCGACCTTGCTAAATACACTTAGTGATTCTAGGAGCTTCTCTATAGATAGTTGGGGTTTTCCATGCAGATCTGCAGGTTACCTGCAGATAGGGTTCTTATTTTTTCTTCCCCTATTGGTTCGCCTTTATTTCATTTTCTTGCCTTACTGCATTGGCTAGAACTTCAGGAAAGGTGAGGGTAGTCATAGCTTCCATTTCTTTCCTAATATTGGGGATTTGTGATTTCTCTCTATTTTTGTCAGTCTTATAGCGGCTTATCACTTTTACCGATTCGTTTTTCCCCCTAAAGAACCAGCTTTTTGTCATTGATTTTTCTTCTGTTTCCAACTTCATGTGCTTCTACTTTTTAGCATATTTTTTTCTACTTCCTTTGATTTTATTTTGCTCTTTTTTAACATTTTCTTGAGGTAGAGATTTAGATTATTTGCGACTGCTCCTCTCTGCTAATGTAACCATTTTAAGTGCCATACATATCTCCTCAGCACTGCGTTAGCTGTACCCATGTAGTCTGATACGTGGTTTTTTAATTTTTACTCAGTTTCATGTTCATTTTCACTCTTTGGGGAGCGCTTCTCAGGCCCACAGGTTGTTGAGACGTGTGTCAGAGTCCCCAGAGTTCGGAGGCTTTCCTTCAGTTCCTGTCTTTGATTTCTGTGACTCTGTGACGGTCAGAGAATGTGCCTGGGGTGGTCTCCGCTCTTGGAAGTCCGTTGGGGTTCATTCCATGACCAGACCGTGGTCCGTCCTGGGGTGTGTTCTGTGGCCTGTGTTGGCGGATGACCCGCGGGCCCCGGGGGGGCAGTGTGGGCTGCTGTCCGGGCCGTGGCTCGCCCAGGCGACTGATGCGGTGAGCTCTGCATCGCCGCTGGTGTTCGTTTTCAGTAGTTCCGTCGTTGCAGAGAACGAGGTGTCCAAGTCGCCCATTGCCACTGTCCGTTTCTCTTTTAGTTCTGTCGGTTTTTGCGTCATGTGTTTTGAGACTCTTGTGTGGTGTGTAGACATTTAGGATTACTGTGTGCTCCTAATGGACTGGTCTCATTGTGCAAGGTCCCTTTTGGTCTCCGGTAATTTTCTTTGCTCTGCAGTCTGCTTTAGCAGCTGTTTTAACATAGCCACTCTTTCTGATGAATGCTTCCCATCCTTTTGCTTGTGGTGCTTGATCATGACTGACTCTGTGGCCCACCAGGCTCCCCTGACCATGGGATTCTCCAGGCAAGAATACTAGAGTGGGTTGCCATTTCCTGCTCCAGGGGATCTTCCCAACCCAGGGATTGAAGGTACATCTCTTGCATCTCCTGCATTGGCAGGTGGATTCTTTACCACTAGCGCCACCTGGGGATCCCTTCCATCCTTTTAGAGAAAGTCGCTCAGTCGTGTCTGTCTCTTTGCGACCCCATGGACTATAGAGTCCATGGAATTCTCCAGGCCAGAATACTGGAGCCGGTAGCCTTTCCCTTCTCCAGGGGATCGTCCCAACCCAGGGATCGAATCCAGGTCTCCCACACTGCAGGTGTCTTCTTTACCAGCTGAGCCACAGGGAAGCCCAAGAACACTGGAATGGGGAGCCTGTCCCTTCTCCAGCGGATTGTCCCAACCCAGGGATCGAACCGGGCTCTCCTGCTGTGCAGGCGGGTTCTTTACCAGCTGAGCCATGAGGGAAGTCCCCACCCTTCTATATTCTGGGGTTTGTTTCTGCTGTTTCTTGCCTTCCTGTGCATTATTTAAATATGTTTTAGGATTCCATCTTAATTGATTTTTGAGTGTATCAGCTTGGTGTTGGTATCACTTTCTTGGTGGTTGCTCTAAGCTACAATACGCATATGTAGCTCACCCTAATCTACTGGAAACTGTTCTGCAGCTGGAAGTGACATGTGGGAACTTCCTTCCCGTGTAGACCCCTCTGCCCGCCCACTTGTAGGATATCAGTGCTCTTAAGTGTTTCTTGTCCTCTGGGCACCTCGTCAGATGTTTTTACTTCTGTCATCAAGTATGATTTAAGAAACTCCCGAGAAGTAGAGTTTGTTACATTTACACTTGTTTTTACCTGCTCTGTGTTCTTTCCTTGCTGAAGTCTCCTAAGCCTTCTCTTGTGACCCTCTCCTTTCTGTTTGGAGAATTCTCTGTAGCCATTCTGTGGATTTGCCTGCAACAAAGTCCCTCAGCTTTCTTTGCCCAAGAATGTCTTTATCTCACCTTGAATCTTGAAGAATGCCTTTGCTGGCCTTTGGGTTCACAGCTGACACTTACTTCTCTTCCTCCTTGAGAACTGTGCCTCCGCCCTCTGGCTCCCATGGTTTCAGGCAAGAAGGCAGCCTTGGAGGGTGCTGTTCCCGTCAGCACGCGTCTCTCGACTCTGCAGACGATTTCAACGTTTTCCTTTGTCTCTGGTTCCCAGAAGTTTAACTATGATTTGTCTGGCCATCGGTTTCCTTCAGCTTATTGTATTTAAGGTATGCTCAGCTTCTCAGGGCTTCCCTGGTGGCTCAGTGGGTGTAGAATTTGCCTGCAACGCAGGAGACCCAGGTTTGATCCCTGGGCCGGGAAGATCCTCTGAAGGAGACGGCAGCCCACAGCAGTGTTCTTGCTCCAAGACCCCGCCGACACAGGAGCCTGGCGGGCCGCAGTCCACGAGGTGGTAAATAGTTGGACACAACCTGTATGTTTGTCTTTTGCCAAGGTTGGGCTGTTTTTCGTCTCTCGATGGGTGTGTCGCCCTCATCCCGACCACCAGCTCCCTGAGTCCCTCTGCCTGTGGAGTGGGGTTCTGACGTCGGCTCTCCCTAGACCTGGCTGGCACCAGGGAAGGGGGCTCAGTAATGGCCACTGACCAAGCTCCCCACAGGGACTGGTTGGGGATCGGAGCACCTCCTGGGTGTCGCGACAGGGCCGGGGGGTGAGGTCCCCCCTTGGCCCCACCAGCAGCTCTTCCTGGTGACTGCCTGGAATGTTCACCTGGTTTAAAGGACCAGAAGGGGATATGGAAGGTCGCTTCCCTCTCAACCCCAGTGAAGCCCCCGCGGAGGGCGTCTGCAGTTTTTCTGTTGGTTTCTGGCTTGAGTCGAGTCGGTGTCTTCTGCTGTAAGACCACCCTCTTGCTGGCTCTTTGGCCAGGGACGCTGGCTGCCCGTGGTGCTCTCCCCGTCTGCCTTTTGGCTTTTCCAGCTTGGCAACGCCTGCAGCTCCCTGGATGGGCAGGGACACCTGGGGGCTCCCCACTGCATCCCTCCTCAAGTCTGGGGCTCCAGGCAGCCTGCCGCCGCCTTCCACCCGCTTTTCTCTGTTCGTTTTCTCGTGTCGCGTCTAGAGCGTTTCTTGTGTTGCGTCTAGAGTGTTTCTTGCTTGTAGCGGAGAGGGCCTGAGGGGAGCAGAGCTGCTCTGTCTCGGCGGAGCCAGAGTCTGCACCTCCTGGTCTTCTGATGCCAGGTTCGGGGCTCCTCCTTGGTGAGCACAGTTGCACCTGAATTTGATCACTGTTCCCATGCTATGGGGCAGTGGATTATCTGAACCTACTAGTTGCTTTGACTTCGTAAATACTGCACGTAAGACTTCCTGATCTTTCTTGTTACTTCCATGACCTGTGAGATGCTAATCTGTCACTTCCAAGTGGGCTGCCCTGAGAGCTCATGTCACTAGTGTTTCAGAGACCGCGCAGGGACACCTCTGGTGCTGGCGCTCGCCTCGCTGAGTGTGTGGATGCCCCAGACCAGCGTGGCTTTCCACCCCCGCATCTGTGACTTCAGGAGCCATTTTAAATTGCCAGATTTCACGTACAGTTAGAGGTGAATACAGTGTGGTAGCTGTGTGAACATCCTTTGTTCCATGGACTGGGAATCGTACACAAAATCACATGGGTGCATCATTTTAACTGCGCAAAGGTGGACCTTCCTTGTATATTTATTTTAGATTTATGACAGTTCTAAAACCTGGAGAAGAATTGGACTGTTAGAACCCTGGGCTTTCGCTGGCCCTGAGCAAAAGGATTCCGCTCCGCAGACGTCTGGGGCTATCTCCCCAAGGGTTTGTGCTCCGTGCTGGTGGTCAGGGAGCGTTCAGTGACAAGCTGTATGTGGTCTCCCCCCGCAGGCCCTCTTGGCGAGCCTCACTGGGGAGGTGGTGCTCTCCGGACTGGCGTGGAGTCTGAGGGACAGGTGGGGGCGGCCCTGCAGGGAACAGGGCAGGTGAGCTCTGGCCGAGGCGTCGGGAGAGCCTGCTGGGGTGGCAGGATGTGAGCAGCCCCTGCTGAGGCCGTCCGCGCGCTGCGTCCGTGGTCGGTTACGCCGGGTTCCGGCAAGCTGAGCTGTTAAAGCACGCGTGCAGCAGGGAGACAGAACCTCCCCGTGCCAAGGACCGGTCACGATGACGCAGCCTGCTGGGGACCTGTGGCTGCACGGTAGCTGAACACGAAGCCTGCTTGCTAGGGAATTCCTTTGTGTGCATACAGCTCCAGGTAGCCCCCTGGACGTGGTAGGTCCCAATCGCGGGTTGACGTCTGCTCTGTGGACTGCAGTTTAAGAACTTCTGCTGCAGAATGAGTACCAAGGTTACAGTGAGTTTTGTGAATCTTTTGGTCTTACTTTTACTATTACAAGGGTTTGCTGTGTTGTATTCACTTTTCTGTTAGGGCCAGTGGGACTCGGAAGAAGCCTCCACTGCTGTCCGTATTTCTAAGCGCTTGACTCTGGGCCGCAGTCTCTGCCTCTCGGCTCTAGAAGCACCACCCCGGCTTGAAGCTGCAGCGGGCCTGCATGAGAGCAGAGCTCAGACGTGCTTCTGGGGTCTGGAGGGACAGGTGGGCTGCACTGCTCTGTTGGCAAATGCACTCAAGTAAGGAAGTTTACTTCTGCATGTGGACACTTAGCAATGTCAAAAAACAAAAACAGCAACATCTCTCTCCATTCATTAAAAAAAACACCCAGAGAGGCCCCTCTGGCCCTTGTCGGGGCTTCAGAGCGCGCGGACAGCGGCTTCTCCCCGCCAGCTTTCAGGCCGACATGTCGACTCCTTCAAGCAAACCTGCCTTCAGGACGCAGGGTCTGAGCTTCAGCCTTCGACACCTGCGGTTTGGGAGCCAGCCGTGCTTGTGGGCGAGGTCAGCTTCTGTCAGCAGCTCGTCGTGATTTTTTGTTGTTGTAGTTGAGAGCGGGGACGTGGATCTTATCGGTTTTAAATGGAACTGAAGGTCTAAACTGAAGCCTTACCTGGAAATCTAATTATAGGGTGACCTTCAAAGAGGCTGATGTTGTGTAATGGATGTGCTGCTTCCCTCACATTACCCGAAGGGCAGTGCCATCCCTTAAAGACAGGCTGGTTTAGTTCATGTTGTAACTACTGTAGTTTGTAGTTAAACAAAAGCAACCCAGTCCTCTTCGCATCTTGTCAAGTGTGCTGGAGAAGGGGGACGCAGAGGATGAGAAGGTTGAACGGCATTACCGACTCAGTGGATGTGAATCTGAGCAAACTCCTGGAGAGAGAAGGATAAGGAAGCCTGGCGTGCTGCAGTCCTCGGAGTCGCAAAGAATCCAACACGGCTAGTGACTGAACGACGGCCACAAAGAGCGCTGGACAAGCGGCTGCCTGGTTTCAGCGCATTGCCCTCTTAGAGCCAGCAGGGCACGAAGCCCAGATGCTGGCATGTGATGCATCCGTCTTTTGTGCAGGAAGATATCTGTCTCACATGGAACACGTGTTCGGGTAGGTCCAGCTACTTTGGTCTGTGGAGTGGAAGACAGTTTGCATCCTGCCTCAGCATACCAAGTAGAGAAGCTGCTGCTTCTGTGTTGGCACGGTGAATGGAACCGTTGGAACGCGTGCTTTGAGGTGCAGCGTCAGAGGGCCATAAAGGAGCAGTTGTCTGTCCTGAAAGTGTTCGCAGGTGGACAGAAGGGAGCAGAGGAGCAGGCCTGCCCCGTCCCGGGCGCCCCAGGCAGGGAAGCGTTCCCGGCCCTGCTTCGTTCGGGATGTGCAGGCCCAGCAGACAGCCCCTCTCTCCAGACCCAGGCATCTGCTTTACTGTCCAGTGTGAAAGCCACGGCCCCAGCTTTGTCAGATGGCCCCGTTAGACTCAGCAGTGAAGGCTGGCCTTGATGGGTAGGCAGCGCACCAGGCCGTCGGTGGTCAAATGGCTGGTAACCCTGAGCAGAAGCTCCAGGCCAAGGGAACACGCAGACTCGGGAGTTTGTGCTGATATTGTCATCACCGGAGTGTCGTGGTGATCGTGCGTGGTGTGGATTCCACCGAGCCCTCAAGTGCTGTTTGGGGCCGTCAGCGGAGGTCCTTGCTGTGTCCGGGAAGGTGCGGTCAGAGATGCGGGCCACAGGAAGCCCGTCACTCTAGGCCGAGCCCTCTGTGCCGTGCTGTGTGCCTGGCGGCGAGTCCTCCTTTCACGATGCTTCTCTACCTGGTTGGCATCTGGGGAGATGGGAAGCCCAGGGGCAGGCAGGGCAGGAAAGGGGACATCACTTCTCAAGTCACGGAAAGGACCCAGAGCCCCAGCCCAGGTGGAAGAAGCTGCCAGGACCAACTACAGGTCGTATAATGAGATTCGTCTGCGCGAGTGTGGTGGGAAGCATCCTGACGCCACTTGGGTGACTTAGACCCCAGAGAAGCTGTAGCGAGCCCCCACCTACCCCGCCTCGGTCACCGATGCATGCCTGCGATGCAATTGCATTCGTTTCCAAGGTAAAGTTTTGTGCATCTCTGTACAGTTTTATAAGCAAAAGACTTGATGTTTACCAAGAAAGGAAATGGAGTGAGTCTTCAAAGTCTCACCGTACTGCTGGCCCGTTACAGGTGATGGGGGACAGCCACGATGGCTCTAATGCCGATCAGCAGCGTTTTAACCTGTGTTTTCCACTGACCATGCTCCATCTACAATTGTTGGCACCCACGTAATGGCCCCAGAACTATTTATACTTTTTGTGGCCACTTAATGTGTTGCTGTTGTTTTTTCTTCAAGGAAGTGAAGTTCCATAATTTTAAGCTGGGAAAAGGAAATGTTTTCCCCAGGAGTCTGATGACTCAATTATATCGGTGGAGTTTGAAAGCCGTGTTAGAAGTGTGCAGTGACGTGGGACCCAGGGTGGGGCCTGGGGAGACTCCGAGGTGAGCCGATGAGAGCAGCGCAGGGGAGGGCTGGCCGGTCACCTCCTTATCAGGACATATCTGATGCAGCTATAGACTGATGGGGTTGTGTTTTTAAGCAAACACGCCAGAGCTCCCGGGACATGCTAGTTAAAACTGACATCTCATTAAAAGCGGTCGTCCAGGGCAGCCACGTCAACGAGTCCTGAGCGTGCCTGTGTGCTGGAGGCTTCTCTGTGCGGCCAGCCTCTGTGTCTGCAGCGCTGTCGCTGTGACCTCGCCGAACCCTCAGTAGCCTCGCTGGGCTGCTGCTCTGCTGGGAGGGACTTCCATTTTCCTGCCAGAGTCGTCCTCTTCTTGCTCCTCGTCACCCGCCACGCCGCTGAGGAGGGACAGGGGGCTCTAGCCCTGCGCTGCAGGCGTGGCCCCGCCCATGTTTGTCCAGCTGTGCCAGGGAGCAGAACCTACTTGGCTGCAAATCGCAGGCCAGACTCTGCCATCTGGCTTTGATTAGTAACAGAGCCGGTATTTTTGATCTCCACCTATCTATCTGACTCCTGTTTTGATCTCCACGCTGATTCTAGAGTTGGGAGCGGAAGAAGAGAGACGCAGGCTCGCTGAGTATGCACTTGTCCGGGGTCACCCACTGGGCTGAAACGCCCTTGTCAGGGTGTCCATTTGGGGCTTTTTCTGCCAAGAGGAAATAGCAAAGTGATCATTATTTTAGGAATAAATGTCATTGTACCAGAAGGACAGCGTCGCTTTCTGTTTTCTGTAGAAGCTCGCTGGGCTCACTGGTTTATGTGAGGTGTTCGAGTTTGACAGAGGAAAAGCTGCGTTTGTAACCTCCCACACCTGACGTCGGGGGGCTCGCCTCCCAGAAGATGCTTCGGTGACTCAGAGATGTTTAGGAGACGGACACCCTGGGACCCCCTTGACACCATGGTCTATGGAGCAGCACAAAATACAGACCCTCCTCCTGTGGGGATTAATTCACCTTCCGGGAGTGAGTTTATTTAGTCAGCAGGGACTGATACAGTGAGAATTCCTTATCCCCGTGGGGAGAGCTGCCATCAGCCCCTGTCAGTTCCTAGTGGGGCGTGAGAGCTTCCAGAATCCTGAAAGGGCGAGAAGGCGCAGCCCGGTGGGGAGTGTCCACACAGAGAAAGCCGAAGCTGGGGTAAATGCCCTGAGGCTGGGAGGCTGGGTGGGGAGGTGGGAGAGGGAACCTGGTCAGGCCCGGGGGCCTTCCAGTCTCAGGTGAGTCTGGTGGCAGCAGGAGACAGGGTGGAAGGGCTTCCAGCAGAGGAGTGCCTTGATCTATGTTTTTAAAACATCCATCTGGAGAAAAGACAATCTCTTTAACAAGTGCTGCTGGGAAAACTGGTCAGCCACTTGTAAAAGAATGAAACTAGAACACTTTCTAACACCATACACAAAAATAAACTCAAAATGGATCAAAGATCTAAACATAAGACCAGAAACTATAAAACTCCTAGAGGAAAACATAGGCAAAACACTCTCCAACATAAACCAAAGCAGGATCCTCTATGACCCACCTCCCAGAATATTGGAAATAAAAGCAAAAATAAGCAAATGGGACCTAATTAAAAGTTTCTGCACAACAAAGGAAACTAAAAGCAAGGTGAAAAGGCAGCCTTCAGGATGGGAGAAAATAATAGCAAACGAAGCAACAGACAATCTCAAAAATATACAAGCAACTCCTGCAGCTCAATTCCAGAAAAGTAAACGACCCAATCAAAAAGTGTGCCAAAGAGCTAAACAGACATTTCTCCAAAGAAGACATATAGATGGCTAACAAACACATGAAAAGATGCTCAACATCACTCATTATCAGAGAAATGCAAATCAAAACCACAATGAGGTACCACTTTACACCAGTCAGAATGGCTGCCATCCAAAAGTCTACAAGCAATAAATGCTGGAGAGGATGTGGAGAAAAGGGAACCCTCTTACACTGTTGGTGGGAATGCAAACTAGTACAGCCACTATGGAGAACAGTGTGGAGAGTCCTTAAAAAGCTGGAACTAGAAGTGCCATATGACCCAGCAATCCCACTGCTGGGCATACACACTGAGGAAACCAGAATTGAAAGAGACACGTGTACCCCAATGTTCATCGCCACACTGTTTATAATAGCTAGGACATGGACGCAACCTAGATGTCCATCAGCAGACGAATGGATAAGAAAGCTGTGGTACATATACACAATGGAATATTACTCAGCATTAAAAAGAATACATTTGAATCAGTTCTACTCAGGTGGATGAAACTGGAGCCTATTATACAGAGTGAAGTAAGCCAGAAGGAAAAACAACAATACAGTATACTAACGCATATATATGGAATTTAGAAAGATGGTAACAATAACCCTGTATGTGAGACAGCAAAAGAGACACAGACGAATAGAACAGTCTTTTGGACTCTATGGGAGGGGGCAAGGGTGGGATGATATGGGAGAATGGCATTGAAACATGTTAATCATCATATGTGAAATCAATCGCCAGCCCAGGTTTGATGCTTGATACAGTGTGCTCAGGGCTGGTGCACCCGGATGACCCAGAGGGATGGAATTGGGAGGGAGGTGGGAGGGGGGTTCTGGAAGGGGAACACATGTATACCCATGGTGGTTTCATGTCAATGTATGGCAAAACCAACACGATAATGTAAAGAAAAAAGTCTTTCTTGAATTTGTTACAATTTAAAAAAAAAATCCATCTGGGGAAATACGGTAGAGCAGGGTCGGAGGACCTTCTCCCATCCCCTGGTGGGATAGTTGTATATACCTAAACATAGCCCTGTATGTGTTTTAAAAATAACCTTACACGTGAGTATAAAAAACGTTCACCAGCAGTCATCAAGGAAGGAAAAAGAACACTATTCCACATGTAGGTTGAGCTGTGTGAAGTTGTGATATTTGTCCCTTTTTGACTAACAAAAATGGCAAGTTTTATATGGTGCTCACTAACATTTTAGAAACACTGCAGCCAGGAACAAAAGGAGAAGATTCTAGGGCTCCTCCTCCCCACGTGTAACCATAGTGACTGCTTCCGGCGTGGGGGCGGTCCACACTTTGCAAACCCCATCATCCGGAGAGTCCCCTGTGGCAGCGTTACAGGAACGAGAAAGGCGGGGCCGGGGCTCCGCTGCTGAGCAAACGGGCGGCCACCCTCTGGCTGCCAGCCGGCCGGGGCTTGGGCTCACACTCTAAGGGACGGCAGTACTGCTGCGGGCTGGTGCCATCCCCAGTCTCTCCGCGCTGTGACGCCAGCACGGGGTGACTGGTCCAGCAGAGCCCGACCCGCCGCGCCCCACGCGGGACGGGTGCAGAGCTCGGAGGGAGGCCGACGCACGCGCGCAGTCTCACCGTCGCAGCTCACCTATCACGGTCCTCTTGTGAAATACGCATACCTTAAAAATGCGTCAGAAGCATGACAAAATAAGTGTTTATTTCTATGAAACACGAACTTTTTTAAAAATATACTTTCTCCAGTAAATGTTATTTTAGAGGCCGCCTTGGTAATAGTCATTTTATGAGTCGTTAGGAATATGATTTAACAGTCCAGGAGTGATGGTTTAATGCCTTCTTATATACTTTCTGCAATTACCAGATGTTTTCATTTTGATGTAGATGTGTTTTTGGTTGTTTTTTTTTTTTAACTTAATTTGTGGTTTGAATCTTGCTTTAGAATTTTTGTAATCTTGAATATTTTCAGAATGTGTAAATATTTGCTGAGGAGACCACGGCATCTGTAGCATTTCAAGTGGGAACTTAGTTTCTAATTCTTGGTAATTTTAGGAAAAGAGCCACCAGGTTGCCCGAGCTCTCTTTTATCTAGTACAAATTAAAATTCTTCTGACAGTAAATTGCCCTTTCCTAATCTTTCACAAATTTTTAAATAATAACGTTTCTAAAAATAAAGTATTGGAAATAAGGAGAATGTTGTAAATGTAGGCGTTTTTGAAGGAGATTAAAAGACAGATCTTTATTTTATTGACATAGAGTTGATTTACAATGTGTTAATTTCTGGTGCTCAGCGAATTGATTCTATATATATTTGGGTGTATATATATTCCTTTCCATATTCTTTTCCGTAACGGTTTATCACAGGATACTGAAGGGCATTCCCTGTGCTACCCAGCAGAACCTTGGTGCTCATCATCCTGTGTACGATAGCCTGCATCTACTCTTCCCAGCCTCCCGCCCGCCCCGCCCCCCCCACCTTGGCAGCTACGTGTCTGTTCTCTATTTCTGTGAGTCTGTCTGTTTCACAGATAAGTTCATCTGTGTCATAGTTTACATCCCACATATAAGTGGTATCATAGGCATTAATATTTGTATTTCTCCTTCTGACTTACTTCCCTTGGTATGATGATCTCTTGGTCCATCTCTGTACCTGTAAATGGCATGTCATTCTTTCTCAGGGCTGAGGAATATTCCATTGTATATATGTACCACATCTTTAAAGACTTAAACCTTGAACCTTCTAAAACAACTTCATCCAGTGTTGAAAGTGAGTGATATAATAAATATACCTAAATTATTTTCTTTTGTGCTGTTTTTATAGGTACTACTCAGGAAGCCATTTCCTTGAATGTCACCTTTTCCCCCCAAATGGTTTTGACATTGATCCTGTCATCTGACTATATAAATGACATGGAAAGGAAATCATTTAGTGCTCTATTATAGATAACAGGATGAATACCTAGCAGTTAAGAGTACCTGAAGTTGTCTGGGGGACTGAGGAAAAGTTAAGGCATTCTGATTTCAGACTAGATTGAGCCAAGACTGCCAGAAACTAATCTAATAACTCAGCGATGTTCTGGAGATTCTAGTCAGTTAAAAGACAAAAGAAATTAGGTGTATCTACTGGAAAGGAAGGAACAAAATTAACATTATAAATAGATCCAAAAGATCATCCAAAAAGTTACTAGAATTAAAAATAGTTACAGGAGTGGCTGGACACAAAGTACATGTCCATGGGAAACTGTCTACATGTGTGTGCCTCCTGTAATAGGAAGCATCCCATTGCTAACACCAACGAAGAGGACGACGTACCTCGGAATAAGCAAGACGTGCTCACAGACGATCCATATGGAGAAAGTCCTAAAACGTTACTGAAGAACGTAAAAATCCTGGAAAAGTTGCTTCTTTTGAGGGGGTAGGAATTGTTGCTGTTGTAAAAATGCCAATTTAGGAATCGAACACAACCAGTCAAATCCCTGTTTGTTTTTCTTGGAACTTGACAGAGCTGGGCTGAGGTTTGTGTGATGAGTAAATGTGTGATGATAAGTAATACAGTTCTGAGAAAATGCACTGTTTGGGATAGTTATCCTGAGAACCGCTGTCCCCACCCGCAGCCTCTCCGCACCGCACGGACCCTTGCTGTTGCCTTTTTGCCTTTTGTTTCTTTTGTGGCCACCGTGGTGTGAATGTGCGTGTCCTGACGGCCTGAAGATCTTGTGTGTTTATTTGCTGCTATGGTTCTGCGTCTGGTGAAGCACTTCCTTTTGACTTCCTGACTTTCGCTTCTTCCTGTTTATAATCAAACCTGTGTGAGGATTCATCTTAGTTTTTAATAATGATCCTATGTATTTGAGGGCTAATGACTATGTTCGCCGTGCAGATGTCAGAGAATTGGAAACACCAGTGATTTTTAAAGAGTTTCCAAGAGCATGTTGGGAATGTGAAGCTGGGATGATGGCACCTCAGAAGTCCGCTTCCCTTCGACTGTTGTCCGCAGCCCTGGTGCTGGTTTATCTGCCTGTCGTGTTTCCTCCCCTGTGTCCTACACGGGACTCCAGGTGAAGGTTTCTCAGCCATTTTTGGAAAAGATGTTTTCCATCATCCAGCTTTCGAAATTGTGGTGGTCCTTAATCTCCCCTCCAGATCAAATGATTTCCAAGCCGGGAGTGACTACCACGGCTGTGTGTAGCTACTGCTGAGAGGGGCACTTGAAGTCGTGTTTGACGTTCCTCCCCACTCAGGATCTAAATACCATCACACAAGTGAAAACACTGCTGGCTGCGGCCCTCGCTTGCGCCCTCCTCGCCCCGCCCTCTGACCTGGGGGCAGCTGGGCGGGGGGGGGCGCAGGGCAGGCTTGGTGCCCTGGCCTCTGCTGGGCCCGAGTGGGGAGGGCCTGAGATCAGGCCGTTTGTTCTCCCAATGGGCAACCTAACCCTAACCCTGACCCAGGGGTGCCTGCGTGTGCTTCCTTTTGGGAACCGGGTTGACTTAAGGTGTGGGTGGGCGTGCTCTCTCTGCTGAGGGCTGTCGATGACTGAAGTGGTCATGAGAGCCTGTGCCCCCTGCAGGGGCAGGCGCGGCTCCGGTGCCCCGAGGTGGGGGGAGCCTCCTGGGCATGTGCTGGGCTCGCTGGCCGCAGCCCGCCCCCCCCTCCCCGGACCAGGCCTCCCGTGTGTGCAGGAGCGACCGGCAGCCTGAGATGCAGATGCTGGCTCAGTAGGCCAGAGGGGGCCTGGGACTTTGCATTTCTGATAACCCCGGGGAGGAGATGGTTGTGAGGGCAGGCGTGGTGTTGACAGCACCCCACGGCCTGCAGGTGAGTGGCAGCGGTGGTGGGGCGCTCACTGCCAGGATCTCGGCTGTGGTCCCAGAGCCCACCCACCTGCATGCAGCTGCTCAGAGGCCCTCAGAGCAACGCCCAACAACGTCCTGTCCTCCAGAGCTGGCCTTCTGTGTGGGAAACAGACTGGTGGGGCAGCTTCTCCAAAACATCCGAGGGTGTGGGGTGTTGTCAGAGGGTGTGGGGTGTCGGTGGGAAAGAAGAGGGGCAGAGGGAGGGGAGGGAGGAGGGGGCCGCTCGGGGACAGCGCTTCCCAGGGAGGGGCTCCGGGAACCAGGGCTCTGGGGAAGCTAGAAGCTGGGGCTGGGGTGGCCCCGCCTACCTGGACACTTGGTTACTGGTGCCCCCACTGGAGGGGGACCAGGGTGTGCGGGTCTGGAAATGCTCGGGGGGTACTGATGTTGAAAGTAATATTTCTCAGACCTGGAAATACGGTTGTCATGTGTTTAATTGAAAAATAAGTGGGTTTGATTTTGGTTTTAGATCTAAATTTTGAGTATAAAGAAATAAATGGGTCAGGGGCATGGTAATGATTTTCACCAAAATGTAATAAGCACTTATCTCTAATTAAAGGGGAATTATTTTTATTTTTCCTGCTTACATAAACACGTACATGACTTTTATATAAAATAAAAACTTTTCCCTGCTTCTTTGTGTAGTTTTACTGCATGTCCTTTATTCCATCAAGATCATTCATTTGCACTGCATTTTGTAGTTAATAATATACAGCTTGTACTTTACTGTGTCCACAAAATGCCTCTTCAGTGTGTCTTTTTAGTTAGTTGTACGTCCAGTCAATGAGTACGCAAGATCCTTTGAACCCCAGGATTCATTTTGGTTTTCTCTCTGCTCCGTCTTGTAGCAGGTGCTTCCTGAGTCTTACTGAGTAAGTTGTTGTGATTTTTTTGAGCAGTGACTGGCCTCCTCCAACAGTTTCCCCACACTAAGTCTGCAGCGATTTACCATGAGCACCACTGAAAGACCAGGAACATCTCAGTCTTTCAGGTTCTGTGTCGTCTTTGTCGTGTTCTCTGCCTCTGTTCCCTTCCCAGATACAGTCCCTCATGGACCATCAGAAAGTTCCCAGTTTGAGCTCATAGAAGCTGGGACTGCAGAACTTGCTTTTGCCCTCGCTGTTGCCAGTGTTTCAGTGAGGTGCGTAGCCTTGCACGTAAACAGCTCCCTCTCGTCTCTGCGTAGTTGTGGGAAGGCCGGTCCCTTGGGTTTGATGGCGTGTCATATTGTATGTGGAGGCGGAGGACCCGTCCGCGTGTGGGGCTGCCTCTGGGCCGTGTGGACTGGGAGGTGTGGAGAGGCCCCTCCAATAAAGCGTGCTGTGGATGCCTCAGACCCGAGTCGTTGTTGTTAGAGTTATGTCTGAGTGGTCCATAAGAATTAGTTAGGATTTATAGCAATGATTTGCAGCAGCAGTGCTCCTAAAAGACGTGTCGTTTCTAATCTCTTAAACTGCATTAAATTCAGGTAGATAGCAGGCCAGGAGATGGACATTAGGAGCCCTGCTGATGAACCCCTGTAGCATCGTTTAAGTCCATGCCTTCAGGAGTGTCTTTAGCAGACCACCTTGGAGGTTAGGAGGGTTGCTCCGCTCCTTGGCAGGTCTCTGCCATCGATCTTCAGCAGGGCCAAGAAAGGGGCTTCCTGAGGTGTGTTCCTAGACCTGGGAGGCAGGGGTGCCAGGCGGGGCTTGGGCCCCGTGACTCAGAATTACACTCTGGGTTCCTGGACACTCTGCAGAAGCTGGTTGGGCAGGTGGATTGCCTGAGTTCTGAGCACGTTGCCCCAGTGGGATCTGGGAAGGGAAACAAGCCCCCAAAGGAGAACTTCTCGAAGGAGACATAGCTTCAGAATTCGCCATTTAAGTTCGGAGTCCTCAGAACAGAGGACAGTAAAGCTTAGTGAATGCATCCTAATCTTGGTGTCAGTGTGAGTCTTCCTGTGTGTGACCCATTTGTACCTGGTTCCGGTGGGCGCCCCTGGACAGGCGTGCAGGGACCCAGGCTCTCCGTGCTTGTCTCTCTTGGGCCTGGCGTGGCACCAACGTGTAGAAGGCTTTCAGATATTTGTTGGATGTGTGAATAGGCACTTTAACAGGAGAAACGTCTTAAAGAACTTGGAAGCCAAACGTCAGTTTTGATGATCTTGTAAAACAAAAGGTTTTTCGTGTTCTAAGAGCAGGAAGGTAGTCTAACCCTGGGTTTCCTGGCAGCCATGCCCGGGCCAGGAGGCTTGCCAGGGGAAGACAGACCGGCTACCGGGTGCCAAGGTGGAGCCGAGGGCTCAGGAAGTAGAGTAGTGGAGGACTCGCCATCTCCCCAGGGGAAGTGCTTCAGGCCGAGCCTTCCTGCTCGCGGCCACCCAGCGAGTTGGTCTCCTTGTGTGCAGTCACTCACACGGTCGTCGGAGCTCCAGGGGAGCAGGTCTCAGTCCTCCTTCTCTGTAGCTGAAACCGTGTGCGCGCTGACTTCTCCCCGCGTCAGCTGGAGCCTGACACACGGTTTCTCACACTGGGGTGTTTACGCCCACGAGCCGGTCGGTCAGTCGGTGGGTTGGTTCATTCACATGATCGTCCTGCCTGGAGGCGTTGCATGCGCGCACACACACACATTCACGTGATGGTCTTGCTTGGACACACACCTCTCCGCAGACACACACTCCCTGGAGGACACACACACACCCCTCCCTGGAAGCAGCTGGTTTCCCACTGTCAAAGGGAGTCTCTTCTCTGAAACAGAGTGATCAGAGCCATTTTATTTTTCAGCCTGTCCTTGCAGAACTTTCGTAATCTAAGAATCTTTACAAAAATTCTCTAGCCTACCATAAACAGACTGTTACTCAGAAAGTTGATAAGCATCTTTCACTTAGGTGGTGTTTTTGTAGAATGCGAGTGGGCCCCATGAGGTTTTGTCTGTGTGGATTAAAATGTGCCTGCTACTCCCCCTTTATAAAGTTCTAAGGAAGAGTCTGTGGTGGTCCCCCGCACCGGGAGATCCCAACTAAGCGTGGGAGCGGGACTGGAAATGAGGCAGCTGGCAGAGACCCCCAGAGGAAGCGAGCCACCCGCCCACCCGCTGTCTGGGGGGAGAGCGCTCCGGGCAGAGGGAACCAGGACTGGGGGGCCCCCGAGCTGGGGTGTGCCTGGGGTCAGCGTGGGTGGAGCGGGCGGAGTGGGGGGAGGGGGCGACGTCACAGGGTCTTGTCGGCTGCGCTGAAGGTGTGCAGTGAGAAGCTAATCCATCCGACTCAGGGTTTTAGGAGGATGGCTCTGGTACTAAGTGGGAACACGGTCGGGGCTGGGGCCGTGGGAGCAGGGGGCCCCCGGGAGGACCGCAGGTATCCAGTATGTTCTGTCGAGTGTTTGACGAGGGGGACGCAGCTCTTGTCATCTGACCTGCCTCGACGTTCATGTCCGTGAGGGGAGGTGTTTGTGCCAGCTCGCAGCCGTCCTGAGACCTGGAGGCTTGGTGCCCACCAGGAGGTGCCCAGCGCGGTGAGGGCTCAGTTCACACTCACCCCGGTTTTATTTCGACAGCTGTTGCCGCCTTTCTCCCCAGAGGCAGCCACTGTCGTGAAGTCCGTGTGTGTTTAATCTGTGGTTTTATCCTCTTACTACCTGTGTTAGAGCCATAATGAGCATATAGACTTCATGTGTTTATTTAAGAGTTTATCTAAATGGTCCCATTTTTCCGTGTGCCGTGTGAAGCAGTGGCTCGCTCACAGTATGCGTCTGCTTTCGGTGCATGGAGGCACCTGCGCGTCTGGCTGGTTCACTGTAGCCCTCACAGTTGTTTCCGTGGTTTGCAATCCACTCCCTCCTAGCGCACGCTACGTTGCTTCTTGTTTTCGCTGTGACTAGCAGTGCCTGTCTGGTTGGAGTGTGTGCTAGGGTGTGGACTTGCTGGGTCACTTATATGCTTCCCTACTGGATATCGTTTATCCCAGCGCTGCTTCTCAAATGTGTCCAGTATTGCTTCTCACGGGAAGTCTTACTGAACTGGGAAACTGTGGTCCTTACTTCAGATAATGACAGATCGCCGTGTGTGTGTCCGAGTAGACAGGTTAGTGGGACCCGCTGAGTGCGTGCTGCAGATGGTAGCAGAGGCGTGAGAGGCACACGCCCAGGGTTTGCTTTAATCAGGAATCTAAAGTCTCCCAGATGTGGGAACGACAGCTGTGAAGGAAGACGTCTGTCCTGACAGACCCCCAGGAACAGGGGGCTCTGCCCGGGGTCTGGAGAGCACCAGAGTCCATCCAGAGGGACAGAAAGCAGGAGAAGCCTGGTGGAACCTCTCCAGGGTTCTGCGGGAAAGGGAGCGAGGGAGGGCAGCAGCCTGGGCTGGAGGTGTGCTGGGCCCCGGCTGTGGGCAGTCCTGCTCGGGACCAGTCCAGACCACAGGGCTCCTGCCGCCTGGAGGGTAGGAGCGGAGGGCGAGCTGGTCCCGGGCTGGTGGGTTTGCCTGTGAGAGGCGGTCTCTCCAGCATCAGCACGGCTCCCAAGACGTCAGAGCACCACCACGCAGAGGGTAGAAGACGTGGGCAACACAAGAAGTCCCCCCACGAGGACCATGCCCCGGGCTGGGTGTGCTGAGATGGGCTCAGGCCGGGCTGCACCCCGGAGGCCCTGAGTGCAGGGTGGGATCAGCCTGGGCATCAGGGCGTGTGTGGACCACAGGTGACAGACAGCAGCCCAGCCTGAGAAGCAGTGATGTGGGAGGGAGGACTCTGATCCCCTCTTGGGCCCGCAGCGTCAGATGCCGGGCCTTGTGGGGCGGTGCCAAATCCAGAGGAGTTGTCCGAGACGGGAGGCCGGGGCCACGGCCAGGGACGTCATATAGGTACCCACACAGCAAGAGAACAGACGTCCGCCGGTTCCGTTGATAATTTCAAACTACTAGAATAGTGGCAAATGAGTATAATTTTTTACAATACAGGTAATTGTTGAAAAGAATTCCTTTGTGGGAATGGGATTCCTTTGTGGGAGATAACATTTCTGTTCTCACCATTGAATCAAATGCAGATGCGCGTCTCTGAGAGCCCCACTTAGCTTACAAGCCAGACACAGTCAGCAGACAGGACGGATCTGGCCTGCAGGCCTTAATGTGCTGACCTGCCCCCGCGCCCCCCCCCCCAGCGTGGACGCAGGCCGGGTGTCCGCCTAGTCCTGCTCCGGGCCAGGGTCCACTCAGGCCGGGCAGCGGTGCCTCCCCCAGGGGCTCTCAGACGAGGGAGGAGCTTTGATCTCAGCCCTTGGTCCGCTGATATGCAGGCTGCCCTCCAGGGTGCGTCTCACCAGAGTGTGGGCCCCGGGGGACCTCAGGATAAAGGTGAACGCCGGAGCGCTCAGTTTGCCAGCAGATGCAAACAGTTTTCTGAAGTCTGTCTGGTCTTGCTGCTATGTGATGAGGCGCGTGTTAGCAGAGTCCTCCGGGCTGTTTTCTTCTTGACCGACTGTGAAAGAGCCTCGCCATTAAGCATGGGTGAGCTAACAACCCAGAAACCCACGATCCCAAACGGGCCATTTCGTAGTTGACCCTGGAAAATTTTCAAAGATTGTTTGATAAAAATGACTCTTTTGACGTCAAATTCCTCCTGCTTCTGAACTATAGTTTATAATCAAACTGTAGTCAAGGAAAAAACCCAAATGATCCCCATGAAACCTCCTTTCCCCGCTCACGACTGACCTGATGCCCTCGGCCTCACCCTGCCCCCTCGCTTTCCAAACTCCATGATGCTGTGATGTTCAGTTTCTCAAAACCACGCCACTCAGGGCCCTTGCTTCCTGTCCACTTGGAACACTCAGCCTGCTGCTTAGTGAGTGGCCGGCCCATCCCTGTGGTCAAGGTCAGCGTATGTGGCTCCTCAGCAGCCTTCCCCGTCGGCCCTGCTGATACAGCCTCCTTCCCCTCTTCTCCTCGGAGAATTTCTTTCCTTCAGAGCCCAGATCGCAGGGTTCTTTCACTTTTCTTTCTGTGGGAAGCATTTTAGAATACTCACAGGGAAGCTTCATACAGCAGACGCCCGGCCGTCCCATCTCTGCTGTGTCCTCGGTCACCCCCACGGTGCAGACACCCAATGTCTTGGGACCAACGGCATGGGGCCCATGGGCCCGCTGCCAGTTTCCTGGCGGAGGGCAGGGTGCTCACTGTGTGTTCAGCTCCAGGAGTGAAAAGTCACGAGGCCGCCTGAGGTGCGGGTGAGCCCCGGGCCCTCGGGGCCGCGAGAGTGGCGCTTCGAGGGCCTGTGGGCGAGTCGGGGCCTCCTCCCGAAAGTGTCACCCAGCCTGACGACCACGTGTGTCTGGAAGGCTGCTCACGCAAGGGCACCGCCTCTGCGGGGCACCCAAGGCAGCCCCCTGGGTTTGTTCCAGCTCCGACCCTGAAGGTTGGGACCGTGACAGCGGCAGGAAGAGGACGTGAGTTTGGCGGTGGGTCGAGGGGGGCCTCACTGGGACGGTGGGCCTTGGGTGTTAAAGACTTTCTGTTTGCAGAAGTCCCCGGGAAGCTTCAGGCTGTAACTTCTGAAGCTTCTTACCTGTGAACCTGGACATGGTCGCAAGGGGTCTTTGTTCAGCACCGCGGATCACGCGGGGCTCCTGAAGATGAGCGCCGGCTCACGCTCCAGGCCGCAGAGGGCAGCTGGCAGTTCGTGCGTTCCGAGCGCAGGCTCACGGCCAGCCTGGGTGCCGGGCACCCCCCTCAGGCCCGCTCCCAGCCACTGTCCCCCATCTTCCAGCTGAGGAGCCCGCGGACGGGCAGGGGCAGCCGGGCCTCACCCCTGGATGGGCTCCATCTGCACCTGCCCGCCCTGCCCACCTGGGTCCGCCTCCTCTGCCTCCGCGGTCTGTCCGTGTGGCCGGTTCTCTCCGGGCGCAGCAGGCCTGTCGGTCTCTGTGAGCTGTGAGCTCCACGTGCACCCGGCAGGGGCTCCTTGGTGCCCATGACCTGTGGGCACGCTCCGCTGACCGGGGCGGCCGTGTCCTCTGCGGAGGGGACACGAGGCAGCGGGACCTGGTAGGCAGGAGGTCTGTACCAGACACCCGTACGAACCTGATGAGGTTTGTCCTGTGGGCATGGCATCATCTGCTTTTTAAATAGCTTTAAAAATAGAAAGCATCATCCTGTTGAACAAGGGCATTCTCTTTCACCAAAGCTGATAAACCTTTGTAACTTGAAAATCTCGTTTCATCTTAGAGCTGTACCCTCTTCTGCTTTGGGACGAAGCAGTTATACACTTTTTGTTGTTTTGGTTTTTCTAATTGGCGTATAATTGCTTTGCAGTGTTGTGTTGGTTCCTGCCTTACACCAGCACGAGTGGGTCATAATTATATGTATGCATCTCCTCCCTCTCGTACCTCCTTCCCGTCCCGCCTGCCCCACCCCATCTGGTTGTCACAGAGCGGGGACCGGGCTCTCTGTGTTTCACAGCGGCTCCCCACCAGCTAGCCGTTTTATGCGTGATCGTGTACAGATGTCACCGCTGCTCTCAGTTCATCCCACCACCCCCTTCCCCTGCTGCGTCCCCAGACTGTTCTCCACGTCTGCATCTCCATTTCTTCACTGTAAATAGGTTCATCAGTCCTGTTTTTCTAGATTCCAAGTAGATGCATTAATATACAACATTTCTGTTTCTCTTTCTGACTTATCTCACTCGGTGTAACAGGATCTAGGTTCACCCACCTCACTACAGCTGACTCAGATGTGTCCCTGTTGTGGCTGAGTGCTGTTCCATTGTGTTTATGTTCCACATCTTCTTTACCCGTTCATCTGTCGATGGACATCTACAACTTCTGTGTCCTAGCTGTTGTAGGTGGTGTGCTTGGGTATATGCCCAGTACTGGGACTGCTGGGTCATATGACAGATTTATTCCAAGTTTGTTGAGGAATCCCCATACTGTTCTCCATAGTGGCAGTACCAAGCTGGCATCCCTACCAACCGTGCTGTGGGGTTCCCTTTTTTCCGCACCTCATCCAGCATTCATTGTTCTCGGTCTTTTTTTAATCTTTATATATTTGGCTGCTTTGGGTCATAGCTGTGGCACGAGGGATGTTTGTCGCCTCATGTGGGACCTTTCCTTATGGTGCAGGAACCCCCAATTATGGTGACGGGCTCAGCCCAACACTGGGGCGCTGCTGCTCCGAGGCGTGGGGGCGGGATCTTAGTCCCCACCAAGGACGGAGCCCTGTCCCCGACACTGCGAGGTGGGCTCTTGACCACTGACCCCCCATGAAGTCTCTCTTGTTTTCGATAACGGCCATTCTGGTTGGTGTGAGGTGATGCCTCACTGTAGTTTTGTTTGTAACGAGCAGTGTCAAGCATCTTTCAATGGGTTTACTGGCCATCACAATTATACTTTAAGGGTACTAAGTTCTTTTGATTTTTATGTGTGTATTTATCCTTAAACCCACCTAAAAATGTTGAGTTAACTACTTCATTTGCCAACTTTACCATCAGTTAAGAGGAGAGGTTTTGTGGGCCTTTGTCTGTTTCTGTACTCCCCCCACATGATCAGGGTGGAGCTTGACGTGACTTCAGTGGAGGCCATTGACACTGGGAGTGACTGATCAGGGGCGTGAGGTTCCCTGGTCTCAGCCAGTTACCAAGGTCTGAAGACTCTCTTGTAGTGTCTAAGCAGCTTTTCACGAAAAAGAAAGTAAGCTAAGAAAAACACCGTCTGAATGGTTTGTCATAATTTGGGGGGAAAACAGATGTAGGTCCTTACGGAAGTATTCTTCCTTGAAAACCTAAAATAGTTTTTTTCCCAGAAGTAGTAACAGGGGGTTATTGACTCAGCTTGCAGGTTTCAGGCAAAGAATGCTCCGAAGTGCTGGTCCTCTTGGGCACGTGGGAGCCTTTTCGTTTGCTCACGAAGTGGAGGTGTCACATTGCTGGGGAAACTTCCAGGAGGTTCCATCCCACTCTAAGTAACCGGTGCTCTAGGGGTTAAACATCGGACGGATCTCCTTCGCTTTTTCATATGGAAGCAAAATGTGAAGTCTCCTGGGCCTGCGTGGAAGGCGCCTTCAGGACGGGGCTGGGCCTGCGTGGAAGGCGCCTTTCAGGACGGGGCTGGTTCTGCGTGGAAGGCGCCTTTCAGGACGGGGCTGGGCCTGCGTGGAAGGCGCCTTTCAGCACGGGCCGGGCCGGGCGGCCTGCAGAGCTGTCTGAACCTCAGCAGAGTCTGCGCACAGAGCAGTGGTTTGTGCATGTCCTTTTTTCACCAGAGTTAGAAGCCCACGCTGCAGCCCTCGGTGAGGACTGGCGGAACAGAATCGAATCAAGCGTGGCTCCTTGGGAGCCCATCAAAAGAAGTCGCGTCTCAGTTTACAGCCTCTCGGCGTCTGTAGAGCCTGTGGAGTGTGGGCAGCGCACGCCCAGGTACACACCTTGGCGTTGGAGGTCTTGTCTCAAATGGCGCTTTATGAAGTCTGTGTAGTAAACAGAAGTTTGGTAATCGTCACTCCTCACAGTCGCCTGTCAAGTCTGTCTGAGCAGCTGCCCTTGTGTGCGTTCCCTGAAGGGCGCGCGGTGTGACTCACTCCCAGCACAGGTGGGCACTCTGAGGCCGGGGGACAGAAAGCGGCCCCGGGGGCCCCTCCTGCGTGGCCCGGGGACTCGGGCTGTGCCCTCCTTCCAGTTCTAACCTCCTGCGGCTGTGGAAGGGGGAGCCCCTCACTCGCCTGCACGAAAGCCTCTCTTCTAGCTCCGCGCCTGCTGTTGGCAGAGGCGAGCTGCTGCTGGGGCCGCTGTGCGTGACGTCCTCCAGGCCCGCTGCCCCGGTTCGGCTTTGTTTTTTCCTACTATCTTTCTAGTGATCGCTAGGATCTGTCGTGTCAGATGCAGATTCTTCTTATTCTCCATAGGATCCTGAACCAGGTTCTTCCTAAAGGAGGCGACATGGTTATTATTATTATTACTTCTACCGTTTGATCTTCGCAGCAAACCCTGAAATTGTAAGCTCTCTATTTCAGGAGGGATGCTCCCCGCTTCTGGGGTTGGTTGGTTCCTTTCTAAGGTTGGGACATCTCCCTGCAAGGACGGGACACTGTTTGTCATGCCTGCTGAGGGAGCTGGCCTCATGCTGGAGGCTGCCCCAGATCCAGTGAGCTTTTAAAGACTGTGTCTCATCATAACAGCGTCCGTGTGCTTTTAAGAAAAGCGACACACACACACGGGTGAAATGTGTGCTTCTGTTTAAACTGTCGCTCTGGATTTCATTGACTTGTTACAGTCATTTAGGCTGCTGCTTTGGTTTAACTTTTCCTCTAAACAGGCTTTTCTTTTTATCTTTGACGTACCAAAAGGAGATAGTTTTAAAAGGAACTTTCCAGACCCATTTTGTAACTAAATTGCTTTCAAATAAAGAATGGGCCAGTATTAATTTATTAACCTCAGTGTTGATGGCTCACGTGTGAGATTTCCAGCAAGAAAGGGCTTGGCGTGGCTAGTGCCGCTCAGGTCGCGTCTTTTTTAGACCAGTTTTGGCACCAGGTGAGTCTGATTGCTGGCGTCCAGTACCTGCGCCTCAGGTACTCCTCGCTGCAGCCTGAGAGGTAGGAAGGGCTGTTGATCCTGGTTTAGCAGACGGGGAACCCGAGACCGCTGAGCTCACCCCGTCCACTAGATCTGTGTGCGGCCCTGGGGGTTCGGGGTGAGCAAACCAGACATAGGAGCCTGTCCTCAGGGGCCGCTCGTTCCACTGGGGGAGAAACGGAGCAAACCAGATGGGTGAGTAACCATCGGGCCCGTTTGCTGGGCAGCCGTGAGTGCTCGAGAAAGGGGAAGGGTGGGAAGGGTAGGTGCCGGGTGGCCGGGGATGGCCTCGCGGAGCTGACACCTGAGTAGAGGCTCGGAGGAGACAGGAGCGGGCCCTGCGCATGCCTGGGACAGGAGGGTCTCGGGCATCAGGACCCAGAGGTGCTCAGGCCGCGAGGTGTGGAGCAGGAGGAAGTGGGGTCGGGCCTTCTGCGCTTTTCCTGTAATAAGAAAGGGCGCCGTGGGGTTTGGGCAGAGGGCGCCGTGACCTTATTTTGAGAACAGACTGATGGGGACACATGTGGACGTGAGGGCCAGTGGGAAGGTTTGCCCTGATCCAGTGAGAGATGCTGGCGGCCGGACCGAAGCTATCGCCGAGAGGGAGTGGCAGGAAGCGGTGGAGGTGTGGACCCGTTTGAAGGCAGCACGGGGCGCCTGCTGACAGTGGGGCGGGTGGTGTTTATTCCTCCCTGGTGGAGGCCCTTGGCCGGGGTCCAGCTCTGTCCAGCGCACCCCCTCTGGACCCCTCGTGAATGCGGGCCTCCCGGGGCGGCTGCTGCGCGTGCCAGCCTGCTGGGGGAGGCACGGGCTCCGGGGCCAGGCCAGTCTTTTGGTCCCAGCCCCGGCCCCTCAGACAAAACTGAAGCCTCTTTTCAAAGGCACCGAGGTGGCAGAGCCCGCGTCCAGCCAAGTCTGCTGCTGCGCCGGGCCACTGCATGCTCTCGGCGCCATGTTGGAGGCCACCGCGCGTCCGTGTGAGTGAGGGGGAAAGGCGGCCGCGGCGCGCAGGCAGGTCGCTCAGCGCAGCCGGTGCCGCGAGCAGTGCTGCCCAGCAGGGCTGAGGGCGCCGTGTGTGTGCTGTGTACTGGCCACGCCAGGGCCGAGGAGACTGACTGGTGAGAACACTGGAGCGACTTGGACTATGCAAAGTGTCATAATTTCGGGAGGTTCGTAACTTCCAGGTGTATAATTTCAGCATGTAATCAGTATTAAAAGGCAAAATACACGTGTCTTTTGTAGCACATCTCTGAACCAACACACCTCCGTTCAGACTGGCCACGACCCACTGCTCAGCGGCCACGGGTGCCTGGGGGCGTCGGTGTCGGGCAGGACGGCCACAGGCTGTTCGGAGTCTGCTGCCCGGACAGTGTGTGTGAGGGTTTTCACTGTTTAGAGAGTGAAGGAGAATCTGAACTTGCCCAGTGTCCTCTAACTCAGCCAGGCATCCAGGATAGCCCCTGCCTCTAGCTTAATTATGGCTTTAACGAAAAACCGAATTCTGGAGGACACCGGAATCCTTGGGCTGTGGAAGGCCAATTCAGATGGTTCTGGCCTCAGCGCCTGCTGTCAGCTGCGTGAGAAACAGGCAATGAGCAGAAACAGCTTCTCCCTCGTGCCTCTTTTGTGCCCTTATCTCCCCAGACACAGCCGTAGAGGAAGAGAATGGAGGTGAAAAAACACGCTCCAGAGTCCCTGAGTCACCCTCGACGGCTGGGCGGTTGAGCCTCCACTTTCTCATCTGTAAAGTGGGCACAGTCCTGCACACTCACAGTGTCACAAAGATGGGAGGAGCTCACACACACACCATCCGTGTGTGTCTCTGTACTTATGCGTATCTGTCTTAACTGAAAGGGGGATGCTGTGAAGCATTTACCTTTCCTGTGTATATTTACCACTATTTTATTTTTAAAATTCTCACTAAATCATTCCATCCACAGTGTTGAGTCCCAACTTGACTCTAGGTAACTCTGAACACAGCGTATTAAGCCGTGTTACCTGTTTGTAGTGTTTACAGGCCTTTTTCCTCTTGGAATGACATTTAGTATTTATTTAGTCTTAACTTTATTTAATATTTTCTGCCCTCAGCAAGAAGGCTTCACTCCCCCCTCCACGCACCTCTGTTCGTCTTTATAACATTTAGTGAGACGTTTAGTCAAGTAGCTTCTGCCTCACACGCCTGGAAGAGTGGATGAGATGCAGGTGGCCAGTGAGCGGCATGTGCCTCCAGGAGCCGATTTCACAGCCCCTGACATCCTGAGGTCTGAAATGTAGCATGGCTTTTCACGTTCCAGTTTAGAAGACCCAAGGAATTCTGCTCTGGTGTGGAATTCCTTCCTCTCTTTTTTTTAAACTCATGGGGAACCAGCCCTCTCTAGGCAGCAAGAAAATGAGCTGACGGTGCTGACTCACTTCTCTGCGTGCTCCCACACCTGGAGTTTGCCTTACAGTTCGTCTGTTTCCTGAAACCTTGGCCTTGGGTTTCCCATTGCCCTGTTAAATTTAATTTGTCATAAACTTACCCAAACCTCGCCCCCCTCCTAAGCCGTCCATGCTCTCTGCCTGCTTGCTCCTTCCTGGCTTCAAGTCTGGAGGCAGAGCCCTGCTCCTTCCCAGAGCCTTGATTTCTCCCAGCATCTCCCAGAGTAAATTCCAGAGGTCCTAGCTCGCCCCACCGGCTTAACCTGCTCCCTTGCTGATGCGACTGTCCCGCGGCCCTTCTCCACCCCCCACCCCCGATGGTGGTGGAGATCTCTAGCCGGCGCTAAAGATGCTCTGGCCCACTTCTGTGAGCCCACTGCGGAGAGCTCGGAGCCGGCGCCATGTAGAGCGCCCTTCCAGCCTGTCCCTGTTCCCTGGCATGGCCCTCTGCCAGGCAGCCCTCCTGAAGTAGGAGCATGGCAAGGGACAGGCTGTGCCTTGAGGGCAGTGCATTTGTTCCCAGAGCTCACAGGAGCACGGGGCCTGGCCCCGAAGGCCCCCCAGCTCTGTGTCCTGGGCTGGTGGCGTCTGATGACCCACTTCCTGCACGCCCCTCCCCTCCCTTGCTTTTTCTTGACCTCTAAATTAGAAGGTAGCCTCGACTCCAGCCTCAGAGAAGGCTAAGAGGAGCCATCTGCCTCTGCTTGCTGGGCTCATTAACTTAAAGAAATGCATCCTGTTTACATTGCTGGCAGCGTTTCTTTTATTTGGATGCTGGCCAAAGGCAAACAACTCTGCCCAGCGGGTTTAAAAAACAACAACACAAAAAACAGCTTTGCAAGTAATTGGATGAACACGCGAAACCTTAGCATTTTCTTCATGTAGCTTTATTCTATAGAGAAAGTTCATTTGATCTAGCATTCAATGTCTTTCTGAGCTTTAGTATTTATTGTGGGAAGATTTTAGTAAGGAATGACTAATCTAAAAAGGTTTGGTTTGATTAGGGGCTAAACTAACAAAATCTATTTTGAAACAAGATAACAGGATTTGCGATTTTTGGTCTTCTTCCAGTAAAACCGAAACACCCCCCACCCCCAAATCTACATCTCCAGCAGACAGGGGAGCTGTTCTTTGACTAGAAACTGAAATTGCTGGATTTATAAGTTGTTTTAAAAATGTGTCCTTCAAACATTTTGAAATGTCCTGTAGTATCAAGATGAAGTCATCGATCTGCTTAGGACTTTAACTGTTTATATTTGGGTGAGTGAATAAAATGCATGGTTATTGAACAAATTGATACTTTAGTAACACTGTTACTCAAAGAACTTCTTAAGTAGCCATTAATGCGACTCAAGTAAATTGTCTTATGCTTTGTGTTTTGCTTGTGAGTGTACATAGGTTTTAGAATTGTCCCAGCCTTTGTGTTTTAGGAAACTGGCCTTTTACTGGAGAAGGTTAGGGCAAGATACTTTATTGTTCAGTTATGCCTGCTGTATTAGTATCTTTTAAGACTTAGCAACTCTCTGTCGTGACAGGGAGATACGATAATTATCATTTCTGCAAACAGAGTGTGTAACCTTTCCAGAGGCCCTAGCGCTTGCCAAAAAGGAAAGAAAACTGGATTCAGGTTTTAAGCAGATGTCCCACAGTAGAAAACTTGCATAGAGCTTGGTTTTGCAGATTTAGAACAAAGTTAGTAGAGAGTGGTTTTTGACTGGAATAATTCAAAATAAGGGCAAAAGAAAGCTGTCTTTTCCCCCTCGCCCCCTTGATATCTTTCCCCTCCAAATGAAGTGAATAAGATACAGAAAATGGACTATAGCTCACTGGTAGCATTCTAAGTTTGTCGGCAGTTTTGCCAATTTCCCTGGATTTCTAAAAAGAGAAATAAGGGGCCTTTTCTTCGAGTTTGGGTGAAGTTAATTTGGACCGGATCCAGCTTGCCTGGGTGGCAGCGTGCAGTGGGAACACAGGCCGCTTTTGGATACACCGGGTTTTTTTTAAAGCCAAACCTACGTTCACCCCAATAATTAGGGCAGGCCTGGTCTGCACAGCATTGAAAGCAGTCTTGGTAAATGAGCACTCAGGCTTCTGAGGCCTGTCTGGTCCCCGCCTTTGCCTCCATCAGCTCCCAAGGGGGCAGAGGCTCAGTTGAACCCGAGAGTGGGGCCATGCTCTTCGGTGGGTCAGAGCCCTGAGCTGGGAGTCATGCACACAGGGCCGTCAAGGGCAGCGGGCGGGTGGGGTCCTGACCCAGCCACTTGCCGGCCTGGGGGAGGCTTTCTCTGACTAGCCCGAGGAGCCCGACCCTTTTTGCCTGAAATCTCACCAGTGAAATCCCTGCTCAGGGGCTTGCGTCTGTGTCCCTGCAGGCGGTGGGGAGTTTGGGGTGATGTCTCAGAGAGAGCGCAGGAACCGGGAGGCGGTGAGCAAGGCTGGCGGGGGCCTGGTCTGAGTCCTGTCCCCCACGCTCTGGATGAGGGGGCTCTGATGAGCTGTGGGCACTTGCTGAAATGAACCTGGGCTTCAGAAGCTCATCTCAGCCTAGTGTTTTCCAGCCTTACCTCTTCCTTTGGCCTTTAGTAACCTTCCCTTCCTACGCCGTGAAATTGGAACATATATCCAACTGCTAGTTAAGTTTTTTTTCTTTACTGTTTATTTTGAAATACAGATTTGCAGGAAATTGCAAAGACAGCACAGAGAGGTATCTCCTTTGAGTTTCCCCCAGTGGTTACGTTGTGTTTAAGTATAGTGCAGCATCAAAACCAGGAGACTGAGGTTGGCCCAGTGTGTGTGTGACTCTGACACGAAGTATCAGCTGTGTCCTGGGCCCCAGACCTGCCCCCAAACCACAGGGAACTCCCTCCAGCTGCCCTCTGCGGTCACAGCCACCGTCCTTCCTCTGCCAGTCTTCGCCCCCAGGAGCCACGAGTTTGTTTTCCATCCCTGTGATTTTATTATTTCAAGAATGCTATATGAACGGAATCGCGTAGCCTGCCTGTTTGAGGTCCGTCTAAGCTGCACACAGTAGGGGCCGTGCTTTTCATCCTTAAATCATGCTCCATGGTAGGGAGGTGCGGAGGTACGGAGGTGCCGCGATTGAACAATTTGTTTATTAAAGTATCAACACACCTAGGTTGTTTCTCGTTTGTGACTGTTGTGAATAAAGCTGCTGTGAGCATTCCTGCACAGGGTCTTGTGTGGACATAAATTCTCACTTCTCTGGAATAAACGTAGAGGCGCAAGACTGTATTGTATGCTGCGTTGTATGTTACATGTGCACTTAATTTTTTTTTTTAAGAAACTGAAAACGTTTTCTAGAGTGGCTGTTGCATTTTGCATCCCCACCAGCAGTGTAGTAGAGATCGAATATCTCTGCGTCCTCCCCGCCATTTGGCGTTGACGCTGATTTTTTTGTTTTAGCTGTTTTCATAAATGTGTAGTGACGTCGTCTTATCAGAGCCTTGGTCTGCTTCTCCCTGGTGGCCAGTGAACTTGGACTTCCTGTCTTCTGCTTATTTGCTGTCTGTGTGCTTGCTGGTAAAACAGCTCTCCATGCCTTTGCCCACTTCCCAACTGGGTTGTTTTGTTTCTTTAAATTGTTGAGTTTTGAGCATTCTTTGTATATTATAAATATGAGTCGTTAGTCAGATACGTGGTTGGCAAACATTTTCTACCAGTCCCAAGCTTGTCTTTTTCTTCTCTTAAAGTCTCTTGGAGAGCAGAAGCTTTAACTTTCGTGACGTCCAGTTTATCAGTGTACGCTGTGTGTGTTAGTCGCTCAGTCATGTCCGACTCTTTGCGACCCCACGAACTGCAGCCCACTGGGCTCCTCTGTCCATGGGGATTCTCCAGGCAGGAATACTGGAGTGGGTTGACATGCCCTCCTCCAGGGGATCTTCCCAACCAAGGGGTCAAACCGGGGCCTCCTGCATTGCAGGCAGATTCTTTACCATCTGAGCCACCAGCGAAGCCATTTTTCTTTTATGAACTATGCATTTTGTGTCATGTCTAACAACTGTTCACCAAGTTGTGGACCCTGAAGATTTTCTACTATACTGTAGTTTTGTTTTGAGTCAGTTCTGTATAAGGTGTAAGGTTTAGATCAAGGTTTTGTTTTGTTTTTCTTTGCCTATAGATGTCCAATTGCTTCAACATAATTTATTAAAAAGGCTATTCTTTCCCTGTTTAATTGCTTTTGGATCTTCAAAAAAAAAAAAAAAAAGCAGTTGACCATAGTACTTACTCTGTTTTCGTTATGTCCCATTGATCTGTGTGCTTACTCCATCACCAGTACCACACAGTCTTGTTTATGGTACCTATGTAATAATATGTCTGGAAATTAGATAGCTCACACTTAATTTTTCTGTTTTAGTTAATCTAGTGCCTTTCCATATAAACTTTATAATAGTTCTATTTATATCCATAAAAGATTTTGCTGGGATTTTATAGAGATTGTTCAGCCTGTGTGTTGGTTTAGAGAGCCCGTCATTATTATGTTGACACCTCCAGTCCATGAACATGGTATGCCCCGCCACTTATTAGATCTCTGAGTTCTTTCATCAACATTTTATGGTTTGCAGCACACAAGTCCTGTACATGTTTTGTTAGATCCATACCTGAGTGTTTCGTTTCTGTGCACATGATTGTTAATAGCATTGCATTTTAAATTTCACCTCTGGACCTTCCCTGACAGTCCAGGGGTTAAGGCCTGCATGCCACAAGGCACATCTAAAGATTTTACGATGTTGAATTTCAGTTTCCACACGTAAATTTCTAGTACACAGAAAGACATTTCACTTTTGTCAGCTTTTATACCCAGCAGCTTTGTTGAATTCACTTGAATTCTAGGAGGTTTTACTGATAGATTCCTTGGGATTTTGTACATACACCGTTGTTTCATCTGCAAATAGGCTTAGTTTTATTTTTTTTCTCTCTAATCTATGTACCTTATATTCTTTCCCTCACCTCACCAGGGAACCGTGTTGAATGGTGGTGATGAAAGCGGATGGTCTGATCTTGTTCCCATTCTTACCTGAAGCACTCCGTCGTTTACCGTTGATTTTTGGTGTTAGCTGCAGAGATTTTCGTCAGTGTTCCTTATCAAGTTAAAGAATTCTCTATTCATAGTTTTCTGAGAATTTTTATTATTGGTAATTGCTCAGTCATGTCTAGCTCTTTGCAACCCCATGGGCTGTAGCCCACCAGGTTCCTCTGTCCATGGAACTCTCCAGGAAATAATAATGGAGTGGGTTGCCATTCCCTTCTCCAGAGGATCTCCCCCTGACCCGAGGATCAAACCCGGGTCTCCTGCATTGCAGACAGATTCTCTGCCATCCGAGCCACAGAGAAGCCCTATTTTTCTTGTTAATGGGTGTGAATCGTTTAACTCCACATCTGTGTCTCCCGGGCCAGGTTCTGAGTTTCAGGAGCTCAGTCACTGCTCCGTCAGCCTCTTGTTTTCCTGCCGTGTGTGTCTCGTGCTCTGCCCCCAGTAAGCATCAAACACGTTTGAGGCTCAGAGGGACTCAGCGTGGGCCCCGAGGCAGGAGCTCACAGGGGCATTCCTGACCCCGCAGTGCTGGGCACTGGCTCTGGAGGCTGGCTGCAGCCTCGCTCTGTGTCACCGTTCCCTTCCACCTTTCACCTCACCTTTGGTTACCTTTCACCTCTGTGGCTCGCAGCAGAGGCTCCAGCAGAGATCTGCAGGAGGCAGAGCTGGCTCCTCTCCTTTGCCCCAGGTATTTAGGGTAACTGCCAACGGAAAGCCACTGAGCTCTGCATGGTCAGTGGGGGCTTGTACGTTATCTGACCGGCGCTCCAATAAAGCTGTTCTTTTTCTCAGAAAAGTGAGTGCCGGCTGGGCAGTGGTGTCCTGGTGTCCTCTGAGGGGGGGGAAAGGGGCCGCTCTCCGTGCCCTGGGTCCCCCAGCCCGCTCTGAGCCAGCCAGGGCCTTTCCAGGTGGCAGGATGGGGGTGGGGGTGACCCTGCTGCGGCCCGGGGCTCCCCCAGTGCTGGTGGTGCAGGGAGCGGGGTCCCCCAGTAGAACCCAGAAGCTTCCGTAGATACCACACTGATCCTGCTCAAGCAGGGAGCCAAGGGTGACGGACCGACCCACTTCCTGTCCAAGAAGGCGTTGTCACCACCGCAGTATTTCCACAGTTTGGCCACCTTCCTTCATCCTGTTTTAGTTCAGGCCGTTTCTGCTCCTCCTTGACTCTGTTAGCGAGGTGAGGGAAAGGCGGGAAAGCCCAACTTTATTTTTAACAGGGAGGAAATCAGCACAAAAATGATATCCGCTCCCATCCTCCCAGCAGCCTGAAACATGACCGATCCCGGGGCGGGGTATCCTCCGAGGCGGAGGAGCTGCCAGGGCTCAGTGGTGACAGGGCCGCGACACTGCAGCTTCGGTCGTCCTAAAACACAGGCTCTTCCAGCACACGTGACTGCGTATTTGTGGCCGCTTCTCCCCCGACCTGTCGTTGCCCTCCCAGGACCTTTTCAAATGAGTGGCAGCACAGGGCACAGCTGCGACGTGGTCTGTGCGAGCCTCCACCTTGGTAGTCACGTCCCGGGAGCACAGTGCCTGTGCCAGGACAGAACCGACCCAGAGACAAGCGCTGGCTGCAGGTTTGACACCTCCTGAGCCTCCTGCTTTTACGACCATCGGTGCCCACACCCCGTTCTCTACTGCGACTCAGCCTTCGCAGCATCATGAAACCCTCTGTCTTATTTCTTTTTTTCCTCAGGGCTCGAGGGTTCTGGTCGATGCACGAGACAAGCTTGGTATCCCCTGGCAGTACTCTGAAAGTCTTATTTCTTTTCTTTCCTAGGGCTCGAGGGTTCTGGTCGATGCACGAGACAAGCTCGGTATCCCCTGGCAGTACTCTGAAAATGAAAAGCACGGGATGTTCCTCATGGCTTTCGAGAACAAGGAAGGGCTGCCCGTGGACCCTGCCACCTTCCAGCTGTACGTGCCCGCCCTGAGCGCACTCTGGAGGGACTCTGGCATCAGGGAGGCATTCAGCCGCAGGAGCGAGTTCCAGCTGGTGAGTGAGCCCTCCCTTGGGCACCACGGGCCTAGATCTCTTGGGATTCCCCTTTACAAACCCTGAAAGCACAGTGAACCATAAATTGCTCTAAATCCTGATATTTAAGATCAGAAATACCCAATGCTAATTAAGCCATGTAAATGGTTCGAGAAGGAACGATACTCATTCATTCAGGCTAGATAAATGTTTCCGTTCAAGGAATATGAAGGATTCTTAAAATATTAAGTGTTGGCGTAACTCAAGGAGCTCAAATTTTCTAAGTGTCATTCTTTGTAGGAAATCAACACATCCTTAAGAGAACATCCCAGCTTGACATATGGGTCCTGCCCGGCAGACCACGAATGGTCTCAGATCTGTGCCTGGGAAGCGCACATGAACCCTTCAGGCTGTTCCCCTGGGTTCTTCCCTTTCATCTTAAAGTCTGAAAGTTTCAGAAAGCCTAGTCATCTTCATCACTTAGCTTCATCTAGGGTATGAGTCTGTAAACAGAAAATTTGGGGTGTTTAGCCTGTCTGCATTCCCATTTTTTTTGCTAAGTATCCCTCAACATTAACTGTCTACCGAGATGGGTCTGAGGTAACTGGAATGCACATGCCCAGCTGATGTGAACGCCCCCTCCCTGGGGTGTCCAGAAGTCACCCTGCCCTCCATACCCCTCTGCCCCCAAGAACCGGGACCCCAAGCTTCACCTCACCAGTCCCTTGCCTGTCTCTATGGTGTTGCCATAATATATATTTATTTTTTAAAAACGGAGTCTTGCGTTTCCCTGTTTTCACACCTCACATCAGTGGCTTGTTGCTGTCTCTGTTTTCTGGCTCCTCCAGCGTGGTGACATTTACTTAGGCAGCATGCGTGGCTGTGGGTCTTGTCATTCATGGCCATCTGCTCTTCTGCCATGTGGGTGTACCCAGATGCACCCGTTTCTTTGTGGGTATCCTTTGGGGTAGTTTTCCATGTTTTGCGGTTAGAAGCAAATGCCCCTCAACCTCTCCCGCGCGTCCCCAGGTGCCCCTGTCCAGGGGTCTCCAGGACGTACACCGAGGAGAACTGGCTTGTTGTAGGGCATCTGTGCCTGCAGACAGACAGACAGAATGTGTCCGGTTGTCTTCCGGAGCAGCTGCCCCGGCTGTGCTGTGCCAGCAGCAGAAGCCCGTGTAGCTCTCCCGTAGTGCTGTCCGACTTCAGAGGCGCGTAAGACCCCCTCTTAGCCGAGGGAGCAGAGATACACTGTGTTCCCATAGCGTCTCCTTAGGGCTCAATGGAAATCTCCCTGAATTCTTGGCTATATGTTTCCTCTTCTGGGAAATGCCCGTTTATGTCTCCCGCTGATTTTTACTAGTGAGTTCTCTTCATTTTCTGCCTGTATTTGAGGTGCTCTGCACAGTCTGCCGGATAATCCTTTCAGTTCAGCTTCCGTGTGCTTTTCATTTGATCCCCCACAACCCTCGCATCTTACCCAGTCGTCTCGGCACAGCTAGGAAATTGATTCTGGCGCACTGCTCTGAATCTAACTGAAGACCTCGTTCAGATGCAGCTGCCTTTCCTCGAACATCCTCCTCTCAAGCCAGGATCGGGCTCAGGGCGCCCCCCGCACTTAGCCCTCGCGTCTCCCGGGTCTCCATCAGGCTCCGCCATTGGGTCTCTCCTGCGTCTTTACGACCTTGACACTTTGAAAGAGTCAGTCATGTTGTAGGATGTCCGTCCTTGGGTCTGTCTGGTGTTTTCTCATCATTAGGATGAGCAGGAGAACCTCTGAGGTGATGCTGTGTCCCCTGAGCACCCTGCCGGAGGTGTGAGCTCACGATGAGTCCGGGTCCTCGTGGTGGGGGCCTTGATCACTGGATAACGTGCTGTTTGCCACGTGTCTCCTCTGTGAGGTCACTGCTGTCCCCTGTTAGTAGTAAATATTGGGAGGAGGCACTTTGCGACTCTGCGAATATCCTGCTTCTCTCCAGGCTGTCGCCCACGGATTTTAATATCCATCGGTGGGTCTGAGGGGTGGCATTTTTATAAGTTTCATTTTCACATTCGTCCTCAAGTTTAAAGTGAAACAGTCAGATGAACTAGAAGGTAACAGTTGCCATAGAGAAGACTTGTTACTGTTCTAAAGGGCGTGACCGCCAGAGGCAGCTGGGGGGACACAGACTCCCAAGAGTGAAGCTGGGGTCTAGGTCCCCTCACCGTGCGCATGTGCTCAGTCACGGCCGACTCCTTGCAACCCCAGGGACGGTAGCCCGCCAGGCTCCTCTGTCCACGGACTTCTCCAGGCAAGAACACTGGAGTGGGTTGCCATTTCCTTCTCCAGGGGGTCTTCCCGACCCAGAGGTCGAACCTGCGTCTCCTGCATTGCAGGTGGGTTCTGGACCACGGTGCCCCCTGGGAAGCCCTGAGGCACACCCCCACATAAAGCCACAGACTGAAATGATCTGGGAAAGAATAGTCTCTTCAGAACGTGGATGGAAATTGCTGTTATCCATTGAGAATTTACCCCAGAAGGAAATATGAGCTGCGGAGCTGAGGATGTACAAGCGGCGTTTAGCAAGTGCTACGTCTAGGCTGCGGGTGTGTGTGGCGGGGCGGCTTTGGTCCGCCCTCCTCGCTGGGCACTTTGGTGGGTGTTCTGCCACTCAGCCCCTCCTGTGAGCCTGGTACTCTGCTGAGGTCAAGTTCGGCTTCCTCAACAAGTTGCTGAGACTTTTAGTCACCATAAAATATGCTGAGAAGTGCGATTGAGAAGTATCCCGCTACACTGTGCATAAAGGGAGAAGGTAAGCAGTTCCACCTGACAGGAGGGGGCGGGGAGATGTTTGGGGGCAGACTTTCTCAGGATGAGGTGGGACTGAACTGGGCCCTGTTAGGCGTGGGGGGGGGGGGGTCTCTGCACGAGTGTGCGGCCTGCGTGGGCGGGCGGAGGGGGTCAGAGAGGCTCCGTGTGCAGGTCACCAGCCCCGCCTCCAGCTGCCGTACATGGTGAAGGAGCTTGGTTGGCTCAGAACGGAGCTTGTGGGGTGGAGGGTGAGTGGGGGCTCTGTGTGTGGCTGGCACTGCTTCTCGGGTCTGCCCCCTCCTCGCTGCTGGGTCAGTGCTGGCCTGGTCTCCCCTGCACAAGGCTGCAGCCTTGCGGGGCTCCCGAGGCCTGGGTGAGCATCCAGCCCTCGTGCTCCGCTGTGGGACGGGGGGCGGCGCGCCGTCTGCAGGTGGCACGGTGGGGGCAAGGCTCAGGCTGGCCCGGCGGCACTCTCTGTGGCCACCCAGCCACACAAGCAGCTCTGTTCCCTGTAACTGAGGAGCCAGTGAGGTGTAGCAAGCCAGAGTGTCTCCAGAAGTCAGTCAGGAGTGCCGTGCATCAGATGGGCTGAAGGGGAGCGGACAGGAGGCCCGGGTCTGGCTAGGAGACGGTGCACTTGGACCTGGGCGGGAGGGCTCTGCCTCCTGGCCTCAGTGTCAGCACTTACCGCCACTGGGTTTGTGCGTAACTCTGCTCGTTGTCCAGTTCGTCACCCTCTTCACCATCATCCGCCCGCTAAAGGTGCGTGTGAGCCGGGAAAATCAGTAGGTACATAACTGCCCCAGTAAACGGAACCGGGTTTTGCTGTTACCAGCTGGACTCCTGAGCTCGCAGCCCGTGAGCTGCATTAGCGACTTGCCGTTCCTGTGGGTCCGGTGCATCTTTTCCTAGAGGGCTGGGCGGCTGCGGGGCAGTTTGGGACCTCGGCTGGAGTCCTCACCTAAGTCCTCTTGACTGACTCTGACCCTGACATCAGCTCATTCAGATGTTTGGGGGCTTCACACGGCAGAGTGTCCAGCATACACAGAGACCACGGGCTCTCCTCTCTGATGCTTTCTGCCTCACACTCTTGGATTTAAAAAAAAGTTCACTGTTTTATGGATCGTTTTTTTTTCCTTCTTCCGGTTCCTGTCTCACAGCGGCAGGGCGTAGCGCTTCCTTGAAAATGTCTTCGTCTCTTCGGCTTTCGAAGATGGCATTGGAGACTCAGTTCAGGGGAGGGAAGTCTGTTTCTTGATTTCTGAAAGTCAAGTGACTCTGGTAATCACAGAGTTTTTTTTTCTGTCTTGTTTAAAAGAATTGAGTCGTTGTACCATTATCAGAGAGTGCTGGATTGCTAGAAAAGGCCCGCTCTGGGGCTGAACTGTGGAACCAGAGGAGAGTAGAGGTGTGCATCTCCGTTGTGTGTGTGGATGCTGCTGCCTTAGAAGCAGACGGCTATGCGGTTTTAAGAGGAAAATTACTCTGGCGGAGTGAGCAGCACGCTGAGTATAAAAATAATCGAATCGCCTGTCTCACTCCTGACATTAAATCCATATGTGTGGTGCTCAGGCTTTGTGACATCTGGGGCTCCGATTACCCCGGGGTCTCCGCTCCAGCTCACAGGGGCCCCGTGGTCCTTGCCTACTCCTCGCCTGATGGATGTACTCTCTAAGGGCCAGAGAAACACGATTCAAAGTCCTCAGGCTTGGAGCGCTTCTTCGGGGAGGCTTTGGGATAAAGTAGTGCCCAGAGTCCTCCCTTGCATTCCTGAAACAGACACCCCCGCCTGTGCTGTGTGGCGGCTGCATCTGTTTAGGAAAAAAGATCAAACCAGTCACTTTGCAGACGGGCTTGACCTCACGGACTACTGGTCCTGTGGAAAGTTGCCTGCGCTTTTGCTCGGTTCAGTGGCTCAGGCGTGTGCAACTCTTTGCAACCCCCTGGACTGCAGCACACCAGACTTCTCTGTCCACCACCAGCTTCTGGAGCATGCTCAGACTTATGTCCGTTGAGTCAGTGATGCCATCCAACCATCTCATCCTCTGTCGTCCCCTTCTCTTCCCGCCTTCAGTCTTTCCCAGCATCAGGGTCTTTTCAAATGAATCGGTTCTTCGCATCAGGTGGCCAGGTATTGGAGTTTCACCTTCAGCATCAGTCCTTCCAGTGAATATTCAGGACTGATTTCCTTTAGGGTTGACTGGTTTGATCTCCTTGCAGTTCAAGGGACTCAAGAGTCTTCTCCAACACCACAGTTCAAAAGCATCAATTCTTCGATGCTCAGTTTTCTTTATAGTCCATCTCTCACATCCATACATGACTACTGGAAAAACCATAGCTTTGACTAGATGGACCTTTGTTGGCAAAGTAATGTCTCTGCTTTTCAATATGCTGTCTAGGTTGGTCATAGCTTTTATTCCAAGGAGTAAGTGTCTTTTAATTTCATGGCTGCAGTCACCATCTGCAGTGATTTTGGAGCCCAGAAAAATAAAGTCTCACTATTTCCATTGTTTCCCCATCTATCTCCCATGAGGTGATAGGACTGGATGCCATGATCTTAGTTTTCTGAATGTTGAGTTTTAAGCCAGCTTTTTCACTCTCTTCTTTGACTTTCATCAAGAGGCTTCTCAGTTCCTCTTTGCTTTCTTCCATAAGGGTGGTGTCATCTGCATATCTGAAGTTATTGATACTTTTCCCAGCAGTCTTGATTCTAGCTTGTGCTTCATCCAGCGTAGCATTTTGCATGATATACTCTGCATATAAGTTAAATAAGCAGGGTAACAATATACAGCCTTGACGAACTCCTTTCCCGTACTCCTTACCAGTCTGTTGTTCCATGTCCAGTTCTAATTGTTGCTTCTTGCTGCATACAGATTCTCAGGAGGCAGGTAAGGTGGTCTGGTATTCCCGTCTCTTTAAGAATTTTCCAGTTTGTTGTGATCCACACAGTCAAAGGCTTTGGTGTAGTCAGTGAAGCAGAAGTAGATGTTTTTCTGGAACTCTCTTGATTTTTCTTTGATCCAATGGATCACTACTCTACACATGGACATCACCAGATGGTCACCACCGAAATCAGATTGATTGTATTCTTTGCAGTCAAAGATGGAGAAGCTGTAATAAGACCGGGAGCTGACTGGCTCAGATCATGAACTCCTTATTGCCAAATTCAGACTTAAATTGAAGAAAGTAGGGAAAACCACTAGACCATTCAGGTATGACCTATATCAGATCCCTTACAATTATACGGTGGCAGTGGCAAATAGATTTAAGGGATTAAATCTGATAGACAGAGTACCTGAAGAACTATGGACGGAGGTTCGTGACATTGTACAGGAGGCAGAGATCAAGATCATTCTCAAGAAAAAGAAATACAGAAAGGTAAATGCTTGTGTTTGTGAGGAAGCCTTACAAATAGCTGAGAAAAGAGAAGCTAAAGACAGGAGAAAAGGAAACATATTCCCATCTGAATGCAGAGTTCCCAAGAATAAGAAGGAGATAAGAAAGCTTCCTCAGCGGTCAGTGCAAAGAAATAGAAGGAAACATTAGAATGGGAAAGACCAGAGATCTATTCAAGAAAATCAGAGAGACCAAGGCAACATTCTGTGCAAAGATGGGCTCAATAAAGGACAGAAATGGTAGGAACCTCACAGAAGCAGAAGATACTAAGAAGAGGTGGCCAGAATACACGGAAGAGCTGTACGGAAAAGATCTCACAACCCAGATAGTCACGAGGGTGTGATACTCACCTGGAGCCAGACATCCCGGAGTCCGAAGTCAAGTGGGCCTCAGGAAGCATCACTGCGAACAAAGCTAGCGGAGGTGTGGGATTCCAGCTGAGCTCTTTGAGGTCCTAAAAGGTGGTGCTGGGACAGCGCCGTGCTCACTGTGCTTTTGCTGATGTGATTTTAATTGAGGTTCAGAATTCTTTCCCTGAGCTTTCTTAGGAAGCAGGCTTTGAGGCACTAGAGGATGAGGGTAAATGGAAGATGAGGGGATTTGATTTGTAGCCCTGATAACTTTCTGTAACTTTGCGGCCACGTGAAACAAAGTGGCATATAGTTCATGGGCAGTTTGGGGCATTTTCTGCGCCCCTTTCCTTGTCCTTCTTGGAAGGAAATCCACTCTAGCACCGCTCGGCGGTCACTTTCAACCATTTGAGGAACAGTGTCATGGTAGCTGGTTGATTGGGAATAAGTCCTGGGAGCTGGGGGTCCAGTGGTTAAGACTTAGCCTTCCTAAGGAGGGGGTACAGGTTGATCCTGGTCTGGGAGCTGAGATCCCGTATGCCTCGGGCCAAAAAAAACAAAACCGAGAACAGAAGCAATGTTGTAATCAATTCAAAAGAAAGACGTCCTGAAGTCACAGCTTGTCTGAATGGCAGGCGATGCCCGTGGGCCATTTGGGCTGTTTCCCAGCTCCTCTGAAGGCCCTGTGGGAGTCCGGGGTCTCTCTGCCAGACTCGACCGTCCCCTGGGCCCACCTTTGCCTCTTCCTCTTTTCTCCACTGTGGAGATACTCTACCTGCTTGATGTTTTTTTTTTTAATGCTGCAGTTTAAGGTTTATATCAGAGGGGGACAAGAGAACCCCCAGATGGAGAAGAACCCTCTTCCCTGGAGTCGCCTGTGATACCGTCTGGAACATCTCAGAGAGCCTGTCCCACTTGGGAGCAGTGGGGGCCCTGCTCTTGGCAGCAGGCGCGAAACTCCGGGGGTCACTGCTATTCCCCGGAAGCCGGGACAGCAGCGGCACTCCCTTTTGCCTGTCACCTGAAGGGGGGCTGGCAGGGCGGGGGTCTGTCTGGACCCTCGCCTCGTCCTGCCGCGTGGCCTGTGTCCTTAGACGTGGCTGCCAGGCAGGAGCGGGAGGCGGGGGCAGAAGGGGAGCCCACCCTCTCCTTGCAGAGCCTTGGCCCAGGTGCCAACTGGCCGTCCCCCTCACTCAGAGCCCACCCCGTGGGGAGACGGCCGGGCATGGTTCTCGGCTGGTGGCGCCCCTTGGGGACCATCTCCCTCCCGGATTTTGGCGGCGGGGGGCTGGTGCTTAGTGTGGACTGCAGGGAAGGCTGAGTCGGTATGACCCGTGGGCCGAGCCTCGCAGCTGTGCCTTCAGTCTTGTGCCTCTATTTTGGTTTCGTGGAATTCATTCATTCAGCACATTTTTGTGGAGCAGCCACCACGTGTCAGGCACTCAGAAACCCTGGGAAAGCACAGCGAGCACACAGGAAGGTCCCAGACCGTGTGGAGCTGACCTTCTGACAAGGGGAGAGGGGCAAGAAACAGTTAGTGGCTGGCGAGTGTGCGTGTGTGCACGCCTGCCCGCTCCTACGTGTCGTGTGTATGAGGGGAGAACAGAGCAGGGACCTGGGTGGAGAATGGAGAGGGGCCTCGAGGAGCAGCGGGTCGCGGGCGTTGCCCTGGGGCGCTCGGCCCTCCCCACCTGGCGCTTTCCCTTCCGCTGTGCTGGCCGAGCCGAGCGTGTGGCCCCGACTAGGCTGCCAGCCCTGCTCGTCCTGGTTGGATGTCGCCGTGGGAACAAGGCCTGAGACTGCCCTCTGAATGGCTGGGCAGTCCGCCCCGGCCTCTCTCCTTCCCGCAAGCCATCAGCGTCGAGACCCTGGGGGTCAGCGCAGACCGCAGCGGGGCACAACACGCTGCGCGGCCAGGCCCAGCCATGTGGTTTAGGCCTCTGTGCCTCGGCTCCTGGTCCGAACTGACGGAGTGCCCAGGGGGCCTTTGAGAACCCTCTGAAGGAGACGGGAAGCGAGCCCTCGGGTGAGGGGAGCGTGTCCTGGCCTGAAGAGGAGCAAGGGCAAAGGCCCCGGGGTGGAGCTGACGTGTGTCCCAGGGAGCACAGATGCGGTGGGGGCGGGTGTGCAGAGCAGAGGGGCTGACGGAGGCCCTGCGAGGGGCTACTGGAAGGACTGAGCCAGAGGAGTGGGGCGGCCTGGTTCCTCTTTAGTGGGGTCCCTGTGGCAGCTGTGTGGACACGGCAGGGAGGCCCAGCAGGTCATCTCGGTGACGGGCGTGGGGGTGATGAGGGCTGTCGGGTCTGAGCCCCTCAGACCTGGAGAGGAATGTGCAGGTCCACCCAGCTCACTAGGGTCCTTTCCACCTCAGGCCTGCTGGTCAGTGGTGAGCCGTGTGAGCCTGGCGCTGTATTCTCTCTTTCCCGTTTAGGACTCAAGTGGAGAGCGCGTTTCTCTTTGGGAGTGGCCCCCAGGCTGCCCCTCGGGTCTGGAGCAGCCCTCAGAGCACAAAGCACATACAGCCCCACCCGGCAGAGCATGCCCGGTGCCTTCTTGAGGAGAGTGACCCAGTCTTTCTGCGGAGAGCAGTTACCCTGAGGGAGCTGAGCAAGGCAGAGTTACGGCCCCTCGGGGGCCCACGCCCTCGCCGGTGGGGACAGGCCGAGTGCTCAGTCTGCGGCTGCTGTCTGCTCAGGGTCTGACTGGTGAGAAGTGAAGTCAGTTCGGTTTCCGCCGGCCAGCCGCACCCTCTCCAGAGCTGTCAGAGGATTTTCTTCCATTCCCTCATGTATGTTTTATTCTTCAATTTTGACCAACCTGATAAGAGAGAATTCCCATGATTACTAGTTCTTTTCATGTGCTTAGTCACTCAGCCGTGTCCAGCTTAGTCGCAACCCCATGGACTGTAGCCCGCCAGGCTTCTCCATCCATGGGATTCTCCAGGCAAGCATACTGGAGTGGGCTTCCATTCCCTTCTCCAGGGGACCTTTCCCACCCAGGAATCAAACTCAGGTCTCCTGCACTGCAGGCGGATTCTTTGCCATCTGAGCCCCAGGGAAGCCAAGTGTTTATTAGCCGTGTGTGTTTATTCACTGGTGAGTTGCTGCCCATCCTTGGCTTCTGTTTTCCTGTTGCAAACAGATTTCTCTTGACTGGTACCAGTCTCCCACTAGATGCTCATTTTTTCTAAAACTTTTTTTTTTTAAGTAATTACAGATTCATAGCACACGACAAAGACAGTACAAAGGTCCCCGCATCCTTCACGGTCTGGTTACATCTTACATGACTACAGTCTGATATCTGTACAGTGAGTGCGCATGGTTCTGCCACCTTACGTGTCACCCAAAGGGCTGGCGTAACCACCACCGCAATCAAGATACATCTCCCCGTCTCCATGGAGATGAGCTTCCCGCTGCCCCCATAGTCTCCCTCCTTCCCCACTGTCCCTCATCCCTGGCAACCACCTATTTGTTATCTTGTCTCTAAAATGTTATCTGGGGAGTATCGTACACATGGAATTGTACAGCGTGTGACCTTTTGAGGCTGACACTTGTCACACATCCTAATGCCGCCGAGATACACCCAGGTTGCTCTTGGGTCAGTAGATATCTTTTCATTTCTGAGTCGTGTTCCATGGTGTGGAGGGAGGTGCCGTAGCTTTTTAATCTAATCATACTTAGATGTACAGATATACGGGCTTACCAGGTGGCGCTAGTGGTAGAACCTGCCTGCTACCAGCTGGTGGCTCAGCTGGTAAAGAATCCACCTTCAACTCAAGAGACCTGGGTTCGATCCCCGGATTGGGTAGATCCCCTGGGGAAGGGAAAGGCTGCCCGCTCCGGTACCCCGGCTGGAGAATCCCACGGACTGCGTAGTCCACGCGGTCGCAGAGTCAGACACGACTGAGCGACTTTCACTTTCACACGGGTTAGTTTTTCCACCTCTCAAACTAAATCAACTTTGCCAGTGCAATCTATATGGGAAATCTCTGCCTTCCTAAAACTTGCTACTAGAGTCAGAGGGACTTGAGGAATCCTCTCACCAAATCCTCTGACACTGCAGCAGTTTGCGCCTGGGGATGGGAGCAATCTGCCTGAAGCTGGTGAGCGGCCCAGCCAAGATGAGGGCCCACCGGTGGCGTGCTCGGTCCGGTCCCCACTCCGTGGACGGCGGCAGTCTTCCCTTTCCTCTGTGGCGGCTCAGGCCCAAGGGCGCAGAAGCGGGAAGTGGGGGTATTTGCTATTCTTGGATCCCGTGCTGGTGAGAAACTTCGTGTTCCTGCTTATGACGCCGGCCTTTCCCCTCTGTTTCATTCATCACAATGAGTATTATATACTTAGAGACCTCAGAAAACCTATTTTAATATAGGTCTTTGTGAAAAATGTTGCTATAAGCCTTATTTCTAGAGGGTCTGTAAGCCAGTGACATAATGGCCCAGGATGGAAATGCGATCCACAGTAGATTTAAAAATGCAAGATGTTGCATGATAACAAGGCCAGAAACCCCAAAGGAAAAGAATAATGGTTTTGACTAAGTAAACATTTTTAACTTTCGTATGGGAAAAATCAGCATAAAGTAAGGCAAAAGGCAAATGACAAGTTAGAAGAAAAACAATCCTCAACATAAAACAAAGGTGTTTTTTTAACATGTCGAGTGCGTCAAACAGCTTCAGCCTATGTGAGCAAGTTCTTGGATGTCGACAGAAGACCGAGCAAAGGAAGACGTAGGATCACCAGCCTTGCTACTAACCACGGAAATGCAAGTAGAAGCAGTAACATGGTAACTTGTGTCAGACCGGCGGTGACTAATAATGTCCTGGGTTGACTGGGGTCTTAGGAAGTAGGTCCCGTCACTCACCCACGCAGGGGACAGGAGCATCGAGTGGTTCACCGCCTTGGTGTGTGTTGGGACATGGAGTGCTGCATCCTCCGGCAGTAGTTCAGCTCCCAAGGAATTTATCCTAAAGCAGTAATTGCATGATTTCCGGCTTCTAATTACAGGGGACTAGTTATCTAAAGACTTCTGCTGAAAATAATTTAAAATCCTAGATAAAATGTTAAAAATAACTTTATGAAAGCATCTAAGCGCTGACAAGACTGTGAAGAATGACCAGGCCAAACCTCAGAGAGTTGAACCTTGAGAGATAAGCCACCCTGAGCAGCGGTCTCTCCCTGAGAGCGCTGGTGATCTAAACAGCGAACCCAAGCGGTGACGTCCGGCAGGCTTCTCAGGGCCTGACCACGAGGTAGAGACTTCAGATCGCCAAAGCTGAGGAATCTGTAGGAGGCTCTAACATCATAAGCTGGGACCTCAGGGGGTGTAGCCACAGTAAACCCAGAGAAGGAGGGTGAGAGAAGAGAGCTGTGCTGGCTGCCAAGCCGGAGCAGGGGAGCGGCAAAACAGCCCCCCGTGTTCACCTGGAACCCCAGTGCTCTGAACTCAGGTTAAAGGGACTCCAGATGGGTCGTGTGCCCAAGGAGCAAATGGAAACTCTGGAAAAGACAGCCTGACCCTAAGCCTTGGAGAATCCCCACAAATCACGTTTGTAAGGCCAGCAGGCATCACAGAGCCAGCCATAGTCGCAAGGAAACAGCCTGCTATTCCTGGAACCAGGAGAGAGGACGGACAGCAGAAACAGACCCGCCACCTTCAGGCCTTAGACTTGGCGCACAGATTGTGGGGCAGCTTACTCCATACCCCCGGAAAGCTGTGTGTATAAAGACTGTTCCTTCTACATATATAACTTTATATGTGTATAAAGGAATAAAATATCTCCAGGAAAAACTGGAAACTTACTAAAAAGTGGTATAGCCTATTTTAAAAGAGCAAACTAGAACTTGTAGAATTGAAAAATACAAAAACCAAAAATAAAAACTTGGCAGTTAGTACCCCATAAAAGAGTATTAATAGTATAGAAGAAATACTGGAAGAAAGTTTAGGGTTAGAGTATCTTTTCCAGAGAGAATTTCCATCTGCTACTTGGTCCCAAAAACAGATTAGCATGTAGAAGAGAGAGACAAAAACAGGGAAAATATGAAAGAGGTTGAGAGGTACGGAGGATGGAGTGAGAAGTTCTGATGTCCTTTTAAGCAAGACTTAGAGAAAGGAGACTGGGGCAGAGACCACACTGGAACAGGTAACGGCTGACAAAGTGCATCAGATCAGAAGGTCAGGAATTCCAGTGAGTCCCAACCAAGATTAATAGTAAAGCCCCTAAGCAGATAAATGATAACAGAGCTGCAGAAAACCAAAGGCAGAGAAATCTTAAAAGTAACTACAGAAAAAGGTGGAGATGAGCTTTCAACGAGTGACATTTTGACAGCTTTCTTCCTCAAAGTTACAACAGAAGCCAGAAAGAGTCAATGATACTGTGAGGTGGTGCCTGTGAGAAAACACAGCTTCTCACCCAGAATTCTGTGAAACTGAGGACAGAAAAGGACACCTGCAGATGAAGCTGATCACGCGCAAACCCACCTTAAAGGAACTGTAAAGACTACAAGCAAGAACTACGGTGTTGGGGAAGACTCTTGAGAGCCCCTTGGACCGCAAGGAGACCCAACCAGTCCATCCTAAAGGAGATCAATCCTGGGTGTTCATTGGAAGGATGGTGTTGAAGCTGAAACTCCAGTACTTTGGCCACCTGATGTGAAGAGCTGACTCACTGTAAAAGACCCTGATGCTGGGAAGGATTGGGGGCAGGAGGAGAAGGGGAAGACAGAGGATGAGATGGCTGGATGGCATCACCGACTCAATGGACATGGGTTTAGGTGGACTCCAGGAGTTGGTGATGGACAGGGAGGCCTGGTGTGCTACAGTCCATGGGGCCGCAAAGAGTCGGGCACGACTGAGCGACTGAACTGAACAAGCAAGAGGAAAGGGATCCCAGATGGAGGGTTGGAAACCTAAAAAAGAACAGAGACTAACTTGTCTGGCTTTTCCTTTTTTTGGTCATATTTTTGGCATCAAGTCAAAGATCCGGAGGGTTTACCCCGTTTTCCTCCTGTGTTTAGGTTGTTGGACATTCTGCGGGTGTCGGCGCATTCCGGATGAGTGTCTGCATGTGGGGTGAGGCACAAGGCCAGCTTCCTCCTGCACGTGGACATCCGCCGTTCCAACCCCGTTTTTTGAGCATCTGTTCTTTCCCCATCGAGTGGTCTTGGCACCCTTGACGAATGTCAGTTGGTCTTGCGTGTCTGGGTTCCTTTCTGGTTTCTTGGTTCTGTTCCATTGGCCTGTGTATCCATCCTTATGCTAGTAACACACTGGTTTGATTGCTGTAGCTTTGTAGCGAGTTTTGAAATCCGGAAGCATGAGTCCCCCAGCCTTGTTTCATTTTTCTCATTGTGGTTTTGGTTTGCATTCTCCTGAGGACGGATGATGTCAAACCACTTTGGAAGAAGAGTAAAATGGGAGGAACTTGTTCTTCATGGAGGTCAGCAAGCCACTGCCTGCAGGCTTTCTTTTGTCTTATTTTTATTTGAACCCCTAGTTTAAGATTTTTTTTGTCTGTTTGTATTCAAAGAAGAATATGCAGTAAAGATGACTATATGAAGTCCCTATAACCTAAAACATTTACCACTTGGATCTTTACAGAAAAAGTTTGTTAATCCCTTCTCTAATGGGCTTCCATGGGGGCTCAGATGGTAAATAATCCACCTGCAACGTGGGAGACCTGGGTTTGATCCCTGGGTCAGAAATATTCCCCTGGAGAAGAGAATGGCTGCCCACTCCAGTATTCTTGCCTGGAGAATCCCATGGACAGAGGAGCCTGGCGGGCTACAGTCCATGAGGTCGCAGAGAGTCGGGCACGACTGAGCGACTCACACGTTGACTTTTACTAACGAAACAGATGCCAAGCTTTATTTCTTAAAACAATGTAACACCCACCACAGCGGAGGAGCTGGTGCAGAACAAGGCGCTGTGGATCCTTGCGGCTGTCGAACGTCTTGGTGTCTGAAATCTGGTGAGCATGCAACATCATTTCCTCTTCTCAGAGACGCCTTTTCAAACCGTGGGCCCGTTTTTCTGTTGAATTGTCCAATCCAATAAGATAAGTAAATTGTTGGAACCGCACAGAGAACAATGAAGGTGATCCTTGTATACACACCCAGTTTTATCTGGGTTAGGGACCTACATGTGAAAGGCAAAACTGTGTCTCTTAGGAGGTGACATAGAAGAGTCTTCTTGATCTTGGGGGTGGGGAAGAACTGAAGTCGTCAACAGTGCCAAAGGGAGAGACGGGGACTTGGACCGCCATCAAGCAGGGAGCTTTGTTCATCCAGAGAGCATCTTCACCGCTCTGACCTGCAAGAAAAAAATGTCGTGTCCAGAATATTTAAAGAACCTCTGCAAACCTGTAAGGAACAGGCAATCCAATAGGAAGATGGGCCCAGGGCTTGAAAAGGCATTTCTGAGAAGAGGAAATGGTGTTATACACGCACCAGATTTCAGAAACTGGAACACTGACGGTGCCAGGACTCGGCAAGAGTGTGGAGTGACCGGAGCCCTGCTGCAGCCTGCGCTGGGTGCAGATCGGGGCCCCCAAGGTAGGAGGCAGCTTGAGAGAAAGCAAGAGAACCCCTTCCCAGTGTACGTGTGTCTGTGTCTCATCATCGTGTGTCCCGGTGTGTAGGCGAGCATTTCCTTGATCTGTTCAGCAGCTGTGTGATGGGCATTGGAGTTCTCTCTGCTCTTCGGCTCTAAGAATAATGCTTCAGTGAGCGTTCTTACGCATCATTCTTCGTGCTGGTTGCTCAGTCATGTCCGACTCTCTGTGACCCCGAGGACTGTGGCCCGCCAGGCTCCTCTGCCCATGGGGTTTCTCCAGGCAGGAATACTGGAGTGGGTTGCCATGCCCTTCTCCAGGGGTATCCTCTCGACCCAGGGATCCATCCTGGGTCCCCTGCATTGAAGTCTTAAAGGAAATATAAATATACCAGTGGTGCTCACAAGAGGGAGGAAATTTGGCTCTCCGGGGGCAATTTTCACAGTAAAGTGAGATTCCATTTTTTTCCCCGTCTTTCCTTCTTACCCAACATTACATAAGACGTTAGAAGGATCTCTTAATGATGCCGAGTTCGATGATTCCTCTGGGGGAAGGACGGAGCAAGTCTGTCTTTCCAGGTAAACTCCGAGCAGCACTGTGCATCCGCGCTGGCGAAGCCGTGGGGGCGCATCCCCCTTGATCTCATCGCTGCTCGTTGTAGCCCCGCTGAGGCTGGTCCCCAGGAACACCTCTTAGCCCTCAGGTTGCCGTTGGGCCGAACAGATCTCTCCTTTGGCTTCTCGATAAATATTGCCTCTTAAAAAGGCACTAGGTCTGCGCACCCTAGTGCCGAACTTGAGAAAATGTTGTGTCTTCCCCAAGTTCCAAGAAGCAATTTTGAAATAACCTACAATTCACCCTCTTATTTACTGAGCTTAAATTTTTTTTTTTTTTTCCGGAAATATCAAGCAAAATTCCCCGTTTGAGATGCTGGAAAACATGTTGTTTTGAGAAGAAATTTATTGACACCTTTCAAATGTCCCCTTTGTCCAGGAGGTCCCCGCGGCCCAGGCTGTGGGTGGCTCACGTCCCGTTTGGCTCTGCTCCTGAGCAAATCCCTGATGTTGTTCTAAGGAGGAACCCCGAGAGCCGCCGGGGCTGGGGCTCCCACACACTCGTGGCCGCCCTCGGCAGCGCCCTCCGGGACGTGGCGCTTGCCTCGCGAGGACCCGGGTCGAGGTCCTCTCTGGCCGGCTCCGGTCCTTGAGGGAAGAGAGCCAACTGGTGTCTGCCTCACACCCGTTTGCACCGCAGGGGGCAGGGGAAAGCGGCAGGGGGCCGACCGGAGGCAGCCACAGCTGAGGCGTCAGTGACGGGGCGGGTCTCCGAAGCGCCGGGCGACTCCGTTCCACAGAGGAGTGTCTCAAGACCCGTCCTCGGTCTTGAACTGCACGTCACCTCCGTAGGTGGTTTTGACAGGCTGCTCTGGGGTTGAATCACTGTCTCCTCTGAACCGTTCACCAGAACCTGAATAAACAAGATCGCTGACTCAGCCTGATTTGTTTTGTAACCTCTCTAACATCAGAGGGTCACCCATGCAAGGTAAGTGGAAGTGCTGGATTCTGAAGTGGCACAAGGTGACCCAGTGTAGCAGTCACTGCCCGCTTCCAGAATCTTCTTTACGACACTTCTCTCTGGGAAGCACACGTGCTGTTGTGGCGGCTGTCTCCAGGTGTCTTGGAGCAGTTCTTTTTCAGTTCTTTTTCGCCGTGAGCTAGCTTCAGGTCACAGGTCCGTGTAGAGTCGAAGAGAAAGTCAGCACACGTCTGCGGAGCGTCGCCCCACTCCGCGGTCGAGGGAGTGCAGAGAGGCTTTCCCAGACGAGGCGTTTGCGCAGACAGCTGGCACGGCCAAAGGAAGAAGCCCTTTGTGGGCTCCCTGTGCTGGACTCCGCGTGTTCTCTGCCTGGTGACGCGAATAAGCGTGGTTTCTGGGCGCCCCCGGGCCAGCCCGCCGGCGCTGCCGAGCGTGCGCACCGCCGTTGGCCCCTGGCCCACGCCGCGGCCCACGCCTCCGGGGGCACCTGTGCTGCCCTGCACCCTCAGGTGGGGTGTCCCTCACGAGATGCTGCTCGCTGCTGCTCAGCAGAGAGCTGGAGGCTTGGCTGAGGGCAGAGAGGCGGCCGCCGGGAGCTCCAGTCCAGACGACCTGCGGAGTCGGGGTCCCAGGCCAGACCTGCCGGCCACCGATGCAGCACAATGGCCCCTTGTGAGCAGCTGGGCGGCCCAGGAGCATCCAGGGCTCCCCGCCTCTGGCCTCCCGGCCTCTCCGCCGGCCGCAGTCCCGGCTCCCTGCGCAGAGCTTGCCTTTTCCTGCTTCCCAGCGCCAAGCAGCGAGCCCGCGGGTGAGTCAGGCTTTGGCAGACAGAGGGCTGCTTTGAGCCCTTCTCCCTGCTTTTGTTCCCCAAGGAGGGGGAGGGTGTGAGTATCCAGCTGCAGGCTCCCTGACCCCGGCACGGGGGCCGGGGCTTCCACACGACGTCGTCCCCTCTGTCCTGCCACCGTCTCCCCAGCCTTTGTGTCAGCAATGGGGTTCCCATCCCTGCGTTAACTTGGTTCATGGGAAGTGCTCATGAGCTCAGCCCCGCAGGCTGGCGGGCGGACTCGGGTGGTCAGTCACAGCACCACCTCACGCGGGAGACAGGAGCCTGGCCTGGGGCTGAGCCGCTGCTTTGACCTCAAACAAGTTAACCGCTGAGCTTTGGTTTCTTCACCTGGAGAATGGGAATAATCCTACTGTTTTGCATCAGATAATAGGCACCCAGGGTCTGTCACTGGCCTTGTGGTCCAGCTGGGTGAGCGGTTTGGGCCGATTCAGCCCCCTGCCCGTCTACGATGGCTGACAGACCAAACACCTGTGAGCCTGTGTTAGTGAGCACTGGGACGGGCCCTGGGACTCCTCCCGGGGACGGAAGCTCTGCTCAGAGCCCAGCTCTGTGTTGCCCAGACCCATCTTTTGGCATGTCGTGGTTTCATGGCTTTCTCCGCTGCTTCATGTTTGTCGTTAGGGGCCAGGGTGGAGCCAGGAGTTGTGGTGGGGAGAGGGCCGGCCCAGCACTTCGCAGGACTTCGCAGGAGGGTGAGGCGGTCGGTGACGCCGGGCTCCAGGCATGGCTACACTGCTGGGCAGCTGGTCGGCCTCTGTTGCTCTCACACCCCGGCATTTTGTCAGCTGATAGGTGGGACAGCGTGGACTGAGTTGGAGCTGAATTTTAAGTGGTCGTCCGGACACCACTCTGAACTGAAAAGCTGGTCGATATGAACCCCCCAAAAAGCATGCGTGCAGGCCTTCTCGCTGCTGTGGGCTCACGTTTTATCACAACCGTGCTGGTGGTTTGTTTTCCAGAAGTCCATTTTGGCAACTATCCACAATTTTTTCTTTTTTAAAGCAGATTCATGTTAACAGGAAAGAAGAACCAGTAGCACCCGGACTGTGATCAGGTGAAGTGTGATTGGGGTGGGGTCAACAGGCTTGTTTGGGAAGCGTGTGCGCTATGAGGCAGGGGTCTTCTGTCCTTAGGAGTGAGGGGATTCCAGGGAGCCACACGGTCCCTTCCATTAGCTGAGGGGGGCACGCAGCCCTTTAAGCCTCCTCTTCCTCTGCAGCCTGAACACCATCAAGCAGAAGGGAAAGCTCCCGGGGTTCTCTCCTTTGCTTTCACGCCTGTGAAGTCTCACCTGTCACCAGCTCAGCCGTCCTGCAGCCCTGGGGGATGTGGGGGGCTGGGCTCAGCCAGGGGACCACTCCCGTTGCAGAGCTGGGGCCTGAACTTCATGTGAACTCGTGAGCAGGTGGTCTCTTTCCTTCCCAAAGCAGAGCTCAAAAAGGATTCCCACGGTCAATATCCAGGTGATGGGGGAAACCAGTTGGGTCTCGGGAGGTTTGTGCTGCACTGTGACTCCGTCTAAATTTTATAGCTTTGAGTTGAAACTGACAAGCTGTCCCAAGATGAGATGTGGACCCTGAGGACTGCCCGGGCTGACCCTGTGGAGACTGTGGAAGGGGCAGGACGAGCCGGAGTGAGGGGCAGTCAGAAGATGCCCCTCCCTCCCCAGTCGCCCTTCCTGCCAGGATCTGACAGCTGCTCCCTTTGATTCTTCCCAAAGCCAGTGCTGGGCTGCCAGGGGCAGCCCCTCCTGCAAAGACATGGGCTGTCCCTGGAGGAAAGATTAGAATTCGGGAGCTAAACTTAGCTCCCTGGACAAGCTGCCTGTAGAAGGAAGTGGAGATGGATTTGGAGGAGGGGGTTGGGAAGACTTAAAGAGATAGCGCCCGGGCTTTGAAAGATGGCTCTGGGGAGCCTGTGGGACGGGTGTGCTTGGACGGCCCCTCCCACGCTCTCACGAGGCATCTGTGAGCGCCGTCATGGCAGAGGGGTAAGGAAAACCAGTGTGGGCTTCTGGGTGCAGAAGCTCTTGCGCTTCATCATGTCTGGGGAAGACCCATAGGGTTGATGACAGACCTGTCGGGGAACAGCGCTGATAAGCATCCCGCTCGCGTGCCCCTGTGTGCCAGTGGGACTGGGGTGACTAGGGATGGTTCCGTCCAGTCCAGTCGTCCAGTCGTGTCCGACTGTTTGCACCCCATGAACTGCAGCACGCAGGCTTCCCTGGCGTTCAGGGAGTGAGACAGGTGGACTTCAGAAAAGGCCGCGCTCCTCAGAGGGAACCCTGGATAATTTGGGGTAAAAGCGACGTCTCTTTTACCGGGAAATCCTGACTGACTCACCGTTTACTGTCGTCTTAGGCGTCTCTCAAGGGTTCTTGAGGCGAAAGACGGACGACAGGAGAGAGCAGAGGTGGCGTCCAGGAACACGCGGCCTCACCGCCCGCGCCTTTCTCTTCTCAGCCGCTTCTCAGCTGCTGTGGCTGCTGTGCTGAGTGAGGCCTGTTTAAACGTCACATGAGCAGTGTGACTCTCTCACAGGGACTTGTCTCCTCACCCCCGTTTTGTCATGAGATTCACCGTGTAGATGCCCATGGCGGGGTCCTTTCCCGCTCACTCTCCCCGGGTTTTCTGTTCCCATCGGATACTGCAGTTTGCGAACGCGACCTGGGGTCGTTTCCAGTGTGGGCGGTCGTGCCGCTCAGAGCGCCGTGGCCGGTACCCTGCGCCAGGGCTTCCCAGGGCAGTGGCCCTTGGTGTGGGCGGGGGTCCTTCCAAGGGCCCCACAAGGTCAGACAGCCTTCGTGGGGAGGCTGGGCCAGGGGCCACATGGCGGTGTGTCACGGCGGCTCGCTGGGTCGGTGCTCGTGTGTCTGTGTGTGTCTGCGTTCTCTCAGGTTTAACTTCTAACGTGGTAAATGTCGGTAGTTTGGGAGCTATTGTGTTTCGGAGGCTTTCTTCCTTTGGGTTACTTGAATAAGTTAGTGGAAATACAGGCTTTCCATAAAAAGCCTGAAGAAACCAGATTCTGACTCATCCCATTTGTTTTGAGTTAGCTAAGGACTAATGCCTAAGCAAGAGATTTTTCAGACACTTACTAGGTTTTTAATGCTTCTATTTTATGTTGATGAGGCAGCCCCACTGCAAGGAGGGGGAGGAGTCATTTCTTAGTTGCCATCCTGATGGCCGGGAGGGAGAAGCAGGCTCTTCTGTAGGCCCTTGGTAGTAGACAGAGGTCAGGAGCACACTGAGGTTTTAAAGGGAACAGTGTTCAAGCTCACGTTGAGGTTCAGCTTTGACAGAATGCACGTCATTCACCAGCAGGCACACAGTACCTGCTAATGCAGGCAGACTCACTGGGGACGTGGCCTTCCCTCTGATGGCTCACAGGGCTTTGCCCGAAGAAATGGATTATCAGTGGTTTACCTGCTGGATGGTAAGTGATTCCAGTGCAGCAACTTCAGATGACAGCACCAGGGTGCCGTCTCACGTGTGTGGATCAGGACTCCTGCTGCCTGGAGCACACGGGGCCCCAGGGAGCACTGACGCCCAGAGCACATGGGGCCTCAGGAGCACTGACGCCAAAGACCACACGGGGCCCCGGGGAGTACTGACGCCCAAGACCACATGGGGCCCCGGGAGCACCGCCACCCGGAGCACATGGGGCCTCAGGAGCACTAATGCCCAAGACCATGCGGGGCCCCGGGAGCACCACCGCCAGGAGCACACGGGGCCTGGAGCACTGACGCCCAAGACCATGCGGGGCCCCAGGAGCACCGCCGCCAGGAGCACATGGGGCCTCAGGAGCACTAATGCCCAAGACCACATGGGGCCCCAGGAGCACGCGGGGCCTCTGCTCAGGTCTCACCAGGCTGAGCTCAGGAGCCAGTGGGACCACAGCCTCCTCGGAGCTCATAAACTGCTCCCAGCCCCCCGCCTCTGGCAAGATGCATCTCCTCACAGCCGCTGGGCTGAGATGGTTCTTTGCTGGTGGCTGGCGGGGGCCCACGCCTGGCTCCGGGGCTGCCCTCAGCTCCCGCCGCGCGGCCCTGGGCTCTCCTCCGGCCATGCGGCCTGCATGCGGAACGTCTGTTCATGTGCTTCCTGCTGCTGTGCGCCCCCTTAGACAGACCCTGTTGGTGGAAGTATTCATAGATATGACACCACAGTCAACTTTGGTTTCATCAAAACCAAAACTTCTGCTCTGCAAAAGGCCCTCTTACCAGGAGGGAAAGACAAGCTACAGATGAGAGAAGGCACTCACCAACCACATATCTAACGGAGGCCTCGTATCTGGAGTGTCTAAGGGACGCTTACAGTTAATAGTAAGAAAACAACCCAAGTAGAAAATGGACAAAAGACCACACAGAGATCTCACCTAACAGGACATACAGACGGCAAACCAGCACATGAAGAGACGTCCACCGTCAGGACCCTCTGGGTCACCGCAGAGTGAGGGGCACGCAAATTGCTGACAGGGCCTTGTTGAGATGGCTCCTAGAAGAGGACCACGAGGCTCAACGCCGAAGGCTGCTGGGAGTGTAGAGACTCGACCCCGTACATCACTGACAAGAACGTACAGGGACACAGCCATGCTGGAAAGCAGTTTGGGAGCTTCTTATTTTTAAAAAAAAAAAAAAAAGGTATACTTACTGAACATACACTTACCATAAAACCCAGAGATCCCGATCCTGGGCATTCATCCCAGAGAAATGAAAATTGTGTCCACACATCTGTGCGTGGATGTCGATAGCGTCTTCATCGGTAATTCCCAAAATGTGGCAACAACCGAAATGTCTCCAGACCAGCGAGTGGTTACAGACGCCGCGGGTCGTCCACGCCAGATGTCACTGCTCAGGAGTAAACAGGCCGGGCCGGCGGACACACAGCTGGTTGGCTCTCCAGGCATTTTGATGAGTTTAAAAAAAAAACACATTTCAAAAAGTTACTTGCTGCCTGATTCCACTTAAAGTACATTCTAGAAAAGGCAGAACTGTCCAGAAAACAAACCAGTGACTGTAAACCGTAGCGACAACCTGAGATGAGGGCTGGCAAGGGTGGGGAGGGCACCTCTGTGTGGACGGATCAGATCTCTGTCTGGGTTGTAGCGAGCAGGGCGAGGTGGTCAGGGGCATCACAGGAATCCACAGATGTGCCCAGAACCACACACGTGCGTGCACGTGAGCCCGTGTGCGTCCCTGACTGTGCTGCGTTGTAGTCACACAAGGTGGGGCCATGGGGAAACGGGACCGTGGGTGCCCTAGACCCCTCTCTGCCATCTCCGCAACCTTCTGCACATCTGCGATTATCTCAAAATACAAAACACACCCTGCAAAACAAAACAATGTTGCTAAATATTAGTACCAAATGAAACGTTTTTCAAGTTTTAAATCCCACTTATTTAAGGCTCACATATAAAATACACCTGGTTTTGCATATTGACCTTGTATCTTGTGAATTTTTTTAACTCACTTCTTGATGCAATTGTTAGCTGCTTTTATAGATTCTTGAGGATTTTGTGTGCAGTTCTATGACCTGCAAATTCACAGTCCCTATGACCTTGCAAATGGCAAACCTTGAGAAATACAAGCATCCATGTGAGTCCATGTGGATACCAGAGAAACAGGGAAGAGGGAAGGACTCATTTACAGTGGAGAAGGGGCACGGCAGACTAGTGGTTGCTGTACTGGTTGGAAAACCGTTTTGGTTTGGAAACGTCACCAAAGCTGCTTCCTGGGGAGCCCCTGCGTTCTTCAGAAAGATCAGTGTTTCAGATTAAAGGAGGCAGGAGAGAACAGACAGCTGCTTGCTGCCCTCAATGCCAGGCTGAAGCCGGCACTGGAGGGGGACGTTCTGCCTGGTGGGCACCGTGTCCACAGCACCTCTCCCCGGGTTGCCGTGGGCATGGGCACAGGTGTCCTGGTGCCTGGGGCGTGGCCACTGAAGCTTTCAGGGGTAAAGGGACAGCTTCCTCTCAAGGTTTTAAAAAAGAAGTATATGCAGTTAACTCTTGAACAGCTTGGGGGTTGGGGCGCTGACCCCACGCAGTCAGAGATCCGAGCATAACTTTATAGTCATTCGACCTGGGAGCATGGCGTACGTGTTTGTTAAAAGAAAAAAAGGGGTGTGTGTCAGTGGGCCCCTCCGCTCAGACCACGCTGTTCAGGGGTCAGCCCTGACCTGGGAGGAAGGGGACAGAGCACAGGGTGGGTTGACAGGACGCAGGGGGCGGGCGTCGAGGTGTTCTTCTGACTCGGCTTGCGTCTTCTTCACACACGCGTTCCATGGCCCCAGGGAGACTTGGAATTTGAGTTCTGGCTGCCGCGTTGCAGAGGCTACAATCCTGACGTGAATTCCCCAAAATGTGGAAAGGCGACAGGCAGCCATGTTCTGTTAAAGGGAAGTTAAGTCTCAAATTCAGTGTCTGTTAAGTAACAGAAGTGAAAATCTGACCTTTGGAATGGTTTTTATGGTTCATTCCCAGGTGGCTCAGTGGTAAAGAAACTGCGTGCCAGTGCAGGAGACATAAGAGACGCAGGTTCGATCCCTGGGTCTGGAAGATCCCCGGAGGAGGGCGCGGCCGCCCACCCCGGGGTTCTGGCCTGGAGAGCCCCGTGGCCGGAGGCGCCTGGCGGGCTGCCGTCACATGGAGTTGCTTTCAACGTTCAGCTGCTTTAGACTTTGTCCTTCCAGTTTGTGTCTAAATGCATGGACGAATTTTCGACTCCTCTCACTCACCAGTGACAAGCCCTGTGTCAGAATTTGAGAACCAGCCCCGCCGAGTCCAGGAGCGAGGGTAGACCGCTGTGCAGGCCGGGGGCGGGGGGGGGGGCGGGGCTGGGGGCGGGGCCGCGGGCGCAGAGCCCACGGCAGTGGCTGTCGCCTTGGCAACCGCCTGTGGCCTTGCCTCCCGCCTCCCCGCCTCCACGTCTGCGCCCCGCCTGGCCCGCCTGCTCCTTCCGCGCTCTCTGCCCCTGGTTCTTGACCCCACTGGGCCCTCCTTCGTGCACACACCTCCCCTGTGATACTGACAGAAAAGACCGGAACTCAGCCAAGCGTGGGAGACTGGATCAGGCCACGGGCAGACAGGGGTTGTGAAAAGCCCATTTTCCATTTATTCCTTCTTGTTAGCTCACGTCACTCCAACAGCCATCCAGAGAAGACCTGGCGTCTCCTGCCTCGTGTTACACCGTGTTTCCGCAAAGGTGCTCGTCCCGGTCCATTCGGGCTGCGGTAATACAGATACCACAGACACAAACAGTCTCCCCCTTTGAGGCCGTGAGACAAGCTGCCGAGATGGTCAAGCCGACCATCCGGGCGCAGAGAGAAGCCATAAAGGTCCTTTTATATTAGCGTTTGGTGTGTCGTAAGGTCCACTGAGATGACCGTGATTTCAAACTCAGTAGTTGGAAATGTTCAAAGTCAGACTAGGGGAGTGATGCCCTTCCTTCCTTGGTACATGCTTACTCATGAGCGCGGCCCGTTTCCACGTCGCACCCCTGTGTTGGGGTTCCACCCTTGCACCCACATCACAGCGTCCCCGGGGCATCGGTGTTGCCAGGACGCTTTGTGGCCAGGCAGGCCGAGACACCCGCACCCCGGCCTGACTCACACAGGACTGGCTGCACCGTGAACCGCCCTGCCTGCCTCCCCAGATGGATGCGGGGGTCGGGGAGCTCTCCTTGCTCCCCGAAGGCCCGTGTGAGCAGTGGCAGGAGGAGAGACGGGGGTTTCAGAGAGGAAGGCGCCCTGGACCAGTGCGCTGGGCAACCGCTCTGCTCCCGGCTGTCTCCTGGCTGTCTCCTGTCGGCGCAGGAGGAGGCGGGGCGTGCAGACAGGGCAGGGAGCTCGCTCGCTCTGCAGAAGGGGTACTGGTACCTGACCTGCCCCGCGAGGAGCCGTGTGTGGAGGAGGTGGGGCCGGGCTGGCATATGGGTGCCCACCCCTCTCCTGGCTCCCGGGCAGAGAAGGCAGCTGTGATGCCAGGGGCGGAACTGCCTTGAGCCCTGGCCTGTGCTGTCCAGGGAGAACACATCCGTCCCTTAAACACGTGCTCTTCTGCGCGTGGCCACAGGCCTCCTGCGAAACCAGAGGTGGGTTCTTCACTAGAGGAAGTCCACCCCCCTTCCTTCCTTTTGCCGTCGGAGACCCTTCGGGGGAGGGTCCAGGGGCTTCCGCAGCACGCTCTCGTCTGGAACCTTTCCGATGCGCTTCCTCCTTCCGAGTCCAGGATGTCCCCGCGGCCGCCCTCCGCTGTCACGAGTGCGGCTGGCATGGGTTGAGGGGCCCCCCAACCCGCCGTCCTCGCTGGGCCCTGCCCGCAGAGTGGGGCTCAGAGTGAATCCTGCAGGAGGTTGAGTCCTCTGGGCACACGGGGTGTAATTAAGGGTCAGTGTCCCACTTTTTAAGGGGAGTTTTTGCCCGTTCACTCACCACCACCTCTGTTTGCTTCGTTTAACTGACACACGACCTCTAAACCTTCCTTATGCTCCACGAGAGCCACCGTGTCAGCTGACTCACTCCTCTGAGAACAGGACAGTGACCGACTCACACGGTCACGTCTAGCTAGCGGTCAGTCTGTGTCAGCGTTCAGTCCAGAAAATGTCCAGGGGCTGGCAAAAGACTGGCCGTCTGTCCACGGAAATCCAGACCAGTCTCCTGGTCCTGCACCGCAAGTCAGCTGGCGTTAACGTGCCGTCATAACAGAGCTTCAGCTTGGTCCTAGACGCTGGAACATGTTCTGTCGTGTGCTGCTTCTCAAACAGCAGATGAGCCTGGAGCGCACCAGGCCGGCCCCGAGTCTAACGGCGGCTCCCGGCTGCAAGAGAGGGGTCCGCCTGGTCAGAGTCCGCATTCTCGCTGTAACTTTGAAAAACACAGTCTGAATTTGAACCTGGGCATCAGAGCTAGAGAAACTGCATTTTTAAAAAGGTTTTGTCTTTTATTTTGAAAAACACATATGCGCTGTTAGCCTTTTCACTTCGACTGCCTGTTCGCAGGCAGGCAGAACATCACTCATGTCACCTGTTCACCACATCAGGGTCCTCAGTCCGGACTGAGCCGTGACTTTTCTTTCCTCCACGACAGGGCGAATCGGTGAAGTACTTCCTGGATAACTTGGACCGGATTGGCCAGCTGGTGAGTGAGACCCCCCCCACGCCCAGAGCCTGTGACCCGGGATTAGAAGACACGGCCCCGCAGCAAGGGCTCCCGCTGCCCTCCCAGGCCCTGCCTGTTGTCCAGAGAACGCAGCGCCATTACCGCACGCATCCGTAGCACCGGCCAGTGTCCAGTCGGTTTCGAGACCCTCCCCGTTGTCCCACTGAGGTGCTCTGCGGGCGCTGCTGTCCTTAGCAGTCTCAAGTCCACTTGGCACAGTGGGTCCACAGCACTTGGCTTTCTTCGAATCCAGAGCTTTCTCCCGTCTCTTTGTTTCTTTCAGTCTGTCTGGTGGGATGGTTGGAGCATCTCCCCTGTGGAGCTTCTCCCGTCGCCAGCGCTGCTGGAGACGTCCCCCTCCCCGCATTTACCTTGTGGATGGCTCGTTGGGCCAAGAGCCCTCCTCCTTGCCGGGGCTTCTGGCAAAGGTGCCGCCTGAGAGCTGGTGTGCAGGGGTCACTGGAGGGTCACGACAGGGCAGCGTCAAAGGGCTTCGAGTCAGCGCGGGGGCCCACGTGCTGCTGCAGACTTTAAGGGCTTCTCCGAGAACGACATAGCAAATGTACTCGGGCTAAATCTGAGCGGCATTGCAAACCCTAAGTTAAGTCAGTTCAGAGTCAGGGTTTGGGATGCATGGGCCTGGGAGTTAGAAAAACAGAAAGGGAGCTAAGATGCAGGAGGAGAGGCTGTGGCCGTTTCGCGTGGAGAAGAAAGGAGACGAGATCTCAGGTTGGGCCTGACCTGAGGGTCCTGTGTTCTTCCTCAGTCTGGGGAGCCCCCCATTCATTCTGAAGTGAGCCACCTAGTTCCTTCACTCTCTGTTTCATGGTGAATTTATATTCTTGTAAATGAAAATTGCTTCTGCTATCTGGTTCAGCTTCTCACAGAAGCCCCCGTAACTTTTCTTCCACCGCATCTGTTCGTGCCCGTCTTCTCACGCTCGCCTCCCCGACGCCTCCGTACCTTATTTTACAGAACTACTTCCCGAGCAAGCAGGACATCCTGCTGGCAAGGAAAGCCACCAAGGGCATCGTGGAGCATGACTTCGTCATCAAGAAGATCCCCTTCAAGATGGTGGACGTGGGCGGCCAGCGGTCCCAGCGCCAGAAGTGGTTCCAGTGCTTCGACGGGATCACGTCCATCCTGTTCATGGTCTCGTCCAGCGAGTACGACCAGGTCCTCATGGAGGACAGGCGCACCAACCGCCTGGTGGAGTCCATGAGCATCTTCGAGACCATCGTCAACAACAAGCTCTTCTTCAACGTCTCCATCATCCTGTTCCTCAACAAGATGGACCTGCTGGTGGAGAAGGTGAAGAGCGTCAGCATCAAGAAGCACTTCCCAGACTTCAGGGGCGACCCGCACAGGCTGGAGGATGTCCAGCGCTTCCTGGTGCAGTGTTTCGACCGGAAGAGACGGAACCGCAGCAAGCCTCTCTTCCACCACTTCACCACCGCCATCGACACGGAGAACATCCGCTTCGTGTTCCACGCCGTGAAGGACACCATCCTGCAGGAGAACCTGAAGGACATCATGCTGCAGTGACCGGCCACGCTCGCTCCTGCCAACCCTGTGGCCTCGGCGGCCGCAGGCCAGGCCTGCCCGTCTGCGTGTGGTCCCGACCCCAGGCCCTGGACACCGGCTCAGGGTGCGAGGCCTGCCAGGCCCGCGCTCGGTCGCAGGACGGGACACATGGGTGTTAGCTACTGAATCCCGGGGACTCGTGAAACTACTGAAAGCCCAGCGGCCACCTTGATGTGAACGTGTGGGGCCTGATAGCACAGCTTTCCCTTTCTACAGAAACTGTTCCTCTTCTGACCCGGTTTAACCGGGACCACGTGTGTGTGCAGACACGCTCTGTCTTCAGTGACCGAGACGCAAACACTGCCGTCTCTGCGGTGGCTCTTCTCTCCAACTTGGGAGTTCTCGGTGGGGACGCTGCCTGGTGGGGTCCCGGGGGCTTGGAGGAGGGGGAGTGTGGACTGAGCTCGGGTTGGGGGGGACCCTGCCACCTCCCCAAGGGAGTTGGTGCCTTTTCAGTCTCTGGTGCCACTTCCCCTAGAGGCCCCGTCCCAGCTGTTAGATTGGAGGGTGGGAGTGAGAGCCCCCTGGGCACTTGCCTTAACGCCCCCACAGCTGTGCCTTCCTCCTGCCCGTCCGATCAGCCCACGGCCCGCAGTGGGAGGTGTGGGCCGGGCGCTGCCTTGACTCCCCCCTCCCCTCCACAGGGGGCAGGGGATGGTGCCTGCTTGCCCTGTGCCCACCCCCGCCCCTCAGCAAAGACCTCACACCAGCTGGCCTCGCAGACGGCCCTCCATCTCCCAGCCATCTCACACACGTGCAGTCCGCTCGGGGAGCCTGCCGTCTCTGGAGGAAGCTGAGCGCCCCCTCCTCTCAGGATCCCCTGAGAGCGGGCGGCAGGGCCCGCAGCGCCTGCCTCAACACCCCAGGCTCCGCTACCTCCCTAGACACCAGGTTCTCATCGCGGTCCCTCGCTTCCACTGACGCACATGTAGCAGAAAACACTGTTGGCCGTGGCCCCCTCGGGGGACGTTGTGGAGACTGAGTGGTGACGTGCGCCGGTGATCCTGACCCTCGGCCACCTTGTCCGGCTGCCCTGTCCAGGTGTCTCTCACTGTGTTTAAACATACATTGCATTCCAAACCAGTCGCCGCCGGGTGTGACTCTGCTCGACTGTCCGTCGTGTTGAGGACTCGTCCAGCGTTTAAAAGAGGAAAAGGCTTCCTCTGCCAGTGGCCCAGCACGCGCCTGTGGTTCCCGGCCTGCGTGCAAGCGAGGGTCCTGCTCACCTTCACCAGCAGATAAACACCGATCTGTCTCATGGCAGGCGCTGACCCAGGAGGAAAGTGGGGGCAAACCTGCTTCTGAGTCATCCTTGTTATCACAGCGTTTGATGAGGAGACAGCATGAAACCCTGTATCTCTCTGGGCCCTCAAGACTTCCTGTCTGCGTTTGCCGGGGTTTGGGCTCTTTTTGGCTAGGGAGAAGTTGCTGTTTTTGTACTGTTTCCTGTGGCTCTTCATAAACCGAAAGGACATGCCCCGGACCAGGGCCAGTGACCGAGGTTTAAAGGAGGAAGAACCCTCCAGATGGATTGCATCCGGGCGTCCTGAGAGCCCACCGTCCTCAGGCCTCAAGCCCCCTCGCCTGCGGGCTCCCGTCATGTGTCTGGATCCACGCTCTTCCCACCAGCCTGGAAACCCCCCTCGCGCTGGCGGAGGCGGCGGCCCCCAAGGTCGGTGGCCTGTGGAGGGGTCTATGAACGGCTTGCTGGTGAGTTGCAGTCCACCCGGTCAGAGAGCGCAGTTTGTCCTTCAGACCGTCTGTTGTGGCTGCCGGTTCACGTTCAGACCTGGGAGCGAGTTCGGATTGAGTGGCCGTGATGTGCTGAGTGGCCTGGCAGCCAGGGCCGGCCTGGCCCAGACCCGACCCGCTTCCTCCCCTGCAGCCAGGGGCCGTCCTCGTGCTGAGCCGAGCAGACGTGATGGCACTCGGCCCTGCGTTCCAGGATCCGTGCTCGTCAGAGACAGGGACAGCTCCGCAGGCTCAGCCAAAACCGTCTGCAGCCTTTTTACACATAGCTCGTAGTCACTTCTCTCCCAGACCTTAAGCCTTTGTATTGTTTTAATCCCACTGTTACCGGTGATTTGCTGTCTTTTATGTTGAGATGTTGGAGCAGCAGGGGGTAGTCTCCCTCATCTATTATTGCAAAAATGTAACAATAAACTTCCTCGAACTAAGACTTTCTCCTGTAGTCACACTGTTCACACGCAAGGACACACGTGCGTTTTTTTACTATCTTTTTTTAACTTCAGTTTGTAGAGAAATTGTCTTAAAGGTGTTGCATTATGGCTTTGTAATTTATAGAGATCTCTAGACTCCTTATTCTTGTGATTTTTTTTACTACTTTGATAAAAATGAGTCAGGTTATTTCAACTCATAAAATCAGGAAATCACCTTAAAACAAGATGCTCAATTCTGACCGACTAACTCGGGCATCCTGGGAACAGACTCCTGCTGACGCGACACCATGAGCAGAAGCAGTGTCGGGACCGGAGTGGCCGGATCGAATTGCTCACGGCTTGTGCTATGCACAGCATTTTAGCATCGGCAGGAGAGGCTGGTTTGACCATCTGACCACCTTCAATCTCTGGATATTTATTAAAATAAATCCTTAGTTTTTCTTAATGAAAAATATCACTCAGCATTCAAAGCCAACATGAAATGTTTTAGTCCCCAAGTTCAGGGCCCGTGGAGAACTCGATCTCTGGAGGTTCATTACTTGCTGATCACAGTTCTTGTTTCCACGCTTGGGACACAAGGTGACCAGGAGAGCTGCCACCAACACGGGTGTGTGTGGACATCGCTGGAACACACCTGCAGGGCAGGGCGGGGCGGCAGGAGCACGCAGAGACGCGCATGTGCGAGGGGGACCCGAGACCACCTGCCGGCGGTGACCTGGGATGGACGCGGACGTGCCCAGAGACGGAGGCCGCAGGGAGCCCGAGGGAAGGTGGGGCTCCTCTGCGACCCTGCGGGGTCGTCGTCCCGGCAGCAAGCAGGAAGCCAACACGGCAGAGCGAGGGCGACTCCAAGTCAGCAGTGCTCGGGGCGCCCAGACTCTTCCCCAGAGAAGGGATGTGCGTGGTGCCTGTGGCCGGCACCCGAGGGGGCGCCCTGTGCGTCCCTGCGGGGAGCCTCAGCGGCCTGTGGCAGGCACTGCCACCCCTTGCCTGCCCCAGAGCAGAGCAGAGACACCGCCCGCCCTGCCGAGAGGCAAGTGCTCCTCATCTGCCTGCCTGGGGCTGGCGCGTTGGGCTCCGGGTTCCCCGTGTGGGGAGCGTGGACCGCGTGGTGACACGGGCGCCCTGGGTCTGCGCCCCTGGGCTCCTGGGTGGTTTCTCTGCAGCTGGGGTTGCGAGCCACAGAGCAGAGCGGTGGCGGGCCCCCCAGGCCTACCCTCACTGCGCCCAGCAGGCCGCCTCGGGAGGCCGGTGCTGAGTGTCCGTGTGGTTTGGGGAGTGAGGGGCGGGGTTCACAGCTCACCCCGTCTTTCTGGCGCCAGCTCCTCCCTGAGGTTCACCAGCTGTGCTCTGCAGCCTCGCTCTTCAGGGACACCTGGAAATTCAGGGAGCTCGTGTGAAGGAAAAGTCAGGGCCCTGCTGTGAGGTCGGAGCCGGGCCTGCCGTGGGCTGGGTGTCCACGCTCTGCTGGTGTCTCCTGGGTGAAAACCTGCTTCGAGGGACAAAAGGTTGCGTATTACTCGCAGTACCCGCCTCTCCCTGCCAACCCTGATGGTGGTCCTGAGCCTGGACACCCCGAGGCCCTGCTCCATGTGGGGGCTCCTCGTGTGAGGGCTCCCGGCCCCGTGACAGCAGGAGGAGCAGAGTGTCACCAGGACCCAGGAGTCCTCAGGTATCCTGGCAGGACGGACCTTCTGAGGAATCTGTTTCTGAGTGTAGCAGGGGCGGGACGTGGGCAGACTCAGACCACAAGATTCCTGCCCCGAAACAGCCCTTGCAGGGCGGCAGGGCCCGCCCCGGCTGATTGGGGTGTGGGGTGCTTCCTACAGGGACCCAGAGGCTCTGCGTGGGGGGCCATAAACGCAGCTCGTGGCTTGCCTCACAGAAGCGCACGCCTGGCCCCACCTGGAACTGGGGTCCCCACTTGTGAGCTGGTTAGGAAGGCAGGGGCTTTCTGGTGTGGGGGGCTGGGGAGGGTAACACAAACCCGAGTGAAACGCGGGGCAGCCCCCGGGCTCCTGGGCCGCACGGGGTCCCCGTTGTCCTGCTCTGTTCATCGGTTCCAGGCTCGTCCCTCGGGCGCCCTTTTATCAGCCCTAGATGCCCTTTATCTTGTGCTTTTAAAAGCTGATCCTGCAGTGAGCACAGACCAGCTCTTCAGTCCAGGAGGCGTCCTTCAGGACCACTGGGGCGGGTGTGTGGACCACGTGTGCCGCCAGGGAGCCGACGGGTCCATGTTGGGGTGGCTGAGAGCGTGACCCTGGGGGTCGGGGTAAACAGGCCCTCACCTCTCTGCCCTGGTGCTTCCGGGGCCCGTTGAGGGGCTCATCCCTTCAGCTGGCTCCAGGATCCCTGGCTCAGGGGGAGTGGGAGCGCGGGGCCAGTTCTGTGGTGTGCGGCCTCAGCCTTGACTGGTGACAGGCGGGGCACCCACGGCAGCCTGAGCGCTTCGAGGCGGCTTCAGAGGTGAACCAGGCAGGCGCACCCTCTGGCCCAGGGCCCACTCCTCAGTGCCTGGCCCCCGGAGAAGCCTCCCGCAGCCTTGGGGTGATCCAGGAGGTCTCCCCAGCACCGGCTGTCAGGGTGCCCTCGAAGAGGTCGGCTCCCGCAGTGGGCAGAGAGCTGTCACCCAGGTGGCGAGAGTTCAGGTCACAAACGACCCAGGCGCGCCCGCCAGCCGGGCTGACAAAGCCCATCCCCCACAGCTTCCCCGCTCGCCCAGCTGTCTGCTGAGCCTGGGCACCTTTGCCAGGTTCACCTGCAGGCAGGTGGCCGGAACCTGTGGCCATCTGGAAGCCAGGGCGAGGGCGTGTGGGCAGCCTGTGACGCTGGGCCACTCTCCGCGTCTTCTCAGCTGTCAGACTCTCCCCCCGCCTCACTATTGAGAATTTAAAATAGGTCCCTGTTGAGTCTGGCGTCTCTGAAATCTTATTAGGGCATTACCTTTCCACCTGTTAACGCAAATCACAAAACATTCCAAATGTCTTTTTCTTCGACCCATTCGAACCAGCTGAAATCTGGTGTTCCGTGCGGGGCCCCCCCCCCCGGCCCCGCCCTCGGCTCAGCCTCTGCGGTGGACCCCCCAGGGGCCGGGCCAGGGCAGTGCCCCCAGGGGATGGAGCCCGAGCTCTTCCGGGGTCTTTACACTCGGAAAGGAAATGCCGCAGGGGTCGGGGCCCCTCCGGGGTCGGGGCCCCTCCCCAGGCTGTCGCTTCGGCTCCACGCACCCAGCACGAGCCCAGCGGTGGGGACAAGCCTCTGCTCATGCCGCGTCCTGGCTTGAGAGACACATGACGCAGTGTAGAAAGTGTACAGCCATGGTGGGTAGTTGAGCGTGTTTTGTATATACGACTTTTATAGAACGATTAAAATTCGCCTTAAATGACCTTCTCCTGCTGTGTTGCGTCTCTGCCGCGGTGAGCGAGGCCCCGAGTCCTTGGTCAGAATGCAGGGTCCTGCAGGCCTGCGGGCCTCCTGGGTGCATCCCGGTGGGCACCATGTGCGGGGCGCCGGGCAGGAGCAGGATGCGGGGTCTGGGGTCTGGGCCTCAGGCTCTGCTGCCCTGCCCCTCCCCAGCGTGCCCTCCCCACACACACCCTGCACGCAGCCATGTCAGAACTGCAGTCACGGCAGAGTAACCTTCTGGTCATGTTAGTACAAACAGAAATAATGACCCCCCCAAAAAACCTTCTCATTCTATGGCATCAGAAGCATCAGCCTTGACCCTGGGAAGTGCGGACATGGGGAATAAGCGTGTATGAGGTGACCCAGGTGGTGGACAAGGTTTCTTTTACCTTTGGGCAGAGCGACCGAACAGAAGGTATCTAGCGGGTGTGTGTTGGGTGGACGTGTGGTGGATGAATAAAGACTCTCGCAGTCTGTCCCTATCAACGACAGTCCAGGTCTCCAAGAGGAAGCCCTTCTGAGGAGAGTAGGACATCCCGTTTCTAGAAAGTGTTGGCAACCCCACAAGTAGACGCCCACGGGCGCTGAGCATCATCCCCAATGGGAAGGAACTTACCACGTTCAGTGACAGTCATCTCAGTTAGACTTCTGGAATTGCATCCTCTCCCCTGAAGATTCAGATTGCATAGTGTTAATTTGGAGAATGAAAATGTGATGTGTTTAATGTGTCACATTAAAAACATGAATGACACAGAACTTACTCTGCACATCAGAGCCATCCATGTCCGACTCTTTGCGACCCCACGGGCTACACAGTCAGTCCATGGAATTCTCCAGGCCAGAATCCTGGAGTGGGTAGTGGTTCCCTTCTCCAGGGGATCTTCCCAACCCAGGAATTGAACCGGGGTCTCCTGCACTGCAGGCAGAGTCTTTACCGACTGAGCTGTCAGGGAAGCCCCATTGGAGGTGACTATGTGACGAGGTGACTATCTCCACTCGGCCTCTGTACTTTAAATGTAAGGTCAAGGCCGGTCAGGTCTGACCAACTTGTGACTAGAGCTCACGGGGACGCACTGTCCCCGCCGTCCACTGAAGGGGAGGGGGCGGCCCTGGTCCTCCCCACGGGGCAGGGATGGACAACGGCTCCGTACCTTCTCCTGCGGGCGGGGCCTCTCGATGCCCTGGCTGCTCTGGCCCAGGTGAACGTGCCTCCCTGCTTCCTGCCTGTGTCACGAGTGCTAACCTCGGAGGCGCTCCTTCCCGCACCCGCGGCCCCACGGGGCTCCCCCTCTCCTTCGAGGAACCCCTTTGCCACCAGCTCCGTCCCCCCTTTAACCACAGGGCAGGAGGGCTGTCCCAGCAGCAGAGCTGCCCCAGGGGCGTCCGCGTCCCCGCTGATCTCTGAGACGGACAGGAGGACGGAGACAGACGCAGCCCCACACTCCTTGCCCGCCCCCCACCCCGGCTTCGGCTGCAGTGGCTCGAGATGAAAGGCCATCCAGTGTAGACGGTCAGTGACCCCATTTGAAATCCACTCTAACTGTGGACAGGTGTTGGGAGACACAGGGGAAAGAAACCTTTTGTGGCTCAAAGGCTGCAGGAGGGAAAGAGACGGAGAGGGCTCCAGCTGCCCTGGGGGCCTCCTGCCGGGCCCCTGCCCCCTCCACGCGGCGGTGAGTGTGGGCCTGACTGGTTCTCCATGGGCCGCAGGCCAGTGAGAGGCTCCCAGACGTCCCCGTGGTGACTGCAGAGAGGCGCAAAGAACAGCACGGTAAGTGTCCTGGACTATCAGGGGCTCCTAGGGAAGCCATGGGGCCTGAGGGTTCTTCCAGCTGTGCGGGGCGGGGCGGGCAGCTGTGGGGGTGGGGCGGAGTGGGGTGGGCACACAGAGAGCCCTGATGGAGGCGCAGGCTCGCGGCATCTGCAGAGGCCTCACATGGAGCCTGGCTTCCTGTCTGGTCAGTCTGTTGAGAGCTGGGGTCTTCCGGGAGGCCGTGCAAGGTGGGCTGGCCCTCAGGGTCCTCTCTGGTGGCCCAGGGGGTGGGGGGCTGCTGCGTCCCCTCGCCTCTTTGCCCAGTGTGTCCTCGGTCGCCCTGGGTCGTCACTGAGGTGGGGGGACTGGACCAAACACATCAGCCCCAGGAAACTTCTTGGAAATTACGTTTTAAAATAAATCCCTGACATAAGCTTGTTTTCGTTTGCCTCTTGACCCCAGAAGCCAAGTTCAAAAATAAACTTCAGTTATTCTGGGTTCTCCCCGACGACGGAGGTGCTGGAGAAGCCGAGGAGGCTCTGGGGGCTCCCTGCAGGGGCTCCTCCCCACCGCAGCGCGGTGTTCACAGCCTATCGTTCTGGGGCCCTAAACCCACTGTCTCCTGGGGTTCGCGGGGCCCTCTGTGCCGTCACCCCATGTCTGTCAGTACGGGGCAGGCCCCGCTGGAGACCCTAGGAGTGGGCGGGGGTCCCTGGAGCCTGCTGCCCTCTGCAGCCGAGCCATGGCAGCCAGAGCCGGCCTGGACGAGGCCTCAGTCCACCCCCTGGCGCACAAGCTCCAGCTCAGGTCAGGAGCTGCCCGGAGGAGCCCCGGTCCTCCCGGCCTTCACCAGGGTAAAAATACTCCTGCGGGGCCTCGCCCTCTCTGTACAAACAAGTCAGTGAGGCTCTAGGACTCTGGGATTTGTTTAAGTTGGCATCTTCGTCCAAGAGAGCCGGCCACCCACCCAGGCCGCTCCCCACCCCAAAGGGCTGCGGCTGTCGGACGGCTTCTGGGTCGTCTTAGAACTCGGGGCAGCGGGGAGAGGGCTGCCACCGCGTGGGTAGGAGTCCGAGCGCAGCTCCCCTGCCCCTTGCTTTCTTCCCGACTCTTCCTGCGCAGACTCTCCTGAGAATGCCCTGGGACACGGAGGGGCAGGTCAGAGCGGACCTGGTCAGAATTTCAGCCCCGGCTTTTCGGCCTCAGGCAGTGACCACACACACCTCTCTGCTCCCTAAACCTTCAGATGCGATCAGAGTATCTGCCTCACAGGGACGAAGGAATCCCCTGGTGCCCACCAGGCCCGGCTCAAAGAGGGGGTCAGCTGCAGGGACACGTTGCCTGTCTCTCCCCAAAGGGATGTGGGTCTACCCGGCCCTGCCTTGTGGCCCCACAGGCTGCGTGCGTGTGTGTGTGTCACACACACACACACCCCTGGAATGCTACAGCCGCTCCTTTGAACTTGGTGGGATCTAAATTTGGAGTCTTTGCTTTAATATTAGCTGCTTGGCTAAACTATTGTGTGTTTATTTTCTTAAGCTCTTTTGGAGATTGCCTCCCTCCCAGAAAGGTCTGAATCAGACGTCCTGCGGGACAATATTAACACATTCTGGAAATGCGGAGGCCGCAGAGGGGCTGGTGGGTGGAGGTCAGGACGACTCTCGGTCCCTCACCTGCTGACGAGCCCGAGCTTCCAAAAGGACGAGGGGCCCGCCACCTCTTAGACAAGACGCCGCCTCTCATCCCCCTCCACTAGGACGGGGTGCCCGCGTGAGCTGAGGCCGCTTCTGAAGGCAAGTGTGGACAACCCAGCCCCGCGTCCCACAGGAGTGGTGACGCGCACGTAACGTTGCGAACCCAGCATATCTTCAGCTGCATCGAGTCTCTCCCCCCGGGCCCATGAGAGAGAGGGGCGCTCGGAGAGGGTCTGTGGGAAAGCTCAGACCCTCTCCTCTGACTCAAGGGCACTGGACAGATAAGGCAACACCGACTTCATGCATCAACAGAAACAAAAGCTAGGGCCCTTGTTTCTTGGAAACCATGATCTGTGGCTGTTTCAACTCAGCCCTTTAAGGTGCCCAGCCTCTGGCATCTCGAGCCTGGACTGGGCGATCCGAGACTGATTCAAGAGACAGGGCTGGTTACGCCCCTCCACCGCCAAAGCCACTCCCTGGGGACCGTCCCCAGCTGCTCCCCCACTCTTGGGCTGATACTAGCACAGAGGATGGAAACTGTAATCTCTGCTCCTTCAGTTTTTTATTTTCAAAATGCTCCTCCCAGCAGACATCTCAAAGTGTACTGCAGCTGGTGCAGGCAGAGGAGGAAGTGGCTTGTCCCTCCCCGTTTCAGGATGTTTCCTGGGGACACTCAGCACGGCTGGGAGCCAGAGGCCTTGGGCGCAGACAGACGATGCTGAGAACTTGGTGATGAGCCCCTGAGCCCCCGGCCCCAGGCTGAGCCAGGCTCCTCTCTCTCCGTCACTCGCGTGTGTTCTTACATTATCCCAGTCGTTTTCTTTTTTTGGCTTCGTCAGGGCTTCGCTGCCTCACTCGGGACCCTCGTTGTGTCATGGGGCAGCTGGCACTGCAGCACTGACACCCTAGTTGAGGGCTGCGGGCTCCAGAGCACTTGAACTTGGTTACCCTGTGGCAGGTGGGATCTTAGTTCCCTGACCAGTGATCCAACCCGCGTCCCCTGCATTGCAAGGCGGATTCTTAACCACTGGAAGAGCAGGGAAGTCCCTCCAGCCGTTAATCCCCCGCAGAAGGGAAGCAGATGAGATTGTGTGGTGGGTGTGGTGGCCGACCAGAGCAGTGCATGCTCACAGGGACTGGTTTCCCACCAGTGTTTGCCCACCGCCCAAGCTCCTCCAGAACCTCGCCACTCCCCCGTGAGGAGGCATGAGCCCTACTGGACCCGGCTGTCCTGAGAGGCCACACCTCTCCCCCGGACTCCAGGAAGTCCTGCCTTCGGCAGCCAGGCTACAGGGACCCCGGCCCAGGCCCTCAGCTGCCATGAGGCAGCTCCCCGCACCTCCCCCCACAAACTGGGCCGTCCTCAGGCCGGACTCTCCAGCCTAGGTCCGGGACACACCTTCCCTGCTCTCTGCCCACACCGAGCCTCCTGAGCGGACAGCTGTGGGGGCTTTAAGCCCCCAGGTGTGAGTGGTCTGCCCAGAGATACCCGGGCCGCCTCCTGTTCTTGCGCCGTGCTCTCTGCAGGGTCCGCCCCAGCACACTTCCTGCGAGCCTGGCTTGCAGGCCAAGCTGGTCCTGTCTCCCCATCAGGAACCTCTGGGTCCTTGTGTAAAACGTTGCGGCTCTGTTTCCAGAGTGGTCTCACCCTTTTATGTCTCCCTGGTCTGGGACTTGCCTGGTCAGGTTACAAAGAGGCTTCGGGCTTCCGTGCTTGTGGGACCACCCTCCTGATGCTGTATTTGTATTCTTATCGCTGTTCTTAGATGGCCTCCCCAAACCAAGCTCTGTGCGAAGTGTAGGAGCCGCCCCGTTCCCGCCCCTCCCCAGACAGGAGGATAGCTGCCCAGCCCTCCCGCTACCCACCACTCCCAGGGAGCCCTGCTGTGGGGACCAGAAGCATCTCTGCAGGACTCGTGAGCCACAGCCCAGGGCGTGTGAGAAAGAAAACAGGGTCGATCTGTCATGAAAACATATCAAATGTGTGTGCACATGAAGGAGCCTCGAAGAACCGGGAGCAAAATCTGACAGAATTAAAGGCAGACAGATACTTCTGGGCAGTGGATGTTTTAACATCTAAATTACTTGCTCTCTCAGCAGCTGGCAAAACTAGCCCCCAAAACAGACATGGATATTCTGAACAAAACTCTAAGCCCCTTGCCCTCACGGATGTGGGCTCCAGGCCTCCCGTGTCCAGCTGTCCCGAGGATGGAGCTCTGGTCTGCGCTCACCTCTGCAGGCCCCGTCCGGGCTGCACCGTCCCGCCGCACCTAGGACGCCCTCCCCCACCCAGGAGCCCTCAGGGGAAACCGCCGGTCTGTGGGCACAGGGTCCGGTAGAGGCGGTGCCCACTCTGCGCTCTGGGGAGACGCCCACGCCAAGTCCCAAGGGCCAGGGTACTGTTGGGTTGCAGCACAGGACCCTTTCTATGGGCTCGTGGCGGGGGGTGGGGGGTGGTCAGTGTAGAGAGGAACGAAACCGCCCTGACTTCCCCTCTGAGTGGAGACCCCACGTGCAGGCTCTGGAAGCTGAGTTTGCAGTAGCAGAGATCCCGGGCTGCAGGAGAAGCGGGCACCTGCCCTGCCACCTCCATCGGGTGGGCCCCAGGACGGCCTTCCGGGTGCCTGGGACGCCCTCCCGCCGGCCACATGGCGAGGCCATGGTCGGGACGCAGGATGCAGCGGCGTCACCCTCTGCTTCCCGAGACACTGCCCTCCTGCCCCTGCTGGGCCCGTGGTGCCCGGAGGCCGAGCAGCTGGTGTCGGGGACCGGCTGTGCTAGTCATCCTCCGCCTTCTGGTGCCGGGGGGCCGACTCGGCCCTGGACGGCCTGCGAGCGCTCAGCTTCCTCCGGAGGGAGGAGAACGTGTCCCCCAGGACCCTGCGCAGCCCCGCGCCGTCGCGGCCACAGGGCAGGTCCTGCCGGGGGGCCGGGAGCCGCCCGGTGAACAGGTCCCAGGGGGCCAGCGCGTCCACGACACCGTCCACCCGCTCCAACTCCCCCTCGCTCACGTCCCTCTCCAGGGCCTGGATGCAGGCCGCCAGCCAGCGCCCGTGCTCTGCCAGGGCCTCCCCCGGACCTTCTGCGGCTGCCAGGGAGCCCAGCCCGTCCTCGGGCTCCAGCTCCAGGCCCGCGGGGAAGGCCTGGCTCCAGGCGTCGGGGGACAAGGGCTCCGACAGGCTGCTGCCCGGCTCCGAGTCGCTCTCACAACAGAGCCCCGAGTCTGCGCTGCAGGGCAGGGTGTCCTCCAACAGGGACGCCTCTCCCGCCGCCGCTGGGCCCGGCTGTGTCCCCGCCGCTGCTTGTGTCCAGGCGTACAGTCTCTACGAGGGAGAGACACAGGCTGAGCCAGCCTGTCCATCCAGGTCCCTCACCAGGGAACCCCCAGGACACCCAGCCACCCACTGGAGGAGACCCAGCATGCCCTTGACCCCGGGCAGATGCCAGACCAGAACCTCTAAAGACAGCAAATTTGCCGGAGCTTTGCCAGCCTGACATATTATTCATGGTTTTCATGATGAGTGGATAAAGATATGACACATATATACAATGGAATATTACTCATACAGTGGAATATTACTCAGCCATTAAAAAAGAATGCCATTTGTAGCAACATGAATGCAATTAGATTATCATACTAAGTAAAGTCAGTCAGAAAGAGAAAGGACGGATGCCATAGGATGTCACTTATATGTGGACTCTTAAAATACGGCACTAATGAGCCTCTCTATGAAACCGACTCACAGAGAACAGATTTTCAGTTGCCAAGGGGTAGAGGGTGGGGGAGGGAAGGAATGGGGGTTTGGGATTAGCAGATGCGGCTATACATAGGATGGATACGCAAGGTCCTGCTGTACAGTCAGTGTCCTGGGATAAAGCATAAAGGAAAAGCATATGAGATAGTGTACATATGTATGTAACTGAATCACTCTGTGACCCAGGAATTCACATTGTAAATAAACTATACTTCAGTAAAAGAAGAGAAAAAGAAAAGGAACCACCACCTGCCTGTGACCTGTGAACTCAGAGCCCCGTCCCCGGATCTGCAGAGGGGCCGCCGACCCTGGCTCCCGGCGCCCCTCCCGGGCCGCTCCCCGCGGCTCCTCGCGCGGGCGGCAGAGGGCGGCACTGCCCAGCACCGCCCGCCGGCTCGGCCCCTGCCTGGGCGGGCCGCGTCACCCACTGCCCGCCCCTCCACGCCGCTCGGGCTGCCCCCGTGCCCGTCTCCTCCTCCCAAGGGAGCGAGGCCCGAGCAGGGAGAAAGCGACGCTGCGCGGCCCCCCGGCGAGGCCGGCGCCGCCCGCGGACAGCCGCGCTCGGACGGGGCTAGCACGCGGTCAGCGCCCGTAGAGGCCGGCTCTAACGAGGGCTGCTGGGGAACGGGAGCCGGGATCGCTCGAGCCCCTCTGCCGCGGGTCAGCCCCCAGCGCCGGCCAGGCTCCCGGCCGAGGAGTCAGCCGGTCCCGAGAGTCCCGCAGAGTGACGGCGCGGCGCCCCGCCCTGCCTCCGCCCCGCCCCCG